>OX376372.1:204288586-204888586 GCA_947369275.1 Nemotelus nigrinus | reverse complement strand
GTATCAAATTGGAATTGTTTTTGCGGGATGATTAAAATTGAACAACTTTTTATTAACATTAAAAATTTTAATCTACATTGAAAATTCTATTTTTGACAAAGTGGTTTCGAAAGTATGCACTGTTTCTCATCAGACACCAGCACACAGTGCATACTTGACTCGCGTGACCACTTGCAGGTGGAAATCATTACATTTTTATTTATGCTAGTTGTGACAAATTTTAACATCTCCGACTTATATCCATGGATATAATTTTAATTAGTAAAGGTAATTGAATTTGATCACGGTTCCCTTCTTGTCTATAAATCAGCATAGACAACGTATATCATTTCTACAGCTGATCGAAGCCGAGCATATTGAATCGGCTCGGTTTTTCTCTCGGGAAACGCTTCGGTAGAACCACCGTGTGTGTCATTTTGCCGTGTATCAAGCATTCTAAAACCAAGTCCACAAATTACCTTATCTCAACAAAAATGGCGCTCAAATGCCGACAAGAATCAGTTGATATTACGGCAAAAGTGGTCTTATTTAAAAGAATTGGCCTCCAACTATACCGAATACACATTCAATAGCTTATTTTTCGAATTTAACTGTGTGCCCAAAAAACAGGTTCTAAGCCTAAGCACAAGCCAGCGATATTTAGAGTCCAACAAAAAAAAGTTTGTGCACAAACGTCATAATAAATCTCAGGGCGTTTAAAACGTCAAGACTCGGAATTATCAAAAGAACTTCAAAACGAGGAATCTCATACTGTTGCAGACACAAAAAAGAACTGTTCGAAGTTTTTGAAAATTCGAAAATTTCAAAGATCATGAAAAGTAGCAAAAGATAAGCAAAAACCATCTTCTGGGTAAAAGTCATAGGTAAGAACGGAAAGGGACATATCAGCGGGACATATCAGAAGACAAAACCAACTAGAGTGAGAAAACCTTCACTGAATAATTTAGCAGACTATGGTCGAGAGCTATATGTAGCACCACCACGAAGACAATTCATGTAATTGCTGAAGTAATAAAAAGTTTAATCCTCATAAAAAGTTTAATCCTTCTCTGACATAGCTTGTTAAATGGCAGGTAACTTAGAACTAATAGAAACAGTTTCAAATGACACTGGTTTAGTTAAGTTTCCATCAAACGAGTTCTGAAAATGACAATTTAGGCTATGCCACGTCTTTTTACTAACTGCCGAAGAGATTATTGATAGATGTTTTTCCGTTTTTCAGTAAGCATCTTAAAATATATGTTCGAAAGTGTCAAGTATTTGTAGTTTGGCAGATTTGTTAGCTTATGGTTTTTGAAATCGTTTGTTTGCTTTTATTATTTAAGAGTTTATGATTAAAATGAATATAAATGTTTTAATTAAATTTCTCTATTATGTTTAGAGCTTGGTGCTATGTTTAGTGTTTTTTTATTCTTTTTAAAAATGGTGTTAAAAACTAACAAAAAATAATCGATACGTTCTTGAATTTACTACATAGAGTTCTAAAAAAATACGGTAAGATACAATAGAATGTTCCTGTATACAAACATGACCTCCAAAATATTATCAGCTAATAACCTGAAACCTATTGTGGGAACATATTGAAGAACCAGTTCGCCTCACTCCCTTATCGGGAGTGCAATTCAGCAGAATGCCAATCAAATCAAAGTTTCCTATCAGCTAGTGGAAAATAAACCAGTTCCACTGCAACTCTTATTGGGCCTGAATGTTGAGCGGTGACCTCAGTCCATGGTTCCCTTTACTCCAGATTTGACTAACATACTTACCGCTAGGTGTACTGAGAGTCCGTTGTGTGATAATCATTACTGATGCTTAACCCACTGGAATACTCATGCTTAATAGCTAGTAGCTTGATAAACTTTTTGACCCTTACTTAAAATACAATCCGATCTATGGCACTCTCCTCAATTAGAAGTGTAAAAATGCCCAGGATGGAAATCTTTACTTTAGGAGACCGGTCAAAGGCATTTTTATAGAAACATTTGATCATAAGAATGTTTTTAAAGGGATAGCTTACACATGCATCCATGTGATCAAACCGGTTGTTTAGAAAGCAGGAGCAAAATGAAAGTACAAACCAAAGTACAATCCCTCTTCCATTTCGCTCCCAGCCTCTAAAATCCGGTTTGAACGCATGGAGGCATGTGTAAGCTAAACATTCAGAATTTACAGCAAAAAACACAATAATTTGTAGTGGAACTCTTGAAGATACATAGAGGTAAATTGGCGAATTAAAGCTTGAAATGTGCTTGATATAGCTTCAAATGTGCGCCAAATGAGAATGATAACATATCGCTGCCAATTTCACATGCTATCCCTTTTGTAAATCGATAAAATATAAATTTAAACTGGAAACGGAAGCGTTTTACGTGATTGCCGTGTTTTGACTACTTACCTACTTTCATTATACTGAAAACATCACTAATTCATGTTTACTTCTAAAATATAATTAATTATTCTATATCTATGAATCTTATCGTTCAAAACTGCATACTAGAATATTCAATATAGTATCAGAGCTATAATTCTATAATGTTTGTTCCAATGACGAGCAAACTAATAAAAGTTGATAAGAATCCTCAAATATTTGATCAAAGCATGTCGAAATGTGTTTTCACTCATAATGAACAGTCAATAAAATAAACACGTCAACGGATATAAATTTGGTTCATTCGAATTGTATCAAGCATTGAATGAAAAATCTTGCAACTTTATTTAAATTCAAATCAATTAAGAACTCGTAAAATATGGGGAAAAAATTGTCATTTTAAATTTTAATGGTATTTGTGTCACTCTGTGAGATATACATGCGTAAATGCTAATTCGTAATGTTATTCCGTTAGTTTTTGTGTTGCTTTGGTTGTAACCGTATTGATTTTCACCAAGTTCGCACCAGAATGAAATGTGTGGAGGTGTAAATAAGAGCTCTCCGTGGTGGTCTGACCCTAAAATCTTTCATTTTTGTTGTTATTTTGATTCCACATCGCAAAACATCTGGCTACTTCTAAAATTTTGTTGGAAAATCATTTCACGACAACAAGTAAGCTACTGTAAACAGCTTGTTTACATATTTTTAATTTTCCGGTGAGTTTTTAAATCAACTGTTTTTTCTATAACAAGGTGGCCAAGTGCTTAAATATATGATTAGTCCGGTAAAGTTTAAGTTTGGAACAGAGTACTTCAGAACTAAGCTAAACATGGAATTGTAGCCCGAATTCAGTTTTAAATATAAAAATAAATTCAAATAATTTATCTTAATGTAACTCGTAACTCTCTACCCTAACGTACGAGATAAATAAATGTATGTACAAACTGTAACGCCTTGTACCATGAACAAAGCTGGACACTATGAATTTATGTTGTTTTAATAAATTTTCATGATTGATTTAATGTAAGATTAATTACTTATGCCCTGACTTAAGCAATCTATATGATATTAAAATGTATTCGCTATTATGTTTAAAATGCAGACACTATAAATTTTATTTTTTGGATGTGTTTGTATCGCGTTTCGCATACAATACTTCAGCAGAAGCAATCATGGAATACATCACTGACAAACTTGGCTACTTACCGCCTCTGCTACTCTGCAAGAAGCTAACACCAGATAACCTGCAGAATCAGGAAATCTCTTTGTTCATAATAACAGTAACTGCTGGTTCTGATCTTCTTCTTCACAAAGAATTATGGCCATCTGGTGTACTTTTTAAGGAATTCACCAAGAGACCTCGTAAAAATTTTCATCAAACAAGATCAAAGATCTCCTTAACGTAAAAACCCTAGCCATAGTTGACAATGTGTGCTTAACAGGAATCAGAACCAATGGAACCAGTACTTTGGAAATTAATAAGATCAATCCAATTAATGTATACTACCAGAGCGTTCGTGGACTTAGGACCAAGCTGAGCACGCTGAATCTCTCCTCTACTCTTTCTTCAGATCATATAATATGCTTATCCGAAACATGGTTAACAGTAGATATTTACAATAACGAGCTGTTCCCGTTTCATACAGTCTTCCGCCATGATCGTGATCGAGCTACATCAGGTAAAAACGATGGCGGTGGTGTGCTAGTTGCAGTTCACAGGTCTCTTCAAGGAACACTCTGTATGGATTTTTCTCCATCTCCTCCTATTGAATGTGTTGCTGTGCGCGTTACCCTTGCTCCCACAAAAGTCCTCATTGTTTTTTCAGTATATGTTCCTTGTAATTCCCCAGTTGCGGTTTATAATAAATTTTTTGATGATCCACCTACCTCAAAATTAGCTTCCCTTCTGCCTTCTCTTTAATATGTGGTGATTTCAACTTACCGAACCTGGTATGGAATCATAACTTTTCTTCCATAATCTCCTCCAGGAATATTTCCTTGATAGCCTCATCCTTTTTATCTTTGTGTTCACTCTCCCAATTAAACTGTGTTCCCAATGTAAATGACAAAATACTAGGCTTTGTTCTATCTAATATTCCCCCTCCTAATATCAGTGTTCATACCGCCTCCTTCCCCTATGTCCAAGCTGACTTACATCACCCTCCTCTCTCAGTCACACTTCATGTTGATTTTCTGACCTTTAGAGCTCCTTCTCGAGCCACGCGCTTTAACTTTCATAAAGCTGACCTCGTTAGTATGATAACTGAAATGAACTCGGTTAACTGGTTCTCCTTCTCTCGCGGCCTCACTGTCAATGACCTTGTCATAAAATTTCACAACTTCCTATCCAACCTTATCTCCCGTTTCAATCCTTCTAGACGTCCTCGCAAGTCTAATGACGCTCCTTGGTTTAGCTAGATTTAAATGAACAGGCTCTCATGAAGACTTCATCGAATTTTCGAGTCTACGTTCTTCTGCCAAAACTACCGTAAATCAAGCTATCCGAGATTACTTTTCCAGCATTGAGTCCTCTATCTGCTATAATCATCAAAAACCCTTTTGGTCTTATGTCTGTTCCCTCAACAGTTCCCATCGTTTCCCCGATTCCATGTTCCTCGATAATGCTACGACATCTAATCCACGTAAAATTTGTGACCTCTTCGCAAAATATTTTTCTTCCTTCTTTTCCCAACATAATCATATCTTGCCTTGTGAAATTCCCCATTTTGCTTCATTCTCGCTATCTTCCATTTAAACCAATCCTCTTGAAATTGAATCCTTGCTCGAATGTCTTGATGTCAATGTCGGTAGTGGTTCTGATGGTATCCCTAACCTGTTGGCCAAATCATTGTCATCGTCTTATGTGTTCCCTTGTCAATTATATTTAACCTCAGCCTCTTCTCCGGCTCCTTCCCCTCCAGTTGGAAATCTGCTTGTATTTCCCCCATCCAGAAGTCTGGAGACCCAAGCTGTGTTTCTAACTACTGTCCAATTTCTCTCCTTCCTTGTTTTTCTTCCATAATCTCCTCCAGGAATATTTCCTTGATAGCCTCATCCTTTTTATCTTTGTGTTCACTCTCCCAATTAAACTGTGTTCCCAATGTAAACGACAAAATACTAGGCTTTGTTCTATCTAATATTCCCCCTCCTAATATCAGTGTTCATACCGCCTCCTTCCCCTATGTCCAAGCTGACTTACATCACCCTCCTCTCTCAGTCACACTTCATGTTGATTTTCTGACCTTTAGAGCTCCTTCTCGAGCCACGCGCTTTAACTTTCATAAAGCTGACCTCGTTAGTATGATAACTGAAATGAACTCGGTTAACTGGTTCTCCTTCTCTCGCGGCCTCACTGTCAATGACCTTGTCATAAAATTTCACAACTTCCTATCCAACCTTATCTCCCGTTTCAATCCTTCTAGACGTCCTCGCAAGTCTAATGACGCTCCTTGGTTTAGCTAGATTTAAATGAACAGGCTCTCATGAAGACTTCATCGAATTTTCGAGTCTACGTTCTTCTGCCAAAACTACCGTAAATCAAGCTATCCGAGATTACTTTTCCAGCATTGAGTCCTCTATCTGCTATAATCATCAAAAACCCTTTTGGTCTTATGTCTGTTCCCTCAACAGTTCCCATCGTTTCCCCGATTCCATGTTCCTCGATAATGCTACGGCATCTAATCCACGTAAAATTTGTGACCTCTTCGCAAAATATTTTTCTTCCTTCTTTTCCCAACATAATCATATCTTGCCTTGTGAAATTCCCCATTTTGCTTCATTCTCGCTATCTTCCATTTAAACCAATCCTCTTGAAATTGAATCCTTGCTCGAATGTCTTGATGTCAATGTCGGTAGTGGTTCTGATGGTATCCCTAACCTGTTGGCCAAATCATTGTCATCGTCTTATGTGTTCCCTTGTCAATTATATTTAACCTCAGCCTCTTCTCCGGCTCCTTCCCCTCCAGTTGGAAATCTGCTTGTATTTCCCCCATCCAGAAGTCTGGAGACCCAAGCTGTGTTTCTAACTACTGTCCAATTTCTCTCCTTCCTTGTTTTTCTTCCATAATCTCCTCCAGGAATATTTCCTTGATAGCCTCATCCTTTTTATCTTTGTGTTCACTCTCCCAATTAAACTGTGTTCCCAATGTAAACGACAAAATACTAGGCTTTGTTCTATCTAATATTCCCCCTCCTAATATCAGTGTTCATACCGCCTCCTTCCCCTATGTCCAAGCTGACTTACATCACCCTCCTCTCTCAGTCACACTTCATGTTGATTTTCTGACCTTTAGAGCTCCTTCTCGAGCCACGCGCTTTAACTTTCATAAAGCTGACCTCGTTAGTATGATAACTGAAATGAACTCGGTTAACTGGTTCTCCTTCTCTCGCGGCCTCACTGTCAATGACCTTGTCATAAAATTTCACAACTTCCTATCCAACCTTATCTCCCGTTTCAATCCTTCTAGACGTCCTCGCAAGTCTAATGACGCTCCTTGGTTTAGCTAGATTTAAATGAACAGGCTCTCATGAAGACTTCATCGAATTTTCGAGTCTACGTTCTTCTGCCAAAACTACCGTAAATCAAGCTATCCGAGATTACTTTTCCAGCATTGAGTCCTCTATCTGCTATAATCATCAAAAACCCTTTTGGTCTTATGTCTGTTCCCTCAACAGTTCCCATCGTTTCCCCGATTCCATGTTCCTCGATAATGCTACGGCATCTAATCCACGTAAAATTTGTGACCTCTTCGCAAAATATTTTTCTTCCTTCTTTTCCCAACATAATCATATCTTGCCTTGTGAAATTCCCCATTTTGCTTCATTCTCGCTATCTTCCATTTAAACCAATCCTCTTGAAATTGAATCCTTGCTCGAATGTCTTGATGTCAATGTCGGTAGTGGTTCTGATGGTATCCCTAACCTGTTGGCCAAATCATTGTCATCGTCTTATGTGTTCCCTTGTCAATTATATTTAACCTCAGCCTCTCCTCCGGCTCCTTCCCCTCCAGTTGGAAATCTGCTTGTATTTCCCCCATCCAGAAGTCTGGAGACCCAAGCTGTGTTTCTAACTACTGTCCAATTTCTCTCCTTCCTTGTTTTGGAAAAGTTCTTGAAAGAGTGGTTTCTAACAGGCTGCTTCCTCTCCTCCATCTCTTCCTTGCTCCGGAACAGCATGGTTTTGTCAAAGGTAGATCCCCCACCTCTAATCTTATAACTTTTATTAACTTTGTTGCTTCTGCCTTAGACCAACGGAAACAAGTGGATGTCATATATACCGACTTCTCAAAATCTTTTGAATCTGCTAACCACAGAATTTTCCTTGCAAAGCTTTGAAGTTATGGGTTGTCGGGTTATCTTTTGTCTTGGTTTTCATCCTATGTTTCTGGTCGTTCTTGTGCTGTATCTGTGCAATCGTCCACCTCTTCCCCTTTCTGTCCGCTTTCCGGTGTTCTTCGGGGCTCCATTCTCGGTCCATTATTATTCCTAGTATTTATAAATGATCTCCCTTCCCTTATCCGTTCTCCCCGCCTCTTGTTTGCTGATGACTTTAAGATTTTCAAAGTAATTGAATCTACCAACCACTGCCTCCAACTCCAAAACGATCTCTGTACTCTGTGTGACTGGTGCTCGAAAAATTCACTTACTTTGAACATATCCAAATGTCATCAGATGTCCTATACGTATAAAATGTCACCCTTAATATATTCCTATACTCTGTACGGCTCTTCCATTGCGGCTGTGGATAATTTTTTTTTTAAAAAAAGCTCAAATTTGACCTGCACATTGCCTATATAACTGCCAAGGCCTCTCGTCTGTCCGGTTTCATTCTTAGATGCTCTTCTTCGTTTAGTAGCATCGCTACCTCTTTCCATCTGTTTTTTCACTTGTTCGTAGCATCCTAGAGTATTGTTGTCAAGTGTGGTCTCCCGGTCATAAATATCTCAGTGATGCAGTGGAACACGTTCAGCGTAGATTTACTCGCTCACTGTTATTTAAGTTCAACATTCCTTACTGGGGTTATAGCGATCATCCTTCCTTATTCCAAATTCCTTCGTTAGAGTCCCGACGAGTGTTCCTTGACGAGTGCTTTCTTTTCAAGCTACTCCATTGCCCTATTCTCTCCGATCTTGGTTATATGCTGTCAATCGATCAGATAGATCCTAATTTTTGTTCTCTCTTCCCTTCGCGTGCTCTGAAGTTTATTTAAGCTCACCCACTAGTGCGTATCCCCAGGAAGCAGAACGATCTTCAGCTTAGTCCTTTTTCGCTAACGTTCTGTCAATTTAAGTCGCAAATTAAAGATATAATTCTTAATGCTTCTTATAATGTTTGACTTTCTTTTTAATTGTTTTTTTACCATTTTCGCGCTTTCTTCAATGTTAAATTGTATATTAGCTTTGATTTCTTGAAGTTCTAATACGTATATTTCTAATATATTCATTTATTTGTTAATTTTTTCCATTTCTTCTTTTGGGTTTATTTCATATTTCTATTTTTATAATTGGGCAGAAGCCTGTTAAAATGGATTTAAATAAATAAATAAATAAATAAATAAAATAATGAAACAATACTCTTCAATCGAATAATATCGAAATCATACCGTCCTATTTGTCCGTCCATCTTATTAAAATTCGGGTCATTCTCCTCACTACATCAGCTTACTTGGATAGCAGCTATTGTTCTGTCTGCACTCGCGCCACTTCTAAACATATCTTAATGATCCATTATACCCAATTTAATTTCAAATAAATATTTTTCTAGCCACCAAATTTTGATTATTTATTCTTTGCACGTCTTCGCTATGACATGCAAATTTAAATTCGATAGAAACGGCCAATAATGTCGATAGATCGCATTACACGACCATTATGATGATCTCGTCAATCAGCTTCGAAGTCAATGAAATACTAAAGAGATACCATGCAATGACAATCAATATTCATTCGATTCATAAAATCATACGAATCATTCACTTAAACACGTACATCCGTATAAATATCAAATTATTTTGAACCGATCTACTTGGGAAGAGTTTTGACGAAGCGCCAAACTATGTCTTTTATTATTGTTTAACCGTTATTCCACGTTGTATCAATGTAAATTTTTCGAAACGTATCCTAACAATAGACGATCGTTATTAACATTCTTTTGTCGCTGGACACAATGTGGATTTGCTATGACAGATTGCGGATAAAATCGGATAATCCAGATTTTATTATTGACCTTCAAGTGCTATAAGACGAACAACATTAGGCTGATCTTGCCGATGCTCATCGAATTTGAAATGAACAATGAATTGATTCGAAATGACTTAGTTGGATTTGAAGTGTTTTATTCTATGCACTGTACACAAGTATCTTTTTGTTGATTTTGGTTGCGGTTGAGAAAAGCTCTTTGACGAATTGAAATTTTTCAATAAGATTTTAAGTGAATGTGGAGAGGAATTTTAATTGCAGAGAAAGGTGAAGATGCTTGTATCTGAATAGTGAATTAATCCATTTTGATAGCTCTTCAAGATTCAGTTGGTGAAAGTTTTGAAGATGTTTCCTGCGTTCGAGTACTTTAACGAGAAGGATACAGACTTACGCAAGCAAATAATTTGCTTTAATTTTATTAAAACTTATGAAGGAAGGCAGGCTCGATTTTTTCCATACAAGGTATTCTGTAATTTTGGTATTTCAATTATTTTGAACTTATCTTAGAAAGTAAAAGAGATTCATTGTTTAGCTTCTTTATTACTACTTTGAACGTTTCTTATTATGAGTCTCAGAATATGCTTGCACGCATTCATCGGGGCACTACAGCTCGAATCGAGCCTCAGCCTCCTTAATGCTGCGCCTCCATTCGTCTCGGTTCAGTGATCGCGTCCTCCAGTTCGGTGCTCCCAAAAGTGACCTGCTGTCAGCATCTATTGAATCCTCTCAGCGCTTGCGTGGCTTATCGACTGGCCTGGCTCCGCTCGCTCACCCCTTGAGAGATCGTTTGGGGATTCGATTGTCGCTCATTTGTTCGACGTGGCCAGCCTATTGTAGTTTTTGGAGTCGTATGATGGTAGAGACTTCCGGCTCGTCATATATGGTATAGAGCTCGTTGTTGTATCGGATTCGCCATCCATCTTCTTCCCGTATTGGACAAACGTATTCAAGGCTTTTTCAGATGCCTGGGTCATTGTCCAGGTTTCACTTCCGTAGCATAGCACAGGTCTAATAATTGTTTTGTAGATGCGGAGCTTCCTATTCCTGTGTACGCATCGAGATTTCAAAGTGGAAAGCACCGAAAAGAATGTCTTATTGGCTAATTGAATCTGTCGTTTGATTTCGTCAAGCTCACTCCCATCCTTCGAGAGGTTCGTCCCTAGATACACGAAGTTGTCTACGTTTCCAAGGTTATAGTTCCCTATCGTTACGTTTTGTCTTATTGGCGTCCTTTTGCTTGATTGACTCGTAACTTTGGTTTTTCGTTCGTTAAATTGAAGACCAACTTCCTTGGCGGTTTCGTCTAGAGCTACAAATACTTCCTTGGCGTCGTTGAATGAACGTGACATAATGTTGATGTCATCAGCGTAAGCTACTGGCTGTGTCGACTTAAATAATAGAGTTCCTCTCGTGTCAAAAATACTCAACCGCCGGAGCTAGTCGATCTCCTTATTTTAGCCCAGTATTCGTCGAAAACAAGTTGGTCATATTATTCTGTATCAGCACTTGTGACTTGGAGTCGGTCATGGTCATTTTCACCAGTCGTACCAACTTTGCTGAGATTCCGAACTGCAGCATGATGTTATATAATGCAGTTCGGTTCATGCTGTCGGACGCTTGTTTGAAGTCAACGAATATTTGATGGACATCAATGTTAAATTCCCAGCATTTTTTCAAAATTTGTTTGACCGTAAATATTTGGCCAGTTGTCGATGTTCCACGTCGGAAACCACCTTGCTATTCACCAATACTTTTCTCAGCGTGATGGAAAATCCTTAACTCTAAAATCTTTGTCAAGAGCTTGTACGACGTACAAAGCAGTGAAATGCCCCTGTAGTTTTCGCATAGTAGTTTATCTCCTTTCTTGTGAATGGGACATATAACACTTTTTGGCCACTCATCCGGCATCGTTTTTTGTTGCCAGATGCCTGTCACCAATCCATGCATTGCCCTTAAAATGGAAATCCCGGCTGTCTTCAGGAGCTCCGCGGGGATCCTATCGATGCCCGGTGCTTTGTTGGGTTTCAAGCGGTCCATGACCTGTCGGACTTCATCCAGTGTAGGGGGGTGAGATGAGGCACTGTCAAGGTATGTGCCAATTAATGATGGCGATTTGTCGGGTGCGGGGACATTTCCGTTCAGTAATTACTGGAAATAGGACGTCCATCTTTCCTTCACCTGTTGTGAGGCACTAATGATGCTTCCATCGGCAGCCCTACATAGGCTAGTTCGTGGTTTAAAGCCTTGTTTTAAGTGCATCACTACTTTGCACGCTTGTCGAGTGTTGTTAGCCATAAAGTTGTCATTCATGTTATTCAGCATGGTGTCAAAATGCTTTCGTTTCTTACGTCTAATTATTTTATTTGCTACTCTCCGAAGATTGTCATATTTTTCTTTCTTGGCTCTAGTCGGTCGTTCAATGTGGATTTTGTAGGCCACATTCTTTTCATCTAACGCGGCTTGACATTCCTCGTCGAACCATTCATTTCTGCGTTGCCCGGCTGTATATCACACTACTTTTTTGGCTGCTACGTTCACTGCGCTTTTGATAGTAGACAAATAATAGCTACTAAATTGCGTCAGCTCAACAGCTCATACAAATTTTGTGTACATTGACACTGAAGCATGCATTGCTCTAAAATAGTTCTTTCTAAATTCGCTTGATTTTTTTAGCATATTATTAGTTTCACTTTCTAGACTCACTGTGGTGCTTGAATTCTAACTGATCAACATATTTTTCCAAAAAAAAACACAGCTAAATTTTTCCGTCTTATTTAGCAAGGATAATTTATTGAATAATTAAATTTATAAAAAATATAGAATAATAATATTCGCTAAGGAACCATAAAAAACCACTCACTGATTTGGTGAATTTAACCCTAGAATGGTACCCATGAGTAATTTTTACTCATATGCGGTATATATTTCGTCGCGCATCAGCCAGCTGGCCACTCTGACTGCCAGGAGGCTAGAAGCAATATAATATTTTTATGTTTAATGGTAAAATAAAAAATGTACATAATACTATTGTTGCCTTCTTTTTGGTAAAAACATGTACCTAAAATCATCCAAAAATGTACTTAATGTAACTCCACTAATATTTATCTGCCAATATTCAAATTGTTAATTCGACGCTCTTAGTTTTTTCTGGGACAATAAAATTAGCTAATTGTATGCATAATAAATGGAAAATGAAATTAGCTGTTTGAAGGCGTTAGCAACGCATCTAGATCCAAATTTAGAGTAAAGCCCGATAAACAGCATCAGTCATTATATATATCATCACAAAAGGGACTATTTCTCAGAAATGCACCATCCCATTCAGCTGAAACTTTCAGGACACATTGGTGTATATGCAGAATAGGTCCAGGTCTCACTAAATGTAAATTATCTTTATCCTTTTGGCGCCGGCAGCCATTTAAGTGATATTTTTAACATACCTATTGTTCCGTCCACAAATATTTTTTGCAAAAATCAAGGTGAAGGAATAAATTTCCAACGTGTTTTAAATGTGAATCGGATAGTTTTTTGGCATTTTTTAGCCCCATGTGGGCGCTAGATGCCTAAAAAGAGAACGGGAAAATTTAAAAATTTTAAGTTGCGATAACTTTTGACAAAGCCTTTCAATCATTATGAAACTTTCAAAACATATTGATATTATTTAGTTGTAAATTTGTGTAGCTTTTGATGAACATATTGGCAACCCTATAGCTACGGCAGGCGCTGAAATTGAAAACCTTCAAATCATCGACTCTCCGGAAAAAATGACATTTCGTGAAAAAAAATCACTCATATATAAATCTTATACTTTGTCTACACAGTCAAAAAAAAAAATTTTAAATTTTACAACGGGCACGCCTATTAACCCTCTCTCAATTTACCTATATTTTTAGCATCAAAAACTTCTGTTCACGGAAACTCACAATCCGATAATCAGAATTAGTTGAAATTCACACAATGTATTTGTCTTAAGTAGAACCAAATCTGATAGAAGTGATTTTGACATGAAGGTGATTTTGTGTCAGTGGTGCCGTTTTGAAAAATCACTAAGAAAAATGACTTCTTTTGGCCCTATAAATTCTAATTCAGTCATTCCATTTTGACGAAATTCACACAGGAGCTGAACCTTACTTTAGACCACGTTTGGCAGAAATTTCGTTGAAAAATTCGGTTGGAGCTGCCAGGTATGGTAATTTTGGTGTCTTAAATTTGGAAAATTCACTCAGGAAAATAAAGCTCAAAGAGCCCTATAGCTTCCAGTACAGTCATTGAATTATAACGAAATTCAAATCGCAAACTAAACTTATTGTAGGCGATATTCAGTATAAATTCAATTTCAAACCAATGATAGGATGCCAGCTATGGTCGTATTTTTTTTTTTTTTGGTATACCTTTAGTAAGTAATTTTAGCATAGAATTTTCAAATCGTAGTGATCTTATAGTGAAAATAAACACCAAATATTAAGAACTAGAAAATTTGAAAACTTTTGCGAATGGTAGCCCTAAATTTCTTTCCATCATTATAACTTCCAATGCAGTCATTGGGTCAATACGAAATTCGCAGAGCAGGTTGACTTCAACGTAAGGCAGATGCGACTACGGTGCTAGCAAAGGGCTGCCAGTACTAGGCCTTTTTTCTATTTTCGTTCCAATAAATGTTTGCATTAAGTATTTTCATCGCAAACATTTGCAATGAAAATAAGTAAACAATGTTTAAATTTTCTAAGATCTGCACATTTTTCGGAAGACAACTCCAAACACCTTTCTATCGCTGTAAATTTCGATGAAGTCACCGAAATTATAATAAGCTTAGATTCTATTATTACTTAGGGTGTATTAGTTTTAAGTAGGAAATGTAAGTAGTGGTAGAATACACACTTGAAATCTGCACAAATCCTCTACTGTTCTTCGAACATTAGTGTTTCTAGCGGTTCTGATACGCTAGGGTTTTTTTTTTAACTTAGAATAACTTATAATAATATATAAATTGTAAAAATCAGAACTTGATAAATTAATAATATATAGCTCAATCAAATAAAAAATGCAAGTTCGGTAAGAATACTTTTATCAAATTAACCATCCATCATCAAACGAATCAGAATAGCTCCATAATTCATTTTCTGTACGCCTCATGCTTTCCGAAGCGGAGTGGAGGCTAAAATTGGTTTTGAAATCAAAAAGATAAAAAATATCGTTGCTTCTTGTTGATCCGGTAAGAGTTCTGTGGGAAAATCCGGAAATACAGATGCCCTATTGCTATGACGAAAAATTAGGTACGAAATTTCATTTTTGAAATAAAATCGCACAGAAATTTACAAGACTCATGCCTTAGGTACTCTCAAAGCTACTATACTAACTTTCATTCACATAAGAAACTATTATGTTTATCTCTCATAAAACTACCACTTATTCGAAATACAATTGCTCTAAAATCAATAGAATATCTTACAGTTTCAATAACATCTAGTAAATAACATATAGAAAAAAAACTTTCCCATACGATGTTCATCGATTTGTTTGAAATTGTGTGCATTTTTACACACTTTCATTCCACAATTTCCGTTTTGTGCCAAATCGACCTGCTTCTGAAATCGAAGCTTCACTACTCACATACTGTGAAACAATCTTTTCCGACCGCACAAACGCAATAGTTCGAAATAGGTTCAACTATGAAAATCTAATTCTTTTTTTCTCTTCAAATATTCAAGTAAGTACCGAAAATTCCGCTAATCGTAATTATTTCAGAATGATTTAACATCCAAACGTGTTTCGAATTCTCATCAAATTGATTTTTATTTTTCGTTTAGACATGAATAGAGTTTTTTCAGAGCGAATTTTTTGGAATCGCTGTAGAAATAAGTGTGGCTAGTCTTGAACGGTTTAGAGGACTTTGGTGTTGAATATATGTTTTATTAAGCCGAGAATGCAGTTTTAACAATCCGGATTGAAGTTTCAGTGTTAAGCAGGTTTCAGACGTGAAAATTGTATGCACGAGTTTTCCTAAGCTGTTGAAGCAGAGGTTTCGATTAGAGTTTGATATGGTATAATGTTGCCTGTACTGTATCGGCCAGCAGATTAAAGCTGGCAAACTGCAAAAGAAAATGCACGATGTGGTTTTAATATGAAATGTTTCAGTTAAAGCAAGTGTGTTTTCATAGCGAAAATGAGATGAAAATGAGATAAAAGAATAACAAGAGGAAACTTCCTCTAAGGTAATGAATATAATTTGGGGGCTCGGTGTATTAGTTGTTGATTTTACCTCGTATCAAACTTTCACCAGTCCCCTTTCGAAGTTTAAAGGCACCCTATTCATTCTTGAGTCAAGTATACTCGTACAGTTAGCTTTCATGGAAACATATGTATATCTGCATGTGTAAACCAACCTGTCGAGTAAAATATCATCATTATCACCTAGTACTTGAACTAGTTTCAGTTGCAAGTTGAATTGTGGTACGTTAACGTTACCTAGGGCCCCGCGGTTCATGCCCGTATCTACATATGAACCTTTGTCTCTACAACTTCATACCACCTAAGCGAAAATTTCGAACAGTAGATCGTAAAATAATTGCATCAGAGCAGAGAACAGACCAACAACAATGATTGAAAACGATTACCAGCAACAATGATTGAAAACTGGGCCAGCAGCACTAACATTCATTCATAGACGATAACCATTATTTTTCGGATATTTTGCAATAAGCTCAGCTCTTTGACCATATGTGGCTTTAGATATGGGGACGAACCAAATCAGTCCTGATCCCATACCAAGTCCACTTGACTTCGAAGTAGTTATTGAAATGTGATGCTTCTATTATTTCGAATGCATGCTCAGTACGAACGTTTTATAAAAGCTACGTGAACGGAATTGGTTTCACATTATTACCCTCGTGCAATATGAACGAAAGTGTGCGGAAAATATGAACGGGAAGAAATAAGCAAACAAGAAATATTATCGTTTTACATCCAGTATGGGTTTATGATGTAAGTTAAATAGTTTTATGACATGGAAAGACATAAATTGTTGTTCTTCTGTTTGTTTCGGAAACGACAAAGCTCTGAAGAATTTTTAATTTTTCTTATGTTCCCAAATCGTGAATCAGTTTGTGCATTGCAGCAACACATGGGATTTCATCAGAAGAAACGTGCGAAAACTTAAATTCAAATTAAATGAAATATGTGTCTTGCGGTGTTTACGATTTGGGGTGAATTGCCCAATGAAACATGGCAGAGATATTTGCCTAAAAACATGAAATATGTGACAGTTTGAAATTTATATGTAGGTACATGCTAAGATTGTTTGATAAATTTTCGGTACATTGTATCACGAATTGGTTTATAGCGTTGAGATTTGAAAACAACTTATTAAAATTCTTTATTCATTGATGCCGCCAAAGATACTTTCGTAAAATATTTAAAAAAAAAGTTTTGCAATTTGTAATTCTTACCGTGATTTGGAAAAAATTGAACTGACGCGATAAGTTGTTGACAAAATGAGAGGTTAACGGAGTCATTCGATTGATAGACAAATATTTGGAAATGTTTCTAGTTTACATTTCTTTATTTCGCCTTGCAAATTAGTTTTCCTTTGAAATAGCCTAGCCGAATTGACTTTTTAGAAGGACCAATAAGGACATTCCCTTCGATTATTATAGTTCTAATTGAAATTAACCCGGTTGACTAAAACACAATGACGCTGCTGAGTTTTGACGTAATGAAGCGTTTTCCCTCAATGCTAAGAATGCAGCCTATAATAGATTTAGAATTACAGGGACTCATGCATCTTGTATATTCGCTTCATTGCAGAAAGCCGCCAATATTTTCCCTTTTTTTCAAATCTGGTGATCCATCTGTCGTTACCTATACCGCTTCTACCATCCTATACCGCTCCTCTGCTATTTCAGAAAATTTTTTGAACGTCTTATTTATAAGCAACATGGTTTCATCAAGCCAACCTTACGGTTTTCACTATTTTTTCCGCCCCTGTCTTCGTTTCTTAACGTCAAGTTGATGCAACTTATACTGAATTCTCAAAGGCTTTTGACTCTGTGAACCATAGCCTGCTACTCAATTATCTTGAAGGGTTTGGCATATTTGGTCCCCTTCTTTCCTAGTTTTCCTCCTATCTTCATAGTCATTTTCAACAGTTTCATTTCTTCTTCTACATCTGCCACATCCGAATATCCTCAACGATATATCCTAGGTGCTTTTCTTTTTACCAATTATCAATAAATTATCAATCAATCAATTATCAATGTTTTTACCAATTTTCAATGATCTTCTTTCTATTATTAATTCACCTTGTCTTCCATTTACGGATGACTTCAAATTATGCATAGCAATCAAGTTTGCAGACGGATATCTTCAATTGCAAATTGATTTATTTACTCTTAACTACGGGTGCCAAAACAACTTCCTACCACTAAACATCTTGAAGTGTCACCAGAAGTCAGAAATGCTCTACATGTATTTTCTAATTCCTTACCTGGTATTTCTTCATCAGTTGTCCAACTTTTCAAAGACCTTGGTGTAGAGTTTGGTTCTAAATTCAGTTTTGATGTTCATGTCATGAATACCAAGACCAAAGCTTTAAGGATTACTGGCTTTGTTTTGCGTTCTTCGTATTCGTTTAGCAAAGTTTCCTCCTGTATTCATTTATTTATTATTATTCACTCACTTGCTATTTTTTTAAATTCAGCATCCTCTATTGTCCTTGCGCCTCTCGTCTTTCTATTCTTAGAAAGATCTTAGATTGTTCCTCAATTCTACTACAATTCTATTTGATGTAATTCTTTATTTTTGAAACTTTGCTAAGGCATTTTTAGTCAAATCTTGGTTCTCAGATCATGTTGCACGTTTCGAAGTCTATTTTTATATCGTCTTTATAAGGTCTCCCTAGAAAGCACAATGCTCATAAGTTTGGTCCTCTCCTTCAATCTTTTTCAGAATTCAAGGATACATTAAAAATATTGCCTTAAATTCCAATTAGAAGTCGTTTGTTCTAGAATTTTTCATTTCTTTCTCATTTTTGTTCTGTAATTTCTATTTTTTATTATTTTTTCTACTTATTTTTTCTGCTAATTTTTTGGTGACCTTGTAACTGGATTATATCTGTAGCGCAATGTATGATAAAAAAATAAATAAATGATGACTTCCTTACATTTCCGAGGCTACGTTCTGCTACTGAAATTGCCGTCAAGCAGACTACCCGCGATTACTTTGCAAGTTCTATATCTGCTCTAATCAACAAAAACCCTTCTGGTCTAATTTTCCATAGATTCCCTGATTCCATATTCCTTGATAATACCACTGACTCTAATCCGCAAAAAAAATACTTTTCTTCCTTCTTTTCCCAACGCAATCCAATCTCGCATTGTGATGTTCCCCCTATTGTTTCATCTTTTCTCTCTTTCATTCACTTCAATCTTCTAAAAATTGAATCCTTACTTAATGTCAACATCGGTTGTGATCCTAATGGTATCCCGGACCTGTTGGCCAAGTCATTTTTATATTTATATTTATAATAGTCATTTTTATATTAGTTATATTTAAAAATTACTTTTACATAATAGTCTATTATATTCAACCTTTACTTCTTCTCCGAATCCTTGCCAAACTGTTGGGTATCGATTTTTATTTCACTAATCCACAAGTCTGATGATCCAAGCTGTATTTCCAGCTATCGCCCCATTTTCATCCTTCATTTCATTTGTAAAGTTGTTGAAAGAGTTGTTCATAACAGGCTGCTTCCTCTCCTCCATCCTCTTCTTGCACCTGAACAACATGGTTTTATCAAAGGTAGATCTCTCACCTCTACTTTTACACCCTTCAATGTCTTGGCTGCTACTGCAACAGAAACAAGTAAATGGGGTATACATCGTTTTTTTCAAAAGTTTTTGATTCTGTTGCTCTCAGAATTTTTCTTGTAAAGTTTGGATGTGATTAGATGTTTGATCTTCTTTTGTTTTCATTTCATTTAGCTTTCATCCTATGATTCTCGTCGTACTGTGGATTCGACTACCTCTTATCATTCTGCCCCCTTTCCGGAGTTTCTCAGGGTTCAGTTCTTGGTCCACTGTTATTCCTAGTTTTTATCATCAATATCCTCTCTTTCATTCATTCTCAGTGCCTCTTGTTTGCTCATGACATCAGGTTGTTCAGAGTAACTGAATCTATTGACGGCTGCCTCCAGCTACAAAATGATCTGCATATTTTGTTATCAAATATCATATACGTATAAACTCTTACTCTTTGTGCGGATATTCTACTGCAGCCGTTGCAGCCCCAGCGCTTGCCGCTTGCCGAACTATATATGTTCGGCAGGTACACCCTCACTGGGAGATTCGTGCGAGGAGGACCCCTGCTTTTCCTTCGGGAATCGCAACGGGTACAAAGGGGATAGCGTCCCACACATCCTTGGATAGTGTATAGAGGGTCAGTCTCGCTCGCGGGACTGGCTTAAGGGGGCTTGACTCTCTTCTCTTTTCCATGGTTTTTTCCATGGTCTTTTCCATGGCCTGTCAGGACCTTGTGATTTTTGCCCGGGCAAGTGTCGCTGTATGGCTTGTTTGTCGAACTCAGCACTTGGAAAGTGCGGAACGTCTCTTGTTATGAATTATTTTAGTAAAACAGTAGCAACATCAATTTGTCTGAGTTATCAAGAGGATAAAGACAATATGCAATGGTTATTCGGAAGCTTTGATCTGGGCAGATTGCCATAAAACAGAAACAGCTATAGCAATGGTAACGAAAATGCAGGGAATGATGCACGAGGTGAGAAGGCTTAGATGACTGAAGGCGGTCAGAGGAAAGTTGTATTGTACGAAGAGGAGGTTAGATGAACTGAAGGCGGTTCGAGGAATGATGTATTGTAGGAAGAAGGGATGAGAGGGGTTAGTTGAACCGAAGGTGGTCGGTGGAATGTTGAATTGTAGGAAGTTGAGTGGGGGAGGGAGGTCTGGGGACCTTCGAAACTTAAAAGCTTAAAAAGGCCTGTGTGTGTCCCACAGTGCTGATGATGTTGTAGGAGGGATAGTTGTTAGAGGGATATTGTTGAACCGTTGTTGTTGCTCTTAGTCGATGAACCGTCGATGATCTCCAAGGGAGGAGTAGGCCTACTAATCGAAATGGGATAAGAAGTATAGATGTTCGAAGTCGATATGAAACATGATGTTGCGCATCGTCGTACGAAATGTCACTAATTTCCTTTAATGGAGATTAGATGACAAAGTAAGACGACATGAGCCGCGGATTGGAGTAATTAGCCATCGATGCGGTATGTATGCTTGCATACTTACCTGCATCGATGGATGAAGGTCAGCTGAAGGTCAGCTGAAGGTCAGTTGAAGGCGGACTGAAACTTTATGTTTGGCAAAGTAAGGGAAAAATGAAAACTTATAAAGAAGAGTAATTAAGTACGTAGAAATGTTTTACAAAAGTAGTAAGGATGTTTGAAACGAAGACAGTCTCAGTGGGACTGCGATGGGAATTTTTGGGTTTTTGAGTAACGGGGTTGGGTTGTTGGGTGGAAGGATGGATGGATGGTTGGTTGTTTGGTAGGTGGGTGGGTTGGTGGGATGGATGGATTGAGAATCGGAGTTACTGATTTGTACGAAATGTTGCGAATAGAGAGCATTAGTTCGAGAGTTAGAAACTTAGTAAGACTATAGTGATGATGAATTATCATGACGTTTTTCTGGCGAATGTGGCGGAAGTTGTATTGGGGGAGTTGAGAAGAATGATACCGAATGAGTAAATATAAAATATGAAATAACAAGAGACTAGTACTACGGCCCTTGTGCCGAGTGAGACTTATTACCGTACAGTTGCAATGTCTGGGGATTGTCGCAGAGAAATGGCAAAGCACATCCTCATGACCAAAAATTAAGGTCCTCTTCTGTGCGTGCAGCAAGCCACAGAGAGGATAACCAACCTATGACCGGGGTTTTAAAGAAAGCAAGGCCGCGGGTGGTAGGGAGCCCCTGGATTTCGGTCCAGCCTTACCATCGGGATAGGCCCCCTAGTGGGAGCAACGCGGTGGCTGTGGCTTTAGAGCCTAATCCGGGGAGGATGCTACACAACATCTAAGTAGCTATCCAAACTGGCGCTTGGTAAGCCTGCTGGGGTTCGTATCCCCGGAGGCGACGTGGAGCCGCGTATATGGCCGGGCGTTATATTCAGTAATATAAAAGAGGTTTGGATCGGCCTCGCAGTTACCAATATGGTGTATGGGTCTGCCCCCAACACGAATTGGTAGACAAGAGTAGCAAGGCTTGCCTTGTTTGCTCAGTCGGCGCCGGCTGTCGACATCAGTCCTGTCCTCAGAAGACCGTCTGGTAAAGACTTTCTTAGTTAGGCACGGACGTTAAACCAATGGAACATATTCTGCAGCCGTTGCAAACTTTAAATGCCTTGGTGTATTTTCGCTATGTGTTTTCTGCGATCTTGGCTATAAGCTGTGCTTACTTGATGTTACTCGATCAGATAGATCTTTGTTTATGTTTTCTCTGCCTTTGGCGCAGACTGAGCTGTACTTTATCTCGCCGTTAGTGCGTATCCCCAGGAAACACAATTATCTTTAGCTTGGTCCTTTTTCACTAACGTTCTCTCAATTTAAATCTAATATCAATGTTTCAATTCTAAAAGCTTCTTATCATGCTTGATTATGTTTATTACTATTGTAATTTCTTCTATATTTTCCTTTATGTATTCCTTTTAATTTTTTGAGGTTTGAAATATATATTTTCAATTCTATGCATTCTTAATTTTATAATAATAATTTTAAAAATTAGTCTATTTCTAGCTGATTTAAGTAATTCTACTTTTGTAAGTGGACATTAGCTTGTACGAATGAATTTGAAATAAATAAATAATGTATGCTCTCCATGAAATTTCTTACATCGCGTTGTTTCCGCTCGCTCTCAAAGCTCCAATTGAATCCAGCTTTGTTTGTCAAAATCAGAAGTGTTGGACGTTCGTATTTTAGAATGGGAAGCGCATTAATCACGTAATATGATCAGTAGTAACGATCGAAAATGTGATTGATAACAACTTTTGATACATGCTACACTAATGATTAGATTAGTAACAAAAATTCAAATTGATTACGTTTAAATATATCAAATAAATATATCATAAATAGAATTGCTAGAACCGCGTTGAAAAGTTTGAACAGGTTTTGATATAGATAGAAGGATGAGTTTATGTCAATTCAAAGTCGAACTAACCAATTTCACAAATCAATTTGATACTTTTCCAATGAAGTTTAAGCGTAAAAATTAAACGAATATATGAAACGAATATATGAAAAAATAACGATTTCAGAAATAAAATGAGTTACAAATAAAATTTTCATTGAAGTAATTCTGCCAAAATTAACGAATTGAAACTAACTCTCTTACGCTTGGATGAACTATCTACAGAAAAAATATTCACATATTTCAAAATAAAATTCATAGTATTCCATCAAAGTGACAAAACAGCACGCTGAGTAACTAGGAATGAGCTTCATTATTTCAAAAGCGGTTCACGGGCAGAGAAAATCGAAAATAAATATCAAATTTGTGTGAAAAAATATGATTGACAATAGTTTAACTCAGCTTAGAAATATTTAGAGTAAATACCACACGTAAAATATAATCCAAACAGCGCAAGCTCAGCGCATACTCTTTGCTAATGTTTTAAAAAAAAGTGTTCAAACATTTTCATTTCGACTCTTTCTTCACTTTGATACACAGTTGGAATTTGCCAATTTCAGGTATATAAGTTAATGCTGACATGACTGAGGATAACTCTGAAAAAAATTTTTTCAACAAATGCAACTCGAGTGTGCTTGTGTCATATTACACCTTCAGGTTGCACGTATTATTTCCTAATCATGATGCTGCAGCTCCCACCTACTGTGCCGGGACATGAATGATATTGATAGTGTAATATCTATTATTATGATCGTATTACCATACAGACACAGTAGGGGCAAAATCTACCTCTAGTAAAATAGTCACAAGTAACTAAACGTAAATAATCTAACAATTATTCCAGATTCAATTTTTACTTAAGGCTAATTGATTACTGCTATTTTAATTTGATTGATAAATTAATCATTTCCATTGGCTGCCATATTTCTTTATATTATTTGATAAATCGAATAAATCAAAAATTATAATTCCTTAAGCATCAATACCATTTCCGATATTTCTTATTTCATTTGTAAAAGCCATAAAATATTTTTTTAAATCCGTTGGTGTACCTATAATAACACCATCAATTTCGACTTTTTTAAAGTTTAAACGTCAGCTTCTTTTGTAAAAGCCATTAATTCATTTGTACAAATGTTAGTTTCATTTATCAAAAAAATTGGTAGTTTTAATCTAAAAAACACTTTCGAAACCACAATCATTGTGTCAAAATGCAGAAAAACTACTTGAATTTAACTATCAGCTAGCTAAGGCTTATGAATTATGTTCAGCAGTCTCATTTCAAATAAGCTGATAAAAACATATGCATACCTTTCACATTGAAACGAAAATGTTCTTTGTGTATAGTAAGTTTAATATTCGTGCGCATGTGTGCACATTCCGAACAATCTGCGATTTCGACCAATATTTTGATGACCTCCTTGTTCAGCGCCCAGCGTGGGCGTCGGTGATAACGCAGTTGAGTAGGTAACCTTTTGTGAAATTATGAATAGTAAATAATTTTTTTTTGTGAAACCAAGATGGCCTATATCAAAATACATGTTCTAGATATATTTGAGAAAACTTAACATTGATCATCATTAAAGCACCGTTCTTAACATATATTAATTGACAGTGAAGTTGAGAGTCCTTTAACACTGAAGAAATTTGATTTTAACTTTTTTGAACTAGACATTAATAATAATTGAAGAAAACAAATAAGAAAAATTTTCGAATAAAATAACACTCTTAGTTGATGAGATGTATTGTAAAAAAATGATTTAATAATCAAATATGACTGATAACACAAATTAGATTTTGCTTTTTAAATAAGTAGGATATGCGATACTGAGAGTGTAGCATTCCAAACCAAATCAAGGTCTGTAAATTTTCAATTGTTCAGAGAATTCATGGAGTGTGTCTTTAAAATATATAGTCTTTAGTATATATAGTGTCTTTAAAAAGGTGGAAGAACTCCTAGTGCTCAGAGCCATTAGCTCCGTAGAAGATATTAAATTAAAGAGTCTATCTCTTCCGCTGTTATTCCATCAGCAGCTCAAGTTTTTCCAATTCAGCGTACTTAAATAGATTCTGCAGCTCTTGAGTAAGAAGCGCGTTTCAACCCACCATTGTTCCAGTACTGTACGATGACTGCGACTGAGAGCCAACACGGAATTGCAGGGTTCAGCGTACGGAGCAACCTTTCTTCTCATAGATCCTGCAGGTGTCTTGTTCGCTCTACCCAGAGATGTCTCCATTAGTGCTTCCTTCTTATCTTTGTTTCAGGATTTAGGAGAAGACATATTCTTCTCAGGTATAGCCCTAATTTGACATTCAATTGACTCTGTACTAAAATATCTGACACCTTCAATCATAAACGACGCAATTATGACTTAAGCGAACTAGATCATGGGTTTTTCTACAATGGTGACCCGTAATCTACCACTGCAAACAGAGTTCTCTATTGCAGTTATACTTGAAGTTAGGGTCTGCAGAATTTGAGCCCGTATCATGCTAAGCGAACGCAGACCAGGTGAATTTCCAGACTCAGTCTGGTAGCCACCTGCAGAGATGCAATCTAATGGATTCATCTTCATACTATTTAATAGTGTGAAACGTGTGAATCCTTTCGGGCACCACTTTGCCAATGGAAATGGTTTGGGTACCTCATTTTTTGTCAAAAGATGATAGTTTTGATGAAAACCAGTTTGTTTAAACGATTTTTTTGACACGAGTTCATAATAAATCCGCATTTGTGAGCCCGAATATCCGGAATAAATTATGAAAATAGAACGATATTTACATCTCATGTTGCGCCTGAAAGCTCAATTAGACTATATTTGAATGAAGACATTGTTGGAACTGTACTTACTGTTCACCTGTTAAAGCTTTACCATTGTGAAACAGAGAGATGCTGCAAGATTTGTAAAGTGTTCAGTGGATCAAACAGACCAACAAGCTGGCTGATTTCAAAATTTTGAGCTAAACCAGAAATTTCGCGGAAGTATATAGGTCGTCTAATATATGCTGAGTTTGATTAGCTTTCTAACTCACCGGTATTCGATTTCACTGGAATTTTTTCTATGAGGATCCTTTAAAAAAAAGTTTAACTGTAAAGCAGTTGAAAAGTGTAAAGAAAATATTGGAAATTATGTTACTAAAAAAAGCTTTTTATTATGAAATATAGACAAAAACCGGTTTTTTTATACACATCATTTGTTTATTTACTGTATAAATCAACAGAAATAAATCCAATTATGTAGAGACTACACATAAATAAAACAAAACATCAAATTTAAGAAAATGGAAAGCTTATTCAAAAAAGAATATCAACAATACAAAAATATCATAGCTAGCTTGAATGTAAACTGTAACTCATACAAATTAAATTACTTAGAATAAATTAAGGAGGATATATTGTACGCGAAGGTAATTTTTTGAAACTTGGTAATATTCAGATTAAGAGAATAACTAAAATATTTAAGTTATTTTACAAAAAAGTATAGCCACAAGCAGATTTAACCAATCTCAAAATTCACTGGTGAATTCAGCCTACAAGGTACAGAGTACATTAAAAAGAGAAAGAATATCATGAATCAAAAGAAGAAAGAATATGGGCCAAAAAAAGGTTACCGAGCAACTGAACCCAGCTAAATTTGACATAAGAATTTCGTACGAGGGTAGATCAAATATAAACAGGATTTATTTTATGTTTCAAAATTATTCATTGAAAAATTATAATTTATTTTTCTACATACGAGAGGTATGGTTTCTTATTTAAGTAGCGTAGAATGAATTTCGTTATAGCAGGAGGCAATTGTGCATGAATCACTCCATTCTTGAATATCTTCGAATCGCTGCCCTCCTATAGGTTTTTAAGCCGCCCCAACGAATGAAAATCGCAGAGTGATAATTCCGGCGTGTAGGGAGGATGCTCAAGTGCTGTCCAGTGCATTTTTTTAATTTTCGAGTCTGTTTGAGCTGCAGTATGGGCTCTGCCGTTGTCCTGGAGAAGAATGACATTTCGAATCGGTTGGTTTCGTCTCTTGCGCAGATATGCAGCCTTCGCTTTATCCAATAGGTCGCAGTTATAAGCAGCATTCATTGTGGGTTGCACCCGCAAAAAATCAATCAATTATCTAAATGGCTCGACGGTCAAAGAAAACTATTGCGAGAACTTTTCCCAGCTGTGAGTCGAGTTTTGGCTTTCAATTGGGCTGCCTCCACTTTTTCCACTGCTCCATACCGGCTGTTTTGGACTCGGAAGTGTAGTGACGATCCGACTCTCAAACACATCATCTTTTTCAGCAAACCTTGCTGTAAGTGTCCAACAAAGCTCCAAACATTGCAGCTTCTGATCTTTGCTCAAAAGACCAGGGCACACGCATATCTGGCACACACTTTACGAAACTATAGCTCATTTGCACTACTCACTTGACAGTTTCCATAACGTACTCTGACTTTCTCTGCGATTTCGGATAATGCGCCTCGCCTATTCTTTTCACTAATGCCTCGAATCACTCGAACGTTTTCGCTTGTAGCGCTAGTTTAAGGTTGCCGATCGCGTTTCTGGTTTTTTACTCGCCTATGTCTTGCCTTGCACTATTAATAACATGCAAACACACGAATCTGTGTCAGTGTTTGATCCTTAAACTTTACAAAATTTCTGTTGCTATGACTCCTTCATGACCTCGAAATTGTATATAGTAATTATACATTGTACAACAGACGGGTGTATTTGTCACCCTGAAATCATGAGCATTACTAACGAATTAGTAGAAAATCTGAAACGGCCATAATTTCCTACTACAAGTGACCTCACCCAAGCATACTAGAGACGTAGCCCCAGTACTGCGAACCTTAGTTGCTCGGAAACAAAAATCTCGTTTATGCTTGATTCTCTCTCGAAGTTTACTGAATTGCGAGGTTAACTTACAGAGACTTTGAATATAATGTAGAAAACAATGTCCTTCGATAGGATAATATTGCCATCACAGTTAGCGCAATATATATATCGTTCCGTAGTAACCACATTCTGTTGATAAAAAAATGAGCTGAGTGATGATTTTGAGTCGGATGCAAACGATAATATAAGTGAATGCTTACTCAATAATTTCAGTCATAAGTGCCAAATGCAATTTAATAGCTCAGCTTTAAGGATAAAACAATATTTTGCGTTCAATTAAATTTACGAACTTAGCCAACCACTTTAAAGGAAAGAAATGAAATTTTAATACCGCATTTTTAATATCAATTAACAGATTCAAAGTGTTTAAAGAATTGCTTAGTTTCTTAAGCAAAGTGCCAAGACACGAAATATGCTTACTTACCCTTAGATATTTGCTACTCTACATTTTGGGGTGGAAACCAGTGGATCTTTGCTAAATATGCTGAACCAATAAATTCATAGCAGTTTGTGCTATCATCTTTCCAAAAAAAAAAAAAAATAAGTGTTGCTTAAATGAATGCATTGAAATTGGTCAGTTAGTATTACATTATGGTTTAAATAAAAAGCAACTAAAACGGAGCCATTTTCCCCGAACATCATACCAATTGGAGAGCCAAGCATTTTCTTTCATTAACTTTCTTAAATAAGATAAAAATTCTGTGTGACCTTATCATCTCAGTTATGTAGTGATTGTCCACTAAGCTGGCTGGGATCCAAATGTGGACTATTGGTTTAGTTGAAAAAATAAATTTTAGATCAGATTAGAATGAAACTCTTTTAAATAGTTGGCTGTGCTTCACATATGAACCTGTTCTGTTCATCCATCATCGAAATAATGTTCGATTTCATTTTTTCACGTCGATATGATTATTTCCATACTAGAAATATCCTGCTGGTTCACTCCATAGGTCACCTATTCACTTTCCTAGCATCGTGAAAGTGTGGCTTGCTTCGACTGATACGGAGAAAATATTGTGTTACTTTAACGGCAACATATTGTTACAGAAGCAGAGATTGAGGTACGTGTAAGCTCGTCAAATTGTGATTTCTGGTGATCGAATTACCTCCAGACATCTTTAAATTTATAAGCAATTGCTCTATACTATTCATATATGTCAAAGATTCATATTTCGCAAACATGCATCTGAAAACATACTCGATTTGAATTAGGTAATAGTTTGGACTTAAAAATTCGATTCCTTTGATTCTAGAAAATATAGCAAAAAACCCAAACTGATGAATACTATTAGTTTCAAAAACTTCAACCATTATAAATGTCATCAGGTTAGCCACAGATTAACCTAGAATAAGAATGAGAAATTAACGAAAAATTAAATACAAAAAACAAATTAGAAGAAAAATGAAAAGATAATCGAATTCCTAATAAAATCCAGTAGCTTAAGAACTAATTACGGCCTAAAAGCTGGTTTTCACTACCGGTACTAATGTTAGAAAAACGATACAATGAGTCTTTGTAGGCAGGTCATACGTTCTTGTTACAAATTTCACCTACAACTCCCGATTGAAAGCCCAAAGAAAGTTGTTTTACCACAATAGTTGAACTTGCTCTTATTTGATACAACAATGTAGCAAACAACTTGTGCAAAACTAAACCTTTTCGCTCATACATTTCCGTACTAACTTGCAACCCAAATATATGTATCATAAACTGTCGAACAATTTACGCTGTTTGAATCGTGCTTATTTCCAAAACTTCTGCTACAATTCAGCCCACGAAGAATAAAAACAGCTCAGCACGAACAGCATGTGAATAACCCACTGACATGTCAATGTCAAGAAATTAAAAGTACATCGCTAGTGGTAGCTCCCTCAGGGCACATGGTATGCTATACAAGCCCAGACAATGTGTACATGTACAACATAGATGATCGAGTGAAATTTCGCTTTGATCTTGAATTCGCTGCTAATGGTGGTCCGTCGGCTGCCTATCGATTATGCATTGAGAAGGTTCATGTAGAGCAGCCTTCAGGTGGGATGAATAGTATAGAAAGTGAAACTGATGGTGCTGGTGTTGTGAACTGTGAAGGAATGCGATGCAGGCAAGACAAGATTGAAATCAAATTTAAAGATGCCATCAATCAATCTTTTCAATAAATTTGTTCGAAGAAAGTTAAGATGCGTTAGTCTGCTTGACTGCGCTAACTGCCCACTGTCGTTGAACTTGACCTTTGTTTAGTTATGCCGTAGACAGTTTGAACGCTGCGGAACTTTGAAGTTATGAGCATCCGCTTGAAATACATAGCTATTTTATGGATGAGTTGAGTTATTTAGATTGGGAGAAATTTTATAATAAATGAGATAGTTTATTGGCGGATTTGTGTTGACGGCCATGTTGTATATAATTGGATGCATAATTGATGAAACTTTTATACAGTCGAAGAAAGCTAATATTATAGCCCAAAACCGTAAAAACAAAACCTTAATTTAATTACAAAACTTTTCATTTTTAAATTACTATCTCTTAACGATTAGTAACGAAACAAAATTAATAAACAGTTCAAATTAAGCATTAAAGCTAATCCAAAATTTCGCAAATCTTAACTTTTATTTTCTTATTTTTCATTACAGTTCTCAATGTAGCTGCCGGAAAAGCACCAATGCAAATTTCGACTGAAGGCACTGGTATTCCACAAAAAGCTATCGATGGCTCAACGTCGGCATTTTACAGTTCTGAAACATGTTCGCTAACGAAATCTGAACGGTTACCTTGGTGGTATGTGAACCTCCTCGAGCCTTACATGGTGCAACTAGTCCGATTGGATTTTGGAAAATCATGTTGTGGTAAGTACATTTTTCAGAAATAAATTTAGTGACGTTTTTCCTCACGGTTTTATAATTTATTGCATAAAGTAAAATTTCATGCTTTCGATTATATCAACCATTATTGCTTGTTTGTTGGACTACATACGATGAGGAGAGGCAGGTAAAATTCGTTGGTTCTCTATCACATCGTCTTTCAGAAGTTTAACCAATGTATAGAAAGATAAAGGGATAGGTGAATAGAGGCATGAGCATAAATAATTCAATGTATTTTTACTTTAGTCAGTTTTTAATAATTCATAGCCATTTTGCCGAAAATATATCTCTAAAAAACTATCAAAACGGCTCTAAAAGTTTCAGAAAACTATCAAAGTAGGTTAGATTTTGCTAGTTTAATTGGCTTTTTCATTTGAAACGGCGTGCATCTGTAGTTGTAACGCTATGAGAATTTTATTTGAAACATCATACTTTTTGCTATCATACCAAATTTTATTGCCAATCACAGCAAGAAAAATGAGAAATGAAAGATGGGAAAACTTCATATTCCTTTGGAACATTTTTTTAAGACTAAGACACCATATTTTTGAAGCAAAACTCATTAAAATGATCGAGGGGTTAAGGGCAAGGAAAAAGAAATTGCTCTACCAAAAAACGTGGAGCAGAAAATCATGGTTTTAATTGTTCTAGTTCAAATTCAACAAGGAAGCTCATGAAACACAAATCAGAGCAACTTTGAACAAATTACAGCAAACGAAATGCGTATGAAGCACAATTTGCTGAGATATCTCAACCTGAAGCAGCTCATTAAACACAGCGCGTAAAAAAAATTTCATAAAGTTTAAAATATTATTTGTCCTTTAGTTTTAAGCAAGATTTGTATTTTTCGAACTATCTATCAGTACAAAACCTATCCAGTAAATAACGAAAAAGGATAAAAAAGCCAAGACACATCTCATTGAAAGGCTAAAGAAATTTACTGACAATTTTATTGCTATCAAAATAGAGACTAAATTCGGTATGCATGTTCCTTTGCATGTACTAAACGGACATTCAACTTTAGGCTGCCGAACACTTTTCTGCTTGCACTCGAAAATCTCGTTGTTGAGCTCATAAATCAAGCAACGTAAAATTCTCCTATTACATTGTCCTGCAGATTTTATGGCTGAAGTTTGCAGAGTGTGTGAAAAATGTACGAATGTGTGGATGAATAGTTCAATGATTCACCTAACCTTTGATTCGACTAGATCAACTCAAAGTCCGGAATATGATCGAAATTGCTCGTCCATGGCTGGATTCAAACCTGGAGCCACACCAGATAATAGTCGATGCTCTCCTTAATCTGCTACAAAAGCGAAGGTCATTAATAAAATGACTCTCTTTAACTTGAGACCACTGCGCTAGCTATTAATTGGATCCTTGCTTCTTCGTAGCAAGAAGATTAGCGAAATTGTTTTTTGTCTTTTTATATATTTCCTTCTTGGTGAGCTATGCTTAGAGCTAGGCTTACTCCAATATCAATGCCCACTGCTCTACCTGTACCTAAACTCAAACCAATAACCTCACTTACTAGGAACTAGTAATCTACCCACTCCATGGATATCTTTCTTCCAATGCCGTTACTAGATACTAGTTCAAATGTGGGTAGTGCTGATGGTTCAGTGTTAATTGCACTATGAGAGAATAAAAATTGTAGCGGGTGTTCAAATATTAAGGTGTATATTTAGGGATTTAAGTAAAACGTGGCGTTTGAAACAGTTTGGCTGTAATAGGCAGCTCGTGTGGTAGAATATGCACTCAAAATATGCACGATTCTTCTACTGTTCTTCGAACATTATTGTTTTATTAAAGCAATTCAAATTTTTGGTAAATTTGAACCTTTGTCCACTCTGCCAAAGTGAAATTTTCATGATTCCGAGATGCACAAGAACGACAAACCATTACCAAAATACCTATATTTTCAGCACTCAAAACATCTATTGACGAAAACTGAGGATCGGATAATCTGATCAATATGAAATCTACAGAGCATGTTGGTACTAACTAGAACCAGGTCAACTAGAAGTTATTTTGAAATGCGGACAACCCTGTGGCAGTAGTGACATCTTGAAAAAACTGTTTTTTTGATTTTGACGAAATCAACACAGTAGATGGATCTTTCTCTAAGCCAAAGAAAAATTTGGATAGGACTGCTAGCTAACTCTTGTAAATTTAGTTAGAAAAATAAAGCTTTATCCCCCCTCCCCCCCATAACTTCCGATGCAGTCATGAAATCAAAATGAAATTAATGTAGTCAATGGAAATAGAAATTTCGTAGAAATTTCGTTGAAAAATCATGAAAAGGCTGCCAGCTATGATCATTTATGTAGTTTTTTTTTGGCATTTCTTTACTAAGCGATGTTTTCATTAAATTTGCGAATGAGATTGATCCTCCAATGGCAATTTACAAAAAATATTTAAGTTTCGAAAATTTGAAAAATTTTACGCGTGGTAACACTAAAACTCTTTTCATCCCTTCAACTTCCAGAGCAGTCATCCAATTGAAAATATGGGTCCTACTTAACGTGAAGCAGATTTGGTTTCTTTTTGGCTGTCATGCAAACAGAGCTACCTGTACCAGAAATTTTCGTAAATATTGCAAGAACAGATACTTCCATTATACCTTTATATTCAAAGCATCTACAATAAATATAAACAACCAATGTTTAAATTTTCCTTGGATGAAAATTAAAATCAAAGGATATATGTAGCTATAAAACAGTGTTCCCCATCTATTTGCTTTGTGCAAGAAACGTTTGATTTGATACTACAAAAAAAGTGAATTACCTCTTTACACATTTTTTGGGCACCGATGGGCACTTTGAGTTTTAAATTACTTACTACATTTTTATTCACATTTTCAGGATGAATTTTTCCTGGTTTGCTAGTTCCCGTTTGATTTTTCAAAAATTTAAAGTTCCAGTTATGATTTGATAATCTTTTTTTGAATATGTCGTCATGTTTAAGAACAAATGACCATTCGAGAGACATATTGAGCAAGTGTTCTGATGGATTTTTGAATAGAAGTTAAATTTTTCCGGTAAAATCTAGCAAACACTTTCATGATGTTTTCTTCGAGTTTTTTTTAGAATTGCTAATCCCGCTTCGCCGGTTTTATGACAAAATCCAACGAAGTTTACTCTGTTTACACATGGTTTGACGTTATAAATTGTACGTAAAATGAGTTTTCCGCCATCACTTCTTGTCTCGTTTTCTCAGCTTTAAACTATTGAACTTCAAAATCTAATAATTCAATAATGATATGTTACTTTGCCCATGATAGCCCTAGGCATTCATAGTAACGTGGCCATTTTTATTTGCAAAAAGTTGAAAACAAGGATTGGAAATGAGATTTTATTAGGGGTTAATATTGTAAGATCAAATTGTTTCAATTCACTTCCTACATTCATAAGATATCAATAGTACACTTTGTATTACGGGAAATAAACTCTTTAAGTAATTTTCTTAAACACACTCGTGGGTCATTTTCGAATAAACGCGTACATCGTTGATTTTAGATATATTTTCATTCAACGGAGGACAGAAAAACTTCATTTATTTGAACAACATGAACCTGGAGTCTTAAGAAATAGATGAACAAAGCGCAGAATTCGGAATGTATTTTCGTATTTTTGCGTATAAATATATTTAGTATAAATATAGTATTTTCGTATTTTTGCGAAAAAATGACAACTTCACGTAAATTATTTGCCTACTTATTTTGTTTTTTTCTTCTTCCTTTTTATAAAAAAAAAAACCAAATGTGCTTATCGCTCAGCAACATTGCTTTGGTGAAGTCATCTTTACGAAAATCGATAATTTCATCGGCATCTGCGGACTCAAGAAATTAAAAAGTTTGGCTCAAATTAATATTCTATATTATTTAAACCTCATAGAAGTCGTATATTATTTCTATTTTCCAACGAAATTGACATTTGTGGTCAGCATTGTTTAACAAATTACTATGGGAAATCACACAATTGTACAGCGTATAAAAATTGTGGATCCGCGTGTTAGCTCTTGTGGTGGAAGGTTGTAGCCGGAAAATTGCTGAGAAATTTGCTTTTCTCCGAAGGACGATTTTTCTCTGGAATTGATAATACGTGTATCAACGTGTCTTAAACTGCGGTTTCGTGTTCGTTGCGTTGTTTTGAGTCACTTATGTGTTTGTGTTGTCTAGAGTAAAAATTTGAGGTCAAACCCACCATAAACGGGTGTTATCGTAAACCGATGGCTGATACAAATCGTCATAAGCCAACATAATCCTTCTCAAAAGGGATCTAGTATATAAAAAAAAAAATTAAAATTGTGAAAAAATTATTACAAAAATTATGTATCAATTCGGACTATACTTTGCGCAATTAGACGTCGTAGAACTTTCTTCACTAAATAGAATATTCTTCACAAATTTGAATTTAAGGCAATAATTTGGTTGGCTCAGGAACTTGAACAAAATGACGATATCTTCCGCGTAAATTTTGTACATTGGTCTGCACAGCAACTTGACACTGGTCCGTTATTTCATGAAAAAATCATCTTTAGCAGTGAAGCTCATTTTGGCAAAAAAAATATGTTTTGAAATAATGCATCTATTACTAGTAATAGAAAGTTCGGCACTTGATGAAAATGAAAAGTTATACCTGATTGAAAGATATATTGCCATTGGAGTTGTTTAGATCCCAAGATAGCTGGCAGAGAATATAATTCATAAAATAAATTAAGAGTCTGGACTTTAGAAATAAAATAGAAAAATATCACTCTTAGACCTGATCATTGTAGTGTTCACCATAAACCACAAACAAATTTACACCTAAAATAGTGCCAACTTCATTGAACCATTAGTGTTTTCATCAAATGGCACCGTAAAATTCAATAGCTCATCGCCTGTTAATGCGGTCATGAACGATAAAATCGTCCTTGCATATATCCCATACATACAAAGAAACTCGAAAAACAATGGGTTTTGTAAAAAAAGGCATTATATTTCAGCTTGATTATAAAAGAAGAGCGGAAAGAGTCATGGTCGGAAAAGACAAATTTAATGAATCTTCAAAAAAGAATTATAATAATAGATGCATAAGAGATCTGCAGCTATTTATTTTGAAAATCCAAATGAATCATTAATTATGAATATTCATAGCCATCATCAATCAAAAATTGAAAGTAGATGCTATTAAACATTATATTACTAATAAATGTATGAGACATGGTTATTTTCCAGATAGAAATAGATAAAAAGACACTTTAATGAAAGGTTAAAATTAACTACGAAAACCTAGAATGAATATTTAAAAAAACTGAAATGTTTCCAGCAATTCAAAAATAAAATTGGTCTTCAAATAAAAATTTAGAATTCTTCAGCTCACAATATTGAAGGCTGATTCGATACTAATACAACAATCTAGTCACATTTTTCAACGATAATCCCATCTTTACCTCAATTCACCTGCACACTGATTACTTTTCATTCTTTTAAATTTTCAATGCCTCAAAGCTGCAGCAATCGACCGGAAAACAATCATTTTCATCAAAACAATAGAATACCCGCAGCATGCTCCTCAGAATAACGCATGAACACAATTACTTTGTACTTTCCTTTGTCATATCTTCTCTATGCTCCAAATAGACCGCCTACCAAATTGCTCCTTCGTTCCAACTGCCTGCAGCCCGTTAATCAAGACATCTGTGCATAGGAATGGATCCGATCTGAAGTTCGGAAAGCTTCTAATTTTGTCTAATGATTACCTTGTGGTCGTTAATCAAACTATTACAATATCATCACCGATTGCCAACCTGAACCTGCTACATTTCCTCGAGGACTATATTCTACTGTTCTCTGTATTTCGAGAAGCCGTAGACTAATGGACTTTTGAACGCCGCCGCCGTGAAATCATTGAACCATATTAACCTTTATCGGTATGCGTGATGGTTGAAAGTCTGTTAACTTGCACCAAACGACCAAACCAACCACGACATGGTGGCGCGGCGCGTTTCGAATAGTTCAGATGAAATTCAATTCTTTTCAATTAACATTCCCATGATTGATTTATTGTTGAATGCTGGTATGGTGAATAAATTGCAGTTGAATTGAATGGCTGCTTGTATAGGGGAAGAGTGGCATGATATGAACTATTACTGCGGGTAACAGTTTCAAATTTTAAATTACTGAAGGTCAGAGAACGATAGGATTTTTTTAGCCCATACCAAACTTACTTTCAAACTTACTTTCATAATTTTAATACGAATAAACAGCTGTAAATCGAATGAAGCAAATCATTTCAATTCTGGCAATAAAAAATTTTAAAATCAAATATTCATTTTATAAATTACTATTCCATCAAATCCATAAAATAGCAATTTTAACTTCAAAATCAGACACTAATTCTCTATCATCAAGCCTCTAAGCCGTAAAATCTATAAACAGTTCAGGTTCATCGAATAAAATCAACTAAAATATACGATAAAGAAATGCAAAAACGAATGGCTGCAAACAGTCGAGGGCTTTCACTCTTAAATGAATATATGCATGCATCGTCGAAATATAATCTGATACCGAACCACAGTCGATGTGCTGCAGCAGTGAAAAACAACTTTCCCTTACGATTCTCAACGTGATGTCAATGAAGGGTATATGCTATGCTGATAAATTTGATTATAGCCTCGAGAGCTATGGCTAGACTTGTACGGTGCATACTTGTCGAGCCACTAAATCACCTTTGTGAATTGAGAAAAGATAGGTGTACTGCACGATTACTGGTTACTTTAGCTTGAGATATTATAGGAATTTCAGAAGAATAGTACAGCTGATATACTGAGGATGTAAATGCCTTTTTTTTTCATTATGTATATGTTTTTTCGGTTATAGGTCAAACAAAATATGTTTTACGATTTTTTGCTCTAAGTTGATCAATTCAAACTTTCTGGGTTCAAAAAGTGAAATTTATGCTGAAAAATGTAAAGACTTTGGCTCTTATGCATTGCCTTAAGATAAATTGACGTGGTCCAAACACTCCATCTGATTTTGCTTTGTAAGTCATTTTGGTTGTTTCACTTCTAGATTCATTGGAAGATTATTTGCGTAAACACTTTTCCTTCTGTTGGATGCCAAAATAATTGAACTTTATACTTTGAAAAACAGAATGGTTTTCGATCACAACATAACGATTTTAGCACTCACGGCAATCATCTCTGAAGAAGAAAATTAATCGCCCCCAAAGAAATATCAAGGAAGCCATTTTTGTGCTTCGCAATAAAGAGTGAGAGCTAAAGTCACTAGAGAAAGGTAGTAAAGGCTTTTGGAACATCTCTCAAGCTCTCAAAAGAAAGTGCTCTCAATTTTTCCAAATTTTTTTTTTTTTGTATAATACCTTTATTAAATTGTTCCTTCGTATAAGAAGCTTCAGTTAGTTTTAAAATCTTACATGCTAAAACAAGTGAAGTGCACTCCTCACAGCTGAAGACGTGAACATTTTGGACCCAAGTTACTTTATTGACTTAAAGTCAGACAGCAAAGAGCAAAGCTATGATCTGTGTTATAGAATTACAATGTTCAATATTTGAAAGAGTTTGAAAAGCAAAGAAAGTGGCTACGCAGGTTGTTGTTTCTACGTTCCAACGGTTGTTGTTTCTACGTTTCTAAGGTCCAACGGGTCAGTTCTTTTCAGTCGCTGAAATTTACGATGAGTTAGTATTTTTTTTGCCAGATTGTTGGGGTGATGGGCGAGGGCTGCAATATATTTTCCACTACGGTTCTTAATTTCCTCTGAAATCGTCTCGATTCGCAGGTCTTTACGGAGATTGGCGTTGCGGAAGTACCACGGGGCTCCGGTGATAGATCGGAGTATTCTTGATTGGGTCCTCTGGATGATGTTGATGTTTGATGGGCGGGCTGCACCCCATATCTGTAAACCATATGCCCAGATTGGCTTTAGGACAGATTTATAGACGAGCACTTTAGAGTCGAGAGAAAGTTTTGACGTGCTATTGAGCATCTATTTGAGGTTTATGAATTTGAGCTTCAGTTGTTGATTTTTAGCTTCAATGTGCCGTTTCCAGGTGAGCCTCCTATCAAGGTGCATCCCGAGATACTTTACTTCGTTACTTTGAGGTATAGGTACATTGTTGAGATATACTTGTGGACAAGTCAGTTTTCGCAATGTGAAGGTAACGTGGACGCATTTGGTTTCGTTCATTCTGATTCTCCATTTTGCAAGCCATTCTTCAAGAAGTGAGATGTGGCCTTGCAATGTACGGGATGCCATAACTGGATCTGAATCAGTGCATAGTATGGCAACGTCGTCCGCAAAGGTAGCTGTCGTTGTTTTATCGCATATTGGGAGATCAGATGTGAATATCGTGTAAAGTACCGGTCCCAAAACACTTCCTAGAGGTACACCAGCATGCACACGATGTTTAGCGGTAGAATAGCTTTTGTATCTCACCTGGAATGTGCGGTCGGTTAGGTAGGAGGAGAGTATTTTGTGGAAGGTTTTTGGAAGCATTGATTCAATTTTGAAGATCAACCCTTCATGCCAGACTTTATCGAAGGCTTGAGTTACGTCTAAAAATATTGCTGAGCAGTACTTCTTGTCTTCGAGTGCTATTTTAATGTCTGACGCGATTCGATGGACCTGTTGAATGGTGCTGTGATGTCTTCAAAACCCAAATTGCTGTTCTGGAATTATTTTTGCATCTTCTAGTATCGGTAGCAGCTTTTTCAACAGAACTTTCTCGAAAACTTTGGAGACGCATGACAAAAGGCTAATAGGTCTGTATGACTTCACTTGAGAAGAGTCCTTACCAGGCTTAGGGATCATTATGATCTCGCCTGTTTTCCAAACTTCAGGAAAATATCCAAATAACGTGTCTAAAGCTTTAGCAGTTGCTCAACATATGCATAACGTTCACATGTCAGCCATTGTTAATAGCGATAGTAACACTGAAGTTCAAGTCGCTTCTTCTCTCAATGCTATCGAAAGTAGTAGCAGCCCATTTATCCGCTTCCTGACTGTCTCCTCTCTAAACAGCATCATAGCTGATTTAAAATCAAGTAAGGCTCCGGGCAACGAAAACATCTACACTTTATTTCTAAAAAAATTTGCACAGGAAAGCATTTATATACCTATCAAAGTTATTCAGCCCCGGATCGTGAATTTTTTCGAGGCGGGGCAAAAATTGAAAAATGCCGCCCCTGTTAACCAAAATTTTTACCTATATCATCATCATCATTTCAGTCCACTGATAGACATAGGCCTCCCTCAAACTTTGAGGGAGGCCTATGTCTATCAGTGGACTAAAGCAGCGCCAGACCGGTCGTTGTGGCGTTCTTTGAGGCTCAAAGAACGCCACAACGACCGGTCTGGCGCTGCTTTTTCTCTGTTAGCCAAATATTTATTCCGAAATACATACACGTGTTGGACATATATTTTAATTAGAATAGGAAAGGATGGGGTATGAAATAAAACGCAAGATCAAAAGTAAATGTTGCATATTGAAATTGCAATTTTACTCTTCAAGCTTTTTGTTATGCAAACAAATCTATGGCCTTGTGATAATTAATCTCATGAGCAGTTCGATTTTCTATTGCTAATATTGCGAGACTCGATAAACGTTTCTGGCTTATAGACGATCGTAGATAATTTGTAATAAGTTTAATTTTGCTAAAACTTCGCTGGCAGCTTGCGGATGTAGTAGGATGCGTAGAGTAAACTCGCAGAGCAATAAAATTTTTGGGAAAGGCATCCTGTAAATCATGAGTATAGACCTGTTGCAAAAGATTGAGAGCGCTAGCATTTTTTATACCTTTATATCTCTTTAAAAACGTAGAGTTCCTTGCAGAATTCAACTTTACTTAAATATTGCTCGTATTTTTGTCCAAGATCTGCTCCATGCTTCTGAAGTTCTTCAGTTGAAATATCCAAAATTTCAGTACCATTGGGAAACGCAAAATTCAAATTCAAAGTGGTAGCACTATCAATCCTCTTCTTAATTTCGGATAAGAGTCTATCAAAAACCATCATTGTTGCCTTAGCAAAGAGTTGAACAGGTTGTCACGACACATCTCGTCAAATTGTTTTTCGCACCTCGGAATTCATTTATTTGGTAGAATAGATTCAACATCAATTTTTCCAAGAACTTCTTTAGCTTCTTCTATCCAATATTCAATTGAATTGTCTCTCATTTCTTGCAGAGTTTTCATTAGTTTGAATTTCAATATTTGTTCGATTGATTTCGCGGAGAATAATTACCCGAATCGTCAAGTTCAGAATAAATTTAAAATTCTTTAAAGCATTTAAGCCTCGTACTTTGTTTCTGGAGCATGAGAAGTTTGTTCAACTTCCTCCAAGGATTCCACCAATTCCGCCAAATTATTTAAGAGGGCTTTCACAGCGACATATTTTGCTGACCATCTCGTCTGACTGCTTAACATATTTTTTCATAATATCCCACCGAGTATTGGAGCCTACAATAAAGCAATATACTTTTTGAATTACTCCAAACAGGTTTATTGCTTCCAGACATGATGAGGCAGAATGGACAATGACCAGATTTAAGGAGTTAGCCAAACACGGTTCGAACTCGGCCAGCTCATCTTTTCGGCAATCCTGGCTTGCACTTTGTTATAGGTGCCAGTCATATTGGAGCCATTATCATTGGATTGGTCACGACATTGTCTAATATCTAGGCTGTCAACTGTCAATTTTTCCATAATCTGTTGACAAATGTACTCTCTTGCCTTTCCAGTAACTTCTATGAAATCAAAGAAACTGTTTTTTATTACACACACATGACTAGTTTTTGTTTACACAGCGAATAATCTGGCTCATTTGTTCTATATGCGGGACATCTGGGGTGCAGTCGAACATTATTGTGTATTATTTGGCTTCTTTGATGTCGTTTAGAATGCTATTTCTAACTGATTTTGCCATTATGTCAATAATTTCATTCTGTATTGTCTTTGATATATATGATACTTGTCCCTTTTTTAAGTGTTCTAATTGAAACTTAAAAGTTGAATTATGCTTGGAGAGCAGAAAAAATAAATTCAAGAAGTTACCTTGACCAGGCTGAGGACTTTGTGTGATGAGGTCGCTAAGGGTATCGTCGGACCCAAGGAAAAGAAAGAAAATTTTTTGATAGATACAATACAGCATCCATAACAACACGCACAATCTGTCTACATATATCTGCATCCATTTCGCAAGGACGCTAACCGTCCTCAAATGTGAGTGCGTTCCACTTGCACATTGCCCTTGAGCCACCGTACGAGCGCAATTTCTGTCCTAACTATGCGTACGTACCCCCAGAAGAATAATATATGTGCTTCAAGTACTATAGGGCATATCATTGCCGACGACCTTAAGGACGATGCTGAAACGAAGCGCAGGGCTTTGGCAGTCAGAGATAATATGTTGACTTGCAGATTTTCCCGTTGTACTAAGCAAGTTAAGATAACGCTTTTCCAGGCATATTGCCAGAGCTTATACACGGGAAGTTGTGTATCAGATATGCCAAAAGATCGCTGGACACCTTGCGCATCTAGTATAATAATATCTTCAGGATTATGATGGGATTGGTCCGCTTCTGCAGTACGTCAGAGATGTTTGTGACGTTCCAGAATGATGGCTTTGCAACCGTCATTCGCAATAAAACTATATCGCAAACCCATATAACACGGGACATTCCCAATAGCATTCTAAATACTAAAGCTGATCGGTTCACTTCACCACTATGGAGTTGCCTTGTACGAAAACCAGCTCGTTTTCTCAATCGGGAAGACAGTATACTGCGCGTCTGTCATCGCAAAGTTGCGATAATGCTGAGGAGTGTCGTTTGCCAAGCTTGAATTTGCCGCCCCCTGAATCTGCCGAAGTCGAACTTGAATATCTATTCAAGTTTTGATAAGCGTTGTCCGTAAATAAAACAAATGAGAACAGAAATCTGTACACATCTCACCCAGTATACCTTCTAAAGATTTAATTTAGTTTTAAGGGCTCACAAGTCCAGCCTTTAGAAATATTTTTGTTTTTTGTGCATATAAAACTCAACGAATTTTTAACAAAGCTTTATTATTATATTGAAATTTATTTCTTCGATAGATATGTTCACCCTTGAAAATACATAGCAAGTAAAAACTAGTAAAGAACTATTTGGCTCTCAAACTAAAACTCTGTTAATATGTAAGTTATTGATTTTATGAAAACGAACACATTAACAATCTGATCAACAAGCAAACCACTAGCAAAATAGATCACAAAGAAATAAAACTTTGAAACACCAATGCCACTATAGCAGACCAGCTCAGTACACGCCTCATATACTTCTTTATCATTTTTGACCAGAGTACGCCACTATAGCCCCAGTTTATTTAATTGTAACGTTTTATCACGAAACTTCCGTAACTTAATGACAATTTAATCATTGTAGGCATAGTGGCGTAAGTTCAGTCGAATATGCCTTGGAATCGTTTTTTGAGTTTTTTATATATCAGTATTTAACGCGTTGGTTTTTAATTTTATACCAGCAGGTAGTTCAGCTTCACTTTATTCAACGCTACCTTCTATATTTTAAAGATTCCGGCTCAAACATTATTGATACTTATAATGTAAACAAAGATAGCTCAATAGCCTGCCATAGCTCAAATTTTAACTGATAAATTTTGATGTTATAATTTTCATAGTTTGATACTTTTTAGTCCCATCCAACAAAATGTTTAGATTTTCCGCTTGGTAAGTGAAGCATATACTCAAAAATGAATGCTTCTATGATGTATTCTATTAAAAGCTACAAATATGGATGAGTTCATACATTGAATTTGTTGCGCAAATTCAATTCATATCATCTTCACCTCAGCGTTGTTTTACTTCCAATCAACGTCCATAAATTAACATGTCAAAAAATTTACCTTCAGATAAAATCACGAAGCAAATGAAAATTTACACAATAAATATTTCATATTAAGTTTGCGTGCTTTCATCAAATGCATAGTCGCATCTTATGCAACTGATCTAGTGGTTTCTTTCATATTATGCTATTTTAATACCATTTCGCTGCCGTCGCTGTCTTAATAGGGTAGTAATTATGGTTATGAACAGGAAACCATCTTTGAATTACAGCAACGTGACGATAATGTAGCCAGACCATAGACCACAAAAACATATTTCCTTTATTTGCTCTCTCCCGAATCCAGCAAGCTACTACAATTGACTGCCTCTGGCTATGAATACGCATAATTGCACTGAGATTGATCGAGCTAGGTGTAGTGCTGTGATATTTACTCAGTCATCTGACTGAAATGCAACCGAACAATTATTGTCATTTGAAGAATTATTGTGTGGTGTATAAAACTTGTTTTTTTTTCCTTTTCTTTGATCGGAATACTTGAATAATAGCACAAAATAAAAACGTGATTTATTGCATTTTGTTGAAGGTTTTGAAATTCCATGCATTTTCGAAATTCCAGTAGCAATGTAATAGTTGATCACAGAAGGCTTTGAATCTTATTTACGTATATAAATATGAAATTGATGCATCTGGATATATAGAATAATAGCTTTGATTCAATCATGATATTAGGGCGCGCACTCCTCGACTCGCTTGTAAGAAGATCAATTATTTTACAAAAAATCTAGTTTAAAAGAATATGACGATTATTGCAAAATATAAGTAAAAAAACACTAAATAATACTTTTTCAAACTATCAGTATTTGTTTGAATCAATGCATAGACATATTTTTCATACATTTTTTTTATTACTATGCAGATAATGCATCAAAAAAATATTTCACTTGTGTTTTAAAAAAATATTTCTTAACATAACAAAAAAGATTTTCCATTCTATAGCTTGCAGGCTAGATTTTACAAAACAAGTGATTCATGTGCAGTCTGCTCCATGCATAAATTTACCAAAACAGAAATGTCATACTTTTAAAACAGAGATGAGCTTACTATATCCTTCTTGGGTAGTATTCAAAGTAACTTATGCTCTTAAAACTAAAGTCGTTCTATTAGATGCAAAAAGCTATGCTCGACTGATGAAAATGAGAGTAAAACCGCGATGAACGCTTACCTAAGTCACATTGACCCCTCTATATCGTGCTGTTATCAGAATCCCTTTTGCGATCTAAATGCGTTCCCTTGAAAAAAGTCCCTGTATCGATTCTGTGAAGTATCTAAATGATTTATCAACTTCCTCGCCGCAAGAAATTTGCGAGCTGTTTACGCGTTATTTTTCTTCTGCCTCTTCGCAGCTTAGTTCATCATTCTCTTATTGTATTTCCACATAAGATAAGATCCTAACAGTGCCCGCTTGATTCCGACAAACTTTTTAGAAGCTGACGGCTTACCAGCTAATCTGGAGAGTAGCACCACCTACAGTCTTGATGACTTACCCAATATTCTTGCAAAATCACTGTCCTCATTCTTGTGTGTTTCTTTGACTGTACTGTCTTCTTCAAACGTAGCATTTCATCCAGTACGTCCCCTCTTGCCTGGAAGTCCACTAATATTTTCCCCATCCTTAAAGCCAAAAATTCGTCCTGCTTTTCCCATTATCGCCCCATATATCTTTTATCTTGCTTCATTAAGTTTCTGAAAAGGATTGTTTACAATAGAGTTGAACCTTTTCTCGCTTCTGAGCAATATGGTTTCTTTAAAGTGAAGTCAACAGAATCCAATCTATCGTCCACTGATGCTGTTGCTTCCGGCAAATAAATGATACTATACAGATGATACTGTATATACAGACTTATACAAAGGCAAATAGATGATACTATGTATACAAACTTTACCAAGGCTATTGACTTCACGAATCATAAAATTCTCCTCACAAGCTCGATGAGTTCAATATATCGGGTCTACTCTATTTGTGGTTTTCCTCATATCTTTTGGTGCTCATTTTGCAATGGTTAACTCTTATTCTTCTTCACAAGGCTCATATCTTGGCCGTCTGTTTTTTTCTAATGGTTATAAACGATCTTTTTTCTCTCTTTAACTTCCTTTGGTCCCTCTTTGAAACTTTCGTGCGCTGACGAACTTAAAATATTTAGTTTGGTTGAATCAGCAGTTTTATTAATCTGAATGTTGGTAAATGGTTTCAGATGTCCTATACATGTAAATGATCTCGCATTACATTTGTCTATTCCATCTTGGACTCATTCCTCAGTTCAGTTGATAATTTAAATTACACCAAAGTAAGTGTGATGTCATGGAAAGTTAATAAGTTTTATGATCTATCTAACCCTGAAGCTTTTGTCATTGCTATCACCAAAACGTGGATTTTTGCAAATCTTCATAATGGTGAAATTTTGAATTAGGTATATACTATCTTCCGGCGAGCAGTGCTGCCATTTTAGCATTTTGAATGCTAGATCTAGCATTATTTTTTCCAAAACGGCATTCAAAATTCGGAGTTAGCATCTAGCATTATTATTAGCATTTAAATTTAGATTTCGGAATAATTTGGCACTCATCTATTTACAATCTCGCCCATCAAATTTTTCTCTATAATAGCTCTGTTTGTGTACTTTTACTCGCGTTCTTGAAAGGAAACTTCCTGAATCATTTGGTGGTGGAAATTCATGAAAAATACAAAAACGCGCTCATGGCATTTTTTTGAAGTGACAGCCAGAAATGACAGTTGTCTGATTTTGAAATAATGATAGTGACTATAAAGTCTAAAATATAAAGATTATAAAGTCATCTATATTTGTTTTAAATATGGTGACGTTCAATTAAATCGTGATGATGCTAAAAATCAGTGATGTGGTTCCATTCACTTCAGACTCCCAGGAGCCTCGGGCATCTACAAGTTCAAGTTTACCAAAGTAAGTGCATTCTAGTTAGACATTTTTTCCTGAATAATGTGAATCAATTGTTTTGCTAACCTTCAAATGTAAGCGATCGCACGGATAACGCTGGAGAAAAATCTTCGTTATCCGACACTAACACTTTTTCTTCACTTAAAAATAAAGAATTGATGCTGTTTTGATTGTGAGATTCCATACGATGTTTTGAAAAATATTGGTAAAAATTAGCTTTACACAAGAGAAGAAGATTTAGATATAACTGATATGTCTGTAATAGATCGCAAAACGATCGAGTTTCCCGTATCAATATTCTCTGCTTTGATAAGGTTTAGAGACGATATACGTTGTCTATGCTGAGTCATAGACAAGAAGGGACCCATGATCACAATCAATAACCAACCTTTACAAGTAAAAATTATATCGATGGATTTAAGTCGGAGATGTTAAAATTTATCACAACTAGCGTAAATAAAAATTAATGATTTACAACTGCAAGTGGTCACATCAGTCAAGTATGCACAGTATGCTGGTGTCTGATGAGAATCAGTGCATACTTTCGAAACCACTTTGTCAAACAAAATTTTCAGTGTAAATAAAAAATTATTCAATTTTAATCATTCCGTAAAAACAATTCCAATTAGATGTAGAATCTTTTTTAAACTTCAAATTTTAAACTTCTAATTTGTTTTTGTTATACAAATGAGATTTGATCAATAAGTAATGATAATGAATATAAACCAAGGTGATTAAACTTAAAAGATATATTTATTTTTCAACATAGTCTTCTAGCAAGTTAATACATTTAGTCCATCTTTTTTCCAAACTCAGGATACTCTCAGAAAAAAATTCTTTATCTGGACTCTCCCAAAACGCCTCAACAGCGGCCATCACTTCCCTATCATCTTCAAATTTCTTACTCCGAAGGTGTTGTTTGAACCGAGGAAAGAGATCCACTGAGAGCTAAATCTGGTGAATAGAGTGGGCGTTCAAGCATCTCGTATCCTGTTTCTTTAATTGTATCCATTGCAACTGCAGCCTTGTGAGCCGGTGCGTTGTTTTGAGGAAACAGAACTCCAGCTCGCAATTGGCCGTGTCTTTTCTCCTTAATCGCCTCTCGCAATCTTCTTATTTGGCCAGCTTGGTAAGAGCCTAATATAGTGGCTCCCTTTTTCAAATATTAAACCATACTATTTTTTTCAGCGTCCCAAAAAACTGATGCTTTAGCCTTTCCTGCCGAACTCGACACTTTGAATTTCTTCGGCGTCGATGAAGAGGGTCGCTTTCAGGTCATCGATTGCATTTTGGTTTCTGGATCAAAATGGTGGATCCAGGTCACGTCCATGGTCACGAAATGTAACAAAAAATTCTAATTACCGTTTCTTAATTGATGCTGTTGAGTTTGTGCAATCCAGTTTTACACACACGTTATTCCTTAAATTCCTAATTCCTTATTGTAAGTATACAATGCATCTCTCCATCCTATAAATCCCTAACCTTCCGGTCACAAAGAGTGTTCTTAGATGAGGTTTTCTTTTATAAAATGTTTAATTGGTCTGTGACATCTATCCGCAATATGCAATATTCCGTTCGTAATTCCATTTGCGCGAACTTATATTTATTATTATTGTCTGCTTCAACACATTCCTAGACAACATAATCGTCTAAATATTGATCCTCTTCCATAATTCAAACCCAGTTTCAGAGCTAGGGTTCTATCTTACAACATATATTTTTAATTTACTTCTATACTTTTTATCAATTTTATTAGTATCAAAATTACCATTCTTTTTCATTTACTGTTTTTTGTATGATTTTGTTGCCTAAATTTATAATTTCTTTTTTCATTTTCTTGATATAATATTTTATTTTTAAATTTACTCCTGGTTTATTCTTTGATTGGATATGTATCTGTTGATGTGGACAATGATCATAATATGTTAAAAGAGGTTCAAGAATAATGAAATCATCTATATCTATGATTTGCTTATAATATAAATGTTCAAAACATTGTAAGCAAAAAAAAACCTCCATTGTCCTTTCTATTCTATTCACTTAGAATTTGATTGACATTTAATTATACCTGCACTTCTAATCAAGTAATAAAATGTAGCTGCCTATTTTCATTATATCTTAATGTGCAACGACCATCATTTTTGTTTTGGTTTGCTCGACTTATTCTTGATTAAGTCATATGAATTACACAACAGTTCCTACCTTCCTAAAACTATCAATCGCATAAGACCACATCAATAGTGCAAAATCATGTCGAACTTTCATCGAAAACTTTAATTGGATCTGGCTAAATCCTAATCTATGCTTTAATCACATAAGATGCAGTCGAGATATAAACAAATATTAGTTCACTTTGAACACCACGAACAACTACCTCTTCAACAAGAGCAAAGATCTACACTCCACTTGATACGGCTCATCTCCGAACTCCAACCATACATACATTTTCTAACTGTTCAAGCACTCATCCATATGCTAAATAACCGGCTTTCTAAGCGAAAAAAAATCATTTCTCTTCAAGTATTTTTTACACTTCTCGATGATCATTCACCATCGTATCATCTTCATCGATTATCTCATGCAGTGTGTTTTCGTTTCTTGAATTTGATTTCGAGAAAAGTATCCAGGTCAACGTTCGTAACGAAAAATTCATAATTATTATTATCGACAACGAAAAATAGCACCTCGATATGTTCTTTTTTTCTATATCTTTGAAGTTTCACTAGAAATTTAGAGTTTTATCAAAAATATTTGCTGTTCGAGTTTTATTGGTAGAGCAATCAGACGATTTTTCATGTTAGGTCTTATTTACAAGGATTACTTTGCATCATTATGATATAAGTTAATTGCTAAAATGTGCAACACTAGAAGGTGTTCAGAATATGTAGCTATACCCGTAAAATCAAACGAGGCAAATGGAACATAGACTGAATTTGAAGATTTGTTTCGGATGTTTAGACGGTTTGGTGAAGTGTGCAGGAGTGAAAGTAAAGTATGATATAGTTTTTCTCATGGAAAAGATTGCAATTCAACGTGCTCGATGAAGTGATATATAATACTTTATAGTAGGTCAATCTGTTTGAAGATATCGATAATGTGAAGATATATTGTGTTGTTCCAGTTAGAGGTGAGCTTTACGCTTTCGAATAAAGAACTCATCAGAACAATCAATCATTAGGCGGAATCAATAAAAAAATAACAAGTTTTTGCTCTGAAATAAATTTTTGAGGCACAGCTCACCGCAGTACTCATCTTTTAGAGCATTAATACAAATAACTAAATAAAACTCTAGCGCACAAAAATCCCTGCAAACTATGATTTTCGAAAAACAAGAAGATAAATTTTATAGACTTTTGTCGTTAGGTTGAGGTTACCATTCGCATGAGTTTCAAAATTTAGAAAACTAAAACATGTAGTACCTATTTTCATTTTGTTATCTAATAAAAATTTGATGGCAACATCTCCTAGTACAAAAGTAATGAAAATGCTCAGTGCTAGAAACACTTTTTTTTGCACTGCAGCCGCAAAGTCTACGACAACTGCTTAATGTCAAGATCAACAAACTTTGTGGATTTCCTTTTCATCCAATGTCTATATCGAATCGAAAATATAAGGATACAAATATATTTGCCAAATTTCCAAAACATGGAAGATTCAAACATTTGTTACCTATTTTTGATGTAAATGTTTACTCTAGGAATATTTAATGGTAGCACCTATTGGCACGAAAATATCTGGTGCTGCGACTTACAGGTGGGTGTAAGATGGATAGTTTTTTCGTGATGCATCGTGGCTAACGATTATTGATCTAGACGATTCCTGCATAGCGACCACTTTACCTTTGAGCTATTCCTGTTTCCCGATTTTCAATCTATTGGGCTTGTTGCATTCTGAATCTAATCGTCTTCAGGCTCATTAACGACATTGTGAGATCTGCTCGTGAATGGCTCCGAGTTATGGCTAGATCCCGTATAAAACATGTCAGGTTCCACAGTATGTTTTCAGTCTCATTGCTATGAAGTCGGCAGTGTAGATTCAGGTGAGACAGCCTTCTGTTTAGCACTCATCTAGCTCTGAGAATAAATTCATACAAGCCCCCACGTCCCAAACCCTCGCCCGGCCTTAATGCTTACATAGATAGCCATGTGATAGTTACAAAACAACGTAATTTCCCCTAATGTTGAAAAGGAAACAAAGGTGGCTTTGGGAAAAGGGTCAAACAGGGCCACAGGAAATGGAGTTACGGGTAAATAAGCCAGCCTAACAGACTGTGGTCAGTCCTGTGGCTATTTTCGCTGTAATCATTGGGCATATGACGAATGAGTCAGCCTTGCTAACTTTCAGCACACTCATAGAGCATCATTCGACTTTTATTTCGAGGGATCCTGGGACTTTGGTACCCAAGCCTGGTGGAGGATAAAACTTAGAAGCTCATTTGTTCATTCTATGGCAAATGAGCTGACTCGACCGGCAAATAATGCCACCTCCACTACCGCACCCATGTCAGGCACTCAGTTTTCAACCCTTAACTCCTCTTGGATTCACAAAACTATAAAGTTAGCTTTCAACACTGTGGGGAAGCTTAAAAACATCCTCCCCGACATATTCTACGATAAAGACAAAATGGGTACTCCAATGGGTAACAAAAATCTTTGTAGAGTACTCGCTCCCTCTTAATATCACAGATTTTGCTTAAAAACAATCATGGGCGGCCGAAAAAACGGACCGAGCCAGCCGAATTTGCAAAATTTTAAAATTTAGGGCTTTTCTCACTCTTAAAATTTTCAATAAAGTGGCGGAAAAGTGCTTTTTTGGCTGTTATTGATGCTAGTAAGGGCAATGGAGCTATTTCTTCGAAAAACTGGGTTAGAATAAAGCCGTCTATGTTTAGGGTCTACTGTAAATTGCGAAATGGGGCTGGTGTAAAAAAGAAGCTAGTAGTGTATTAGAACCAATGCTCCGTCGATTTATAAAAACAGGTGTTCTTTGAACTGAAGGAAATATGTTCAGGTGTTAGATTAAAATTGATGCATAAGATCGAGATACTTACATTGAAAATAAAAAATTTTCAATTTTAATCATCCCGCAAAAACAATTCCAATTTGATTCTGCTTTCGGAGGCTTATTCCGTGAAACGATCGAGTTTCCCTTATCAATATTCTCTGCTTTGATAAGCTTTAGAGACGATATACGTTGTCTATGCTGATTTATAGACAAGAAGGGAACCATGATCACAATTAAATTACCTTTAAAAGTAAATTATTTCGATGGATATAAGTCGGAGATGTTAAAATTTGTCACAACTAGCGTAAATACAAGCTAATGATTTCCAACTTTAAGTGGTCACATCAGTCAAGTATGCACTGTGTGCTGGTGTCTGATGAGAATCAGAGAGACCACCTTGTCAAAATAAAATTTTCAATGTAAATAAATATTTTTTCAATTTTAATCATCCCGCAAAAACAATTCCAAAAATGTCTACTTTGTTTTGACTATACTGAAGATTAGTTGTAGCCACAGGAAAACAAAGCTACAAGTCTGTAAGTCAATAATAAGGCCTGTTTTGTGCTATGAATGAGAAACATAGTCCTTGACAAAAGCTTCCGTAAACATGTTGAACTACTGCCAAAAAATACAACCACAAGCTCTACAAAATATTTGACAATGCAGTAGCTGCTACAATCACCAGACTACGAGAGCTTCAATGGGCTAATCACGTGCAGCGAGTGGACACATATCGAGAACCTAAAAAAGAATTTTGAGTAAAAGCTGAGGTTTCAAGGCCAGTGGGAAAGCGCAGGAGACGCTGGTCCAACTCTGCTGACCAAGACTGCGCATTGCTGCTTGGATTTTGTAACTCGTGGACGCATTTATTAAATTTATAAAAGGAACCAATGCTCAAAAAGGACTGTAGTACTACGACAACCAGTCCAAATAGTCGTAATTCAAGAGCTCACAGTGCAAGAATGTTTAGTGCTTAGAAGTCTATAGTGTAGAAATTAGTATTTATTTATTTATTTGCCAAGCAAGGCATCAAAAAACAACATTTATCTAAGCAATTAAGACAAACATAATATTACTTATGACAATAAAACATTAAATCTTATAATTAAAGTATAATGAAAACATTTAACTTATATTTTCTTCAGGCAATTAAGGAAGGGTAATAGCTGGAGTATAATGTTAATAAAGCCTTTGTCAAGTTATTTTTGAAGGTATATTTGGAAATACCTGGAGAGTAGTGCTGGCTTATACTGTTAAATACTCGACAACATCTACTAATGGGTTCATTATACCCGTAGCCTGTGGGGTGCTGATATTCCCTCAGAAGACGTGTATGCCTAGTGCGCCTAGCTTGGTTGTTAATTGTATGTGATTGATTTCCTTAAGGTTTATACTAGAGCTTGATTTTTATGCAATATTAGAATGAAATCGTTAAAGGTTTTTCCGCAACGATTCGACAAAGTTACATAATGAGCTCGTTTGCAGAAATCTAAAATCAAAATTTTCATCAAGCCTTGTTTAAGCTTAGAATATTGAAATAAAAAGGCAAAAAGAGCCGGAATAAAAAAGAATTGACAAAAAAAAATTCTGTGAAATTCGATGCCAATGATGGAAATGAATCAGTGATATGATTAGATGAAATGCTAGATAGCTTTCCAATCTACAAAAATGAGAGTATTATACTTTGACTAAATGCATGCATTAGTGAAGCGGTGGATATTTGTGTCTTTGTATTTCAATCCTTTCGTTCCTAGTCTCAGCTCTATTTCGATGCAGAGACTTATTAAAGCTGAAAATCAATAGACATAACTCTGAGGAAAAGTTCATTTGGACTAAAGTTTCTGAAACTTACTATTTCTCAAAGCTACTGCTCTTTAAATTATACGATGCAAGTAAATTCAGAAAGAGGATAGCTTGTTATACGAAATACTCAACTAGCTAATGACTATAAGGTAATATATTTAAGAGGGAATTGACAGTGAAATTGCAGATGCTAACTTGGCATTCTTAACTTGATATTTTTAATTCTTTTTATATATCAAATGATTCACTTGCCAAAAATTGAGAGCGTTTCAAAAGTTTCAACATTAAATTCAATTACCAACGACATTTATATCATGATTTGTGTGCACATGAAATTTTTATTTCAAATTTTTAAAAACATAAATATTCTTTTCGCTATTTATCTTCTTCTTCGTCTTCATCACTCATGTATCGGATCTCATAGCATCCACTCTTGATTGATGTCAAATTTTTCAATGAGGAAATTACTTCATTAGCTTATATACTAAAAGGAAGATGATGCTAATTTAGAATAAAATTAGGACGAGATTCGAAGAGATTTTCTGCCGATCCAGGCAGCAAATTTTGACTCTATTCTTGAAATTCGTACTTTCTGCATGTGACTGCCTGGCCTCTAAGTTTTCTGAACTAACATCCTTCGATATAGGTTAGGAAACAACAAAATATTTGTAGCTTTCATTATTAAAAATATGCATTAACTTTCACTTTACAACTAGAAATGATTTCTAAATAAAATGTGTTTAGGAGAACTTTTTATTCTGATTTGATATTATGGTTGTTCGCAAATAAATAAAATTTATTGTTGTTATTTAACTATACAGATTTTAACTTGCATTTCCTGATCCTAAAAAAGAACTTGCATTTCCTGATCCTAAAAAAGTACCATCATAAATTATTTTTGTCTCTGATTTTCCTGAATCTAGTAAAACATTGTATGTACTACTCTCTATTTATCTTAGAAAAAATTATCTATAAAAAAATTATGTCCACTATAAAACTAAAAATAACCATCAAACTTAACATGCTGCTTTTTCAATATTTTCAGGTGCCAACAAGCCCGCAACAATCGTTGTTCGCGTCGGCAATAATCGACCAGACTTGGGAACAAATCCAATCTGCAATCGTTTCACGGGACTTCTCGAAGAAGGACAACCACTATTCTTACCATGCAATCCACCAATGCCTGGTGCATTTGTATCAGTTCATCTGGAAGTCAACACGCCTAATCAACTTTCAATTTGCGAAGCCTTCGTCTACACTGATCAAGCTCTGCCCATTGAACGTTGTCCTTCGTTCCGCGATCAACCACCAGGTGCTCTGGCTTCATACAATGGCAAATGCTACATTTTCTACAATCGGCAACCGTTGAACTTCCGCGAAGCATTACAATTCTGTCGAAGCCGCGGCGGAACTTTAATAAATGAAAGCAATCCAGCTTTGCAAGGTTTCATCAGCTGGGAATTGTGGCGACGACACCGAAGTGATGCTTCATCACAATATTGGATGGGAGCTGTTCGAGATCCACAAGATCGAGACATATGGAAATGGATTGGTGGCGACGAAATGAAAGTGTCGTTCTGGAATCTTCCAAGTGGTGAGGAAGATTGTGCTCGTTACGATGGTTCGAAAGGATGGCTGTGGAGCGATACTAATTGTAATACACCGTTGAACTACATTTGTCAACATCGTAAGTTCATGTTACAGTCTATTTAAAATGAAAATGCTGACCTGTTTTTTTTTATAAATAGAACCTCAAACTTGTGGACGACCAGAACAACCACCAAACTCTACAATGTCAACTACACTAGGATTTGATGTTGGAGCCACTGTAGAATATACTTGTGACGATGGACATCTACTTGTTGGACCAACTTCAAGAACATGTTTGAATACTGGATTCTATAATGAATTCCCGCCAGTTTGTAAATGTAAGTACCAAAGGACTTTTTCTAGGTTATCTATACTCCGATATATAAAAACAAATAATTATTTAAGGTGGCCTGTGTTTATTTATTTATTTTATTTATTTTATTTTATTTTATTTTATTCAAAACAAAATTCATTGTTTTCCCAGAACTTAAGCAAAAGCGGCACCTATCTCCGATGTACATCAAAAACCGCCCACTGCGTGCTAAAATCCTCTAAAAATTCCCATAAAATAATAATTTGCATAAACACACAAAATAAAACGTATTCTCCTTTGCAGATATTGAATGCGGTCTGCCAGCATCTATACCACATGGATCTTACAGACTCATCAATGGATCAGTTGGCTACCTAAGCACAGTTGTCTATTCGTGTCATGAAGGATATGAAATGATAGGAAGAGCTATGCTTTCATGTGACATCGATGAAAGGTGGAATGGACCACCACCACGTTGTGAAGGTAAAGCCAATTCAAACGCAATTATTATTATTTTAACTAACCTTTCGATATTCCCGCAGTAATTGAATGTGACACATTGCCTGGCAACTACTATAATACCATTATCAGTGCTCCGAATGGAACTCTATTCGGATCTCAAGCTGAAATTACATGTCCATCAGGCTATAGATTGGAAGGATCACGCTTCTTGACCTGTTTAGCTACTGGACAGTGGAGCAGTTCTTTGCCACGATGCATTAAAGTTGAAGCTCCATCGACTTTTGTCCCACCAACAACACCTCGCACACCATCAACAACTACAACCAAGCGACCATTCAAACCAAGTGTGTCGTCAACACCCTATATACCTAGTTCAACACCTGTTGTTGAAATCAATGGCGAAGGTATAATTTTTTCAGGATTATGAAGAAATATTAACCTTGTTTTTAAAAACTTTGGTTCCTATTCTCGAATAATGGCTGTTATTTTGATTTTTCAATCATAAACTGATTCTCTTTGTTTCACCAAAATATCTTCAACAAACAAGTTAATTTTTTTGAAAACTCTTCCTTCTTCGTACAGCTGACAGTGAAGAAAATACAAGCACTTACATTGTACCTGGAACGGTTCGTGAGGAATTCCCGCCAAAACGTACAATTCGACCAATCATCATACCAAAGAACAACCAAGGCAGCAGCTCAACACAACCACCACTCAAAGTTCGACCACTTCCACCGAAATCTTACGAAACAACAACTCGCAATGCTCAAAATATCATTCTTAACGCGCATCCACAAGACAATGAAATCGCCGGTAGTGTCAATATTCGTCACAATCAACAGCCAAATGTCAACGTTCCTTATTCTGTGGACAATGTTGAACAACAACATGCCAAATTGAATTTGGGTGCAATTGTTGCGTTGGGAGCTTTCGGTGGATTTGTATTTTTGGCAGCGGTTATTACGACGATTGTTATTCTAGTGAGGAGGTAAGTTGAAGATTTTTAAATTGGTTTTGTTCGTTTTATTGAAGACTACTATGGCACTGTATTCAGCACATTAGATATTGTATGGCACATCGGTTAAGGGTTGTTTGTTTTGGGTTATCTGCACTTTGTTAATGGTTTTTTTTTTTAAACGAAAGGACACATAAATATTTATGACATAGACATTTGTATTTTGAAAATAATGTTGGATATTTGATAAAATAATCCAAGCTTATCAAAAAATAATGCAAATAAAATCCAGTACTGCGCACAGAAGCAATTCTTGTGAACGTAAAAACTACTGGCTGAGATGCGCTCAAGAATCAGTGACAATAGAAACCAATTATATATGTAACTGGCAATCAAAGCTATAATCTCAGAGGACCAGCAAAAATAATTTATAATTTCACCGACATTTAACTTTTTGATACTCTTACTTACTTTTCACCTAAATTTGACTGCGTCAAAATGAATCTATCCTTCGTTTTCGATCCAATTTTCACATGCTTTTGATTGTTTTCTTTCATATTTGCCTGTTTTATCGCATTACTCCTTAAAGACTGTTTTCAGCTAACTAAAAACTCGTTACTCTATCTATTCAAATTGAAGTGCTATGAATTCTAATAACCTGACCACTTTCTTAAAAGACAATTTTTACAGCCATTAGATTATTCTTTTCCAGGTTACGGCTTAGGTTTCCTGACTTTTATAATAATAGTCCAATTGATCCAATTGAGATAGGAAGATCTGCGACTTAAAGTTTTAGTCCAAGTGGCGATCGAAGGCTCCAATCCTGTTTGCAAATTGAAGCATGTCCCTCAAATTCTACTCCCCCTCCTGGGTGAGGCCCACCAGCTGCACCTCACCGAAGTAGCATTGACTGATTTTCACTGGACAGCTACAGAGGAAATATTGATTTCTTCCTACAGGTTTAACTGTTTAATAATTATAGTTTTGTGGCATGTGCTGCTGAAAAACAGTAGTGAGTAATGATGCCAACTACCTGCTTGCAGTGTGTTTGGTTTAACGTGAGTAGGAATGTGACACTCTGTGTAAATATAAGAGCGGCTGTGTCCATTTGCTGATTTAAATTGAATGATTGAATTCCTGCTCGTCTCCTGTGGTCGCTTGATATCTTGTGTTGAAGCAAAGAAAGAGGACCAAGAAATAATCAATGCATCTTGCGTGCCCCTGTCTAGTTGCCTAAAAGATCTTGAGTCGTGATTTCCCGATTCTTCTAGCGCGACAGCAACTTTGGCAGCACCTTTTCTAATAAAGATGTAAAATGGGAATAGATGAGGCAGAACGTTAAACGTGAAGAATGAGTGATAGTTAAGACACCTGTAGTACAAAGAGCCGCCAATTGCTGAATTATGCTTGGCAAATCAGTGAAGGTTATATTATCTATTGCAGGCCACTAGGCCAGGCAGTCGCATTTCATGTGCGATTTAAGTGTGTGATTTGAGACTTAATGAAGCACCGCCCAATTTGATAGAGTGTATTTCAGGAATCTTGCATATCCTTGTGAAGAGCATAACATCCGTTTTATCGGTGGTGATGCCAATGCCTACGGTCTTCACCCACTCATTAACCAACATCAGAGTATACTCGATGGGCTGACGAAGAGTAGGCGGGCATATACCCGAGACTATGATTGCAATGTCATCGACATAGGCCACAACCATGATATACCTTTGCTCTAAAACCTCTTAAAAATTGTATTTGTCATTAAGCTCTGCCGGAGAGAAGATAAAACTCCCTCTTCAAGTGTGGTTTTGTGAAACTTCCTTACAATTTACACCATCCCACTGATATGAGCTTTTGATGGCAGGGCGGATGTTGGTTGTCCGGAGGCTTTCCAAAATGCATATTATATGCTTATCTTTGAAGGCACCTACCTAAAATGGTCTCTTTATAATGAAGTGCCTTTTATACTTTAAGAAATCTCCTATTGAGAACTGCCTCAACAGATTTTTCTTTTGCATACGCGTTTTTGGCTCTCGATTGAGTTTCAGATCTTAGTCTCTCCTTAATGTATTTCGATATACATAGTTCCTTTTACCTGATTTGGGTTTAAATACGATTTTAGTAAGCTTGCAAGATACATGACTCAACACCAAGCAAACCTAAGCAACCTTCGTAAATTGGGAACAGTCAGGATATAGCGACCATTCGTGCCCGCGAAATTTCATCTGAACTTGGAGATTCGATGAGCTAGAAGGTGTCGCTGACGCAGACTAGTTTGCGCTTTGTCACTCATTGGCGTTTTTCTTTCATATCCAGATGGTCGGACACCTGCCCGCATATGGGCGTGGAAGTTTGTTCATTCAAAAGAGTTCGAAACGTGAGTATTACTAAACTGCAACTAAAACCGAAATTCAAAGTTTTTATTTTAAGCAATTTTATCCAAGAAAATCTGCAACATCCCTATAAGAAACTCTTTTAATTGATCGTAATAGTTCCACAAAAAAGGACATTTCCAACCTACTCGATTTAGGGATATGCCTTGCAGTTCTTTGCCAACTAGCTTCCTGTTTTGTTCACGAGTCAAAGTGTTCGGTAATTCTTGAAACCAAATCAAAAATAGGAGGATTATATCGGTTTTATCTTCATTTGAAAAAACTATACTCAATAACGTTCAACTATTTAAATCTTGCTTTCCATAGCCTGAAAATGCAGAGAGAGAAGGCTAGTGGTATTTTACCGGAGTTAGTTACATTACTTTCGAAACTATACCGAAAATCACATCAATTAGGATGCAACTTGGATACATATGTGTTTTCGGAGAACATGCAAACTCAGCTCTCTTCGTCTCTTCAAGCCCCGATTTAATTTTGATCAAGGACAAAATTTAAGAATTTAAAATTTCAGCTTGTGAACTGGCTTAATCACTTGTTCCAGCCCTTATATTCTGCTCATTCGACAGGAATTGTAACAGGGTGTGCTTGTATTATTCTGTACATTACATAAAGGCTATAAGACCTGGCGTGAACCTGGGTTACATCACAAAGAGAAGTAGAAAAAGGACTCGTAGGACATCTGGAAAAAATTCTGTTAGAACTCGATGAAGGATTTGCTTTTGTTGGCAGACAATTTCATTTAGATGTTGGAGATGAAGACTTTTATAATGAACCCTCTTATCATGAAACTGAAGGTATTCAGTTATCTTCATCTGTGCAGATTAAACAGCAAGAAATGGAACCATAAAGTTACTACTTAGATCAAAGAGCAGAAAGTTCATGGCTGTTAGGCGGGTAACACAGGATAATCAAGGTCAAGTCAAGATCTTAATCAAGAGCAAAGATTAGACTTTGTTGAGTTTTTATCATTGAATGAGAATATTAAAATCTCTGATGTTGCGAATTCCAGGTCCAGAAGAAGAATTTCACAGTAAAGTGCTGGAAGTTAAAGAGGAAGAAGACGGCATCAAACTTACGGGACACATCTGTAAACCAACTATTAGTCGTGGCAATTCAACTCAGATCTATACGTTTGTTATACCTCAGCTCTTTTTATGTCGCACCATCTGACCATAGCTTTCTTAGTTAGCTTTCTTAGAACTTTCAAGACCAAGATCATTTCCATACTCTTCATTTTAAGTCTTCTGCAGTAAGAAGCAACTTTACTGGTTTTACGTGGGTGTGTCGTCTACAATTCACTGATTCTATGTGCCGTTGAAGGAGACATTAATTTCCGCTATCTTTGGTAATTTTGAAGTTGACTTACCGTTTTAGTCACTCTCTTTGTTTCAAGCCAAACATGCAAGAAAAATATGCCGTAAGTCTGTTTCCAAGAAATGTCTTCAAAAATTCTAATTCATTGCTGTCTAATGAGTTAGAAAAAATTAAGAAGATTCACGAGAATCCTTGAAACTTTATTCTGAATCAATGCATACAAGTAAAGAGTAATAAGTTCTACTCCTATTTGCACCGCAGCTTTGACTCAGATACATACTCAGCTAAGTTAAATCAAAGTTCAGTGTATGTTCGTGGCTAAGTTTAGACCATGGGCCACACACGCTAGTTACCGGTGCTATACCCACTCGATTACTCAAGATTCAAGGAGTGGTTAAACTGCAACTAGCGTAAATGATAGGCAGGCAGGATAGTGCAGCTGGAACCGAAGTCAATGAGACGAAGAGTGTCTCCAAACTATCAATGAAAAAGGTGCTCTATAAATGGTCAGGAAGGTATCTTCGTCTGCATTAGTCATCATCACCGTGGCACAACAGCCCGACGTCGGGCCTTGGTTAGTGGCCTACCCTTTTATCCAAAACGATTTCAGGTTTGCTACTTCGCCATTTCTATCTTACTGGGCTAGGTTCTTTAAAAAAAAAACGAACTTTCTCCAAGAAAAAGAAATATTATTAACCTCATAAAATAACCACGATTATCCACAAAGGACAAGAGGAGAACCTTTATCTGATCAAGACATGGCTAGTGAAAATGATGCTTGGAGCTGATAATAATAGTGAGGTGGTTCTTAGAACAAAACTAGCTACAAACCGAGCACTTCTCTTCCACTCCAATTCTATTGAAGTCCTTCTGGCTGCGTTTGGCACATCTTGGAGTTAGAGTAGCATCCACATAAAGATAAGCAGGGTCCTAAAAGTACAGCCTTATGTGCCGAAATCATTTACATAAAAAATTGATAGCAGTGATGAGATCGATTCAATCTGATTGACACCAATATCAGCTACGGGAAATAAAAGTAATTTTGTGAAGGGCTACCACTCCTATGAGATTAGGAAATTTATAAATGTTGCTTTGACTGTAAAGATCAGGGAATTAATGAAGATTTTGCATTTTTGAAAAAAAAAAAAAGCAGCAGGGTCAATGGTTTGCCGGATTTATATATAAGTACGTGCAGTAGCGATTGATTTGCATACACAACAACAAAAATGCATACAGACCTATAGCTAATATACATCAAAATGTCCTGTAAATATCTTAGTGATCTCATGTATGTTTGCGAACATGCAACAATTCGAAATCACAAACATTTTGTGATCACTATTAAGTATATAATTTCGAATTAGTAAAACATACTTGCTTAGGTATTCCAAACATATTTTTTATTACGAAAGTAAACCAGCCCCTATAAATTGGCTAAAACACCTGCTGCCGCCAAATACCTTAAATATTTTTTTATAAATTCAAACCATACACCAAAACCTGAAAATTTTAGCTCGATCGGATCAGGCAACCCAGAGAAAAACCTTCATAAATTTTGTGTTAGTGTATTTATATCTATATATAGATACATATATATTTCCCATGTCAACCGTCGGTTTTTATTGTCAAACTACAACAAATTTATAATCATTTGCAATCACAAAACCATAACCACAAATGGCTCATGTACAAACGATAGCATAAAGTGGAGACTTTACTATTCACGAGACACGCCCATACGAAGTGAACAGCGATCGCCAGAAGCCACCATATTGAACATTTCCCTGTTTGTACCAGCCCCTGGACACGGACGGTATAACTTTCTACCATTAGCCCCTTCAATCCTCTCGCGCACAAAGCATGTTAAAGTTGCCTTTCCGCCATTTCGACCTAATTGTCAAATTGGAGAGGAACTACTTGGATTTGTTCAGATTTGACAATGAGTAGCTAAAAAAATTACTACCATCCCCTTTAATGTAAGTCTTATGGGCATGTCCACTCCATTTCTACTACCTCACTGGTTTGTACATGCTCCCAGGAAGTGATCATCAGGAGCCGCCATATTGAAAATTTCTTAACATGCACATGCTTCCCCGACCTTAACAGCGATCTTCCGAAGTCGCCATATTGGAAATTCCCTTGCTTGGGAACGCCCAAACAAAGCGAACATTGTTCGTCGGGAGCCGCTATATTGGAAATTTGCTTGTATGCACATGCAAACAGCGTTCGACAGAAGCCGCCATATTGAAAATCTTATTGCGAGCACGCAATACGAAGACGAAAAGCGATCGGTAGACGCCGCCATATTGGAATTATCCTTGCACGACACAAAACTATCGTGGTCACACAAACATAAAGATATTTAGCGTAAGCACAACGAATCCTGTAAACTCCAAATCCTAATTTGGGATATCGTGTAAAAAGGCTCCATCATATTGTAATCTTTATCTAGAATTCAACATCAAGTTTGGTACACTGCAAATATACTGTAATCGCTTTGCATCATATGTTGAGCTGCCAAATATTGTCTGAGTTAAAGTAGACTTCTCCTATGTAATTTGATTTCTATCTAAAATATTTAGTTGCCGCTACTGACAGCTTAAGTTGATAATTTTAGCTTGGTATAGCTAAAGTTATCAATTTTGAATTCAAAATACAAGGAGAGAACTTGAATATTATTAAGATATCAACTTGACATACTATATGCAGTTTATCAGCTGTTGCACAGCCGTTGTTGTTGATATATAATGACCAATTAGGAATGACCAATTAGGAACTGTGTATCCAAGATATTAGTTTTTATATCCAAAGCAAAATAAAATTATTGCGCTACACTTACTATAGCAATATACGCACTGCAATGGTACGTTGGGAGCAAATAATCATTGTATATAAATCATGAAATTTTTAGTGGTAGATCATTGGACAGTTTGTACCAAATATTCTTCAAAATATTTACAAATTTTACTCGCTATTAGCATCTCATACCATTCGAGACACAATCATGACATACAATAAATAAATCAATGTGATACATTCGCGAGGGCACAATCGAACGACGCGTGTGCGTGTGACAACATTTTAAAAGCTAATAATTTTTCCTATGCAAAAAAACAGCACCACTTCTACCACCTTCACTACACTCTTTACTCTTGAGCTTCTGTGTCCTATTCATTTAGAACATTCAGTCACCAAAATCAAAAATTAAAACCTTTGAAATATCTTAGCCTTCTTCCAATTTACTACGTCTTTGAAACTGTACTAAGCTCATTTATTATCATATATTATTATTGTTGATTTGCCCTTCAGCTCGCCGAAATCAACGCATCACGGTTATGGACATCGTTTGTCACGTACGAAATACTTTACGGCCAATGAATATTTGGCTGGAACCGATCGTCAAGTGCCCTCGCGATGGTACACTGTCCTAGCGCTACCGTTTCCGGATCAAAAAGTCGGTAGACGTGATATTAGCGATACGTTCGGACGCGGGGTCTATGGATCGCGAGCGGGATTTTTCAGTAATCCATCGTTATGAGATATAGAAAATCCTGTAACGATGTGCCATAACACTCCTAATATGTACTATTGCCATACTAGTCAAATGTAAGATATTGAAAATTCACTAAAATAGGTTATCACATACATATGTGATCGATTTCAACATGGAAACGGAATGAATGTCTAAACAAAACAGTATCGACACGAAACAAAGAATTCCTTTTCCACAATACTGATTCAAATTGTGCGTTTTTCAATTTGTAATTTTTGTGAATGCCCGTTTTATTTCGCAGAAAATTTTGTTTGTTTTAGTATTTGCATTGCGTTTGTATTTTGTAAAATGTAGTTTTGGTTTTTCTCTTTTGTAAATTATATTCTTTCCTTTTATCGTCAACGAATTGTTGATTTACTTTTTAGTAGCGAATCAAAGAGTAAAACTCTTATCTTCCGTAACTCAAATTTCATTACTCACAAGAAGCTGTATTATTCAAAAGTATCACTACAACTATGCAGCATACACGAAATCGTATCCTTATCGTTAGATACAATTGAAATTTCCACGTACAGTATTGATCTGAAATTGAAAAACGCATAGATTTATATCAACTAACTATAATCAAGCATTCTAGAGTTAGTTTTCCTAAATTCAACACGTTTTACTGACAAATGCAATATCTCATAACAACACGAACTTATGAAAGATTCTCATGCTGATCATGTCATATTCTTTATGCGATTTTACTTGAATAGAAGCCGAACAGCTCAACATTATCGTCATAGAGCATCACCTGATTGTAATACAGTTGCTTCGTTTGATAGTTCAACGTCGGGATCACGTAACGGCCTGAACAGGTAAATTTTAATTCATACTTGAATTATTCATAAGTACAATTAATTTACAAGTACATAGGTATAATTATGAGTAATTATAGTTTAATACAAAACCATGAATCTTTTTGATTCGAATTAGAAATAAGATTGACATAAACATAAAGAATCGACGTTTAAAACGAATTTTTTGATGAAATTTGAGTTACACCTGTGATTTATTTGTGTATATATAAACAGCATTTGTACATATTCATAAAAATCATGCTCATCAAATTTTCTGATTCTTCCAGTAAATATTGTTGGTATCCCATGAATTGTATTGAGTGGAACATTTTTTTATTATTTTAAGCTTTTAAACTCAATTTGCATCACCAAATAATTAGCTTGAATATAATTTTGACTATTTTTTACAATCTTCTTGGCTATGACGTTAGAATATTTTGAATTTACTTAGTGCTTTGCTTTTTAGTGCATAGCTTTAATCAATTCATTCAAACAAAACTATTTAAATTCTTTTAGGAAAAAAAGTGAATTCACCAAGTGACACCTTTTGCCTTTTTCAAAACAAAATGAGTTTTACTTTCAAAATCGCAACGTCTTTATTAGCATGCAAATGAAAAAAAATTATTAAGAAAGAGAAAATTTTTCCTTTGATATGGCCAGTAGAAAATACAATGTATTTTCCGGCCGATGGCAAAAACTTAAGCCAACATATCCTTGTAGTAACCCGCAAACAATATTGTGTGTAGTAAGTCTGCTACAGTCCTTTGTGTTTCGTCATCTTGTAGCATCGATGGTGTGGAAAACAACCTCGTTGATAAAAACCTTCAATGTTCGACTACGTGTAAGATCGTTCATCTTGAGGAAACACGAAGGTCTGTTGTGAACTTTAGACTGTGTCTTGCCCGAGGAGTCCAAGTTATAAGGCCAATGACAAACACAGCGGTGCTTGCGAGGCGTTTCCCGAGAGGAAAACCGAGTCGGTATAGTCGTGCATTACTTTAGCATTGTGATGACACACACCGCGGTGCGAACCGCCTCTCGGTTTCGGAACCGAGTCGGTAGACGAAAGAAATGACCCACCGACTCGGTTTTCGAGCGTTTTTCGATTTGTTCATTGCTGCGTAGTCAGATCAAGCTGAAATTTTCTGGATGCATTGATGAATGTATGGGATAGGGGATAAAAAATCTGATAAGAAAATTGATTTTTGAAGAATGGTTAGAATACAGTATTGGAAAATGAAACATTTGTGGGCACTTGGTTTCTAAAAGTAGGCAATTACAGATTTACAGATTTTCACAAGATTTTCACTATATGATACTCCGACGTAATTTGTAACTGAACCGACTCGATAAACGCTTCTGAAAAACGCAGTGTGTGTCAGCCGACGCGCCAAACCGAAGCGTTAAACGCTTCGGTGAAACCGAACTGTCTATCATTGGCCTAAGTCTAGAGACGCAATTATACTCTCCCTGAGCGTTTCGTCGAGCAACTTGTAAAACTAATTCCCTCCATGTTTTGGCATTTGAAAAAACAGGAGATAATAAACGTGGTGACCATTTCCACTCTCAGCTCGCCAACATTTGCCTGTGCGTAATTTCGGCATAATGTCTTTCGTCAAGACATTCGTCGAGATATTTGGCAAAACATTCGAAGAATATTCAAAGCATTCATTCAAAAACTGTCTATTGAAGCCATAAACCCTTTTTTCACAGTACACCATAAAACTCGTTCTGTGCACGTTGAAAATATGTTAAGGGTGTGAAGTCTAAGTGCGCAGATATTCATATGGTGTTGGTAGGTAGCAATTCCTCTGTTCAGAAATTTGTTTACAAATACTCCAAGAGTGTACCTTCTAGCCACCCGCACTCATGCATCTTGTGCGGTGTGATGCATATTGCAATGATTCTATAAGCAAACCAATATATCATCGGAGCCAGGACCAGACCTTTTTCCAAATATCTTTAAATCGATACCTTAAATCGACAAAATTTCGAGCGACCTCGAGGTAAGCCAAGCATAGAAGGTTACGCTCATAAAACAGGCGAGCGAAGGCAAGCAAACCATCCACACTCTCGTTCTCGGCTAGCAAAACAGCTGAACGTGGACGATGAAATCATCCAAACTTTCGGGTCGACAGGTCTCGGTAAGAGTGTATTCTCGGCATAAGAAGAGACCAATTTGTACATTATATTCTCCGACATAACTTCTTTTGCTGAGCCCTTTGAAGTGAAGAGCGTTTAAGAGACAATTGATGATCCTTCGAATGGTGTTTTTCTATTTGCTACGGCTGCTACCAAACTCGGGCATTGGAAAAACTCGTAAATTTTGAGATTAGAAGCTACATTTACCAGCGGTTTGATAAATGTATATGATGGCGATTTATGTCACTTACCACTGAAAAGTATATTACACATAATGGAACTATATAGCAGAGCGTCCATTATTAAATTCGCAAGAATAAGGTAGAAATTGTTGAAATAGCAAACTGACAATTTCAGTTACTCATTCTGTATATTGCATATCTATGAACCCACAGCTCTTTCAAAGACTTTTAGTAACAATTGAGGAAATAAAATCAAAACTAGTGAGAGGATTATATATCAACCAAAGCCTTAGTTCTATGAAATTATTTGTCAACAGTATCAGTTTGAGCCGAACATAGACGTTTGATGGCCGCTATCGTAGGTGGCTTTGAAATAGTATGCTGGAAGCTTTTCGATTAACTGCCACAGTTCGGAATCTGATATGTTGCTGATTTCCTTGGCTTGAAAACTTAGTGGGGGACAAACGGGGCTATCCAGTCAAGTGAGATAATGCAGAACATCTTTTAGCCGGTACTCAGCGATTTGATACCGCTATAATGTCTACACTCCGTTGCGTTTCCCTTCCTGTGTATGAGGCAGATCAGTTCAAATTGCCAATTGTCAGGTATTGTATTGTTTCACTGTTCCATATCTTTAGCACTTCAACCACATGATGTAATTTTTTGTCTTCATTTTTAGCTAATTTAACGGTTGTTCCATCGTCTCCAGGGGATTTGTTAGCAATTGAGCAGTTCGATCATGGCAGCCCTAATCCATCAGCAGCTCATAGAGCAACTAACTGATTGCCTTCTTCATTGTTTAGCAGTTCATCAAAATACTGAAAGCAGTATTTTAACTGGTGACAAATCTGATGATCGCCCTAGTCCTTACAAGCTGAGCAGATAGCTGTGTACTGCCTTATTTTACTTACTTGCTGATAAAACTTCCGTGGTTGCTCTCTGTGCTGCTCGAGTTCACGAGTCAATGTTCGCTCCTAAACTTTCTGCTTTGCTTGGTGTTCTCATTTTTCCATTCTGCGCGTGCTCGCGTCGATTGAGATTACTACATGACTGATGGTAAAAGTTTGAATTCTTTAAATTCCTTTATCGTTCTATCTGCCTCTTTCTCTCTAATTTAATAATGTTATTGCTGCTCAACCTGAAGAGTTTTGTGACCTCTTTGCAGTATTTTTGTCGTCAATATACTTTGATTCATTTAATTCTCTTTCTACTAAAACATTTTTTTCAACTTCCCTCCTTTTCTATCCTCACATGTAAATAACCCGGTCAAAGATGAACTTCTTATGTATTCTCTTGATTCCAACTGCCCCCTCGCTTTAATAACATTGTTAACTTTTTTGTAAAATGTGTGTTGTATTTCTTTTGTGTGTCTTCTATTCATTTTAATCAAAATTAGTCTTCGCGTTAGTTAATTCCCGTTCTTCCTATTCCCTGTTCACAAATCTGGTGAACACAACCTTGATTTAAACTATACACATTCTACCCTATTCATGGGCGTGTCCAACCTCGAATTTAGGTAAAAAAACGAGGAAAACAAGGAGAGGAAAAAAAACGAGGAAAAAACGAGGAAATATCTGTTTCATTCGTGTTTTTGTCATGTACACAGTTATTCGTTTTACCACTAAAACACTTTTTTAATCAAACCAACAGTAATTTACGTGGATTTTTTTGTCTTTAATAGTAGCGATTGTGTTTCACACTTGTGACACAGAGTTTAAATTGTAGCGGTATTGAGGATGGAGAGTGGCCTTAGCACAACCTAGAACCAGACCGAAGTCCAGAACCAAGAGTGCTAAGGTCGGAAAGGGGAATGGCTAGTGCCATTCAAGAGGCAAAACAAAAAAAAAGAATTGCCCCGAGAGCAGGGTGCCCTAGAAATGGCCGTGAAGGCCCCTCGTCCGCATTAGCGGAGCACCCTTTAACCAACCCCGACGGATGCTGGGGTGCCGCTTTGCTAGCTCGCTGCGGCTGGGGTGGGTTCATAAAAAAAATGGGGATGGTTTGCTCTCAAGAAACGGGATGCTACGTATTATTCATCCGTCATGAATTTCGTAGCCGCAAACTGGTATATAAAAATACCCAAGGACCAAAAGGGGGCATAGTTCCGTAAAGGAAACCACCCAGGCTCTGCAACATGGGCTGACTAAGCAGACCCAGTGCTCGTGACAACGCACGGAGCCAGAAAATTAAAAATCTACAAAAGGGAAAAAGGAAAAAGTGCTACCTCTCTTTACAAGGAACCCGGGTGAGGCAGACAGCCCCGGGCCCCCGATGTTAGTGGAGCCCTGACCCCGATGGTCTGGGGTCCTCCACCCTCTGATGCTGGCCATTTTTATCAAAAATCAAAAAAAACTAATCAACAACCAGAAACTAACTATATAGATGGCCAGCATCCCTCCCTTTAAAGATGCTGAAAAAACCACGAAAATTCACAAAACTGTTTTTATCATTTATAGGCCAGCCAGGCCACGCGCAGACCCTGAAAAAAAAAGAAGAACTTCTCGGACTTCCGCCCACTAAGAAGACCGTATGTTAAGATTAATACAAATTCATTTTATTTCAAAAATAATTCTGAATAGTACCTTTACGATATACACAATTTAACATATCGACCATAGGCTGTGACTTATTTGCATTAATGTTATTATTATTCGCGTCAAATTCGGGTTCGGTCTATCCCAATTGTGTGAATACCGACAACAAATATTTTTAACAAAAATCATTTCAACAAGCAGAAAAAAAGACAAAGAATACCAGCTTATAAGAGCTCATTCTATATACATTAGTAGGGAGTTTCAACTACCCTTTCGAATAAAAAAAATCCTAGATCGTGTTGTTCGGCAAATCTTGCACATATTAATCAATACTTGTACCGAAATCCAATTCTCGAATACAAATGCGAAGGAGTCGTATTATTTGCAGTTAGTATGGTAGTAAGAAGTATATTAGCTTTTATTACTGCATGCTTCGTGCACTCAATTCGTTAGTATTATTTTTTTTTTTTTTATGTTTTAATAAATCAAAATATGCTTCGTTTAGTACGAGTCAAATACATCTTCCTTCAAATTTAGTTCACTTAGAATATTAACTTAAGTTTGAAGAGACTTCGAAAGGTTAATCGATCCGCGCACTACTGAACATCCTCATATAATGTATTCATAAAGAAATATATATTAAATTTCAGCGACTTATTGTCTCTACTTTCCATTTTATAATTGAAAACTAAATTATGCTCATGAATGATTTCCATTTTTATAATTGAAAACTAAATTATGCTCATGAATGATTTCCATTTTTATAATTGAAAACTAAATTATGCTCATGAATGCTTTCCATTTTATAATTGAAAACTAAATTATGCTAGTTTGGTAATGGATTTATCTCTACATACGCAATATCATCCTTATTTGATTGTTCCTTGTTCATCTTCTTTGTGTTTATGTGTGTCTCGAGCGCTGCTCCGTATCAAAACAGCAGCTCTGATAAATATTCTCTTCTCCTTCAAAATGTCGACACGACCAGCTTTATAGAAGCCTACTTGTAAGAATTCTAGTTGCGCAAATTCTTCACACCGAATAATTCGCTGTATTGATGATGATTACGGGAAGGCAATGTCTCTTCTTTTTTTTCCCCCACAATATATCTCTACGTCTCACGAAGTCAACTCGAGACACTCCAGGAATTTTATTTATTATTCAGCACACCCGCGAATCATTCAAATTCCAATTGTCATTATGTACATGCTAATTGCACTCGATGATGACAAGTTCATCAAATCAAGTGTAACCAAACTTTATCCTTGCAATCCAGCTACTAACACGCAAGATACTTTTAAAACTATACCAAAGTACCTCTAGTTCGAAACCTTCTTCGGCTCCTCGACGTCGTCCAGGAACTTCTCCGGGGCCACCCTGAACATCGAATACATGTAGATTCCGAGTACACTCGCACCCAGTGAACAACCCAGAAGGATATTATTCCGTCTGATTCGCTACAGTCGTGTTACTCGTCCGAAATTTTTCTGTTCAACAACTCGCATAAATTTCAGCTGCGTTTTGTCCAATTTGCGGTCGGGAAATTTGACGTTCGGTTCATTTGAGCTGCCCGATGATTGCCATGCTGACATATTATGACAATGTAGGTTATGAGATTAGATACAGGTTGTAGCGAATCACTGGGGCCGCATGAAAGACAACTAGAGGTGATGATTGCTTGAATTGGCAGCGAAACAAAATACGATCCTAAGGCTGTTTGTCCGGAATACACTAGGTGGCGTTAGATTCGGCGCAAAACGTATATGTATGTCTACACCAACTTATGGACTCATGAAGGCATCGGAGGAGCGCCTGTGAATCGCGACCATCCACTTAGATTTTCGTATTCATCTCACGCTCGGAGCAACCAGGTATTTGAGTTCTAATGCACTAAGTTCTAGATCACTCATCACTACATCGGACTCGCCTCTGACAGCCGAAAGTGCACAAAATTATGTGATAAGTGGCTGTTATTGTATTCACCGTGAGTGGATGCACACATGTATGACGAGAGATAGATATAGAGATACAGAGACACTCTTCACTAGGATTATACTCGTAAACCAGATTCGTTTCGTTTTAAGCGACTCGAAAATTTTCAGTACTTCGATCGATCGTACTTCTGAATATTTTTTTTCCGGATACCACTGATATGAGCCGCGGTATGGATTTCACTCCAATTCTTTACTACCCGGCCACGTTATCCAACCGCCTCCAATCGGCCTGCCTGGCCTCCGACACGTTCACCACCCGACTGTCTAGAGCTTATCGCTGCCAGCACACAGCCCAGTGCCGGTCTCGAAATTTTACACAAACAATTTACCGTTAATACGGTAAATTCATTTGTGAAAAATGAAATTTTAATACGACATCGCTTGTGTTTCGATTTTTCGAAAACAAGGTGCCGTTAGAGGTCATTTTGTAGAGGACTTCTGATACATTACGTATCAGAAGTCGTTTGCCGTGAATTTAGAAAAAAATTCAAATGGGCAAATGCTACAAAATCGTTTACGACAAGATTTAATCTATGACTGACACAGTGGAAAAATAATTCTTTTTGTATCTCCTTTTCAAAATGGCTTGAACGCCTCCATCTACGCTCGTTTTTCGAGGATTTTTCGAGGATTTTTTTCTAGGGGTGGGCATTTGCCCCCCTCTGCCCACCTGTACACGCCCATGACCCTATTCTTCCAAAATCATTGAGCGCAACGCTTCTTTATATCTTTTCTAAACTCATTGAATTTCCTCATACAATCGTGTGTATCCTCCATCGTCTTCACAGACTTTTCTAAAGCCTTCGACTCTGTAAATCATGAGTTACTTTTGCATAAATTGAAGCAAGAAATCAATTGATATAGGTCTCAGCAATACCATGCTGAGCCCTATTTCAATTGAGTTCTTGCTTTTGAATGTATCACATATGTTTTGCCTGCCTGTCCGAATTACTTTCTTTACCTTTCTCTTCTTCTTACGGTATACCCAAGGATCTATTCTTGGACCCCTTTTATTCAACTTATTCATCAATGATCTTCCAAGTGTTTTATCGCCACCCAGTTTACATCATGCTGATGATCTAAAACTATTTTGGGCTATCGCAAATTCTATTGACTATCTGCTGCTTCAGGAGAATTGAAATGGTCTTAATTTTTGATGTAACTTATGTTGTTAAGAGTTTTGCCATGTCTATTTTACTAAAGATCTAGAGTAATGGCTTTCCATATGTAATTTGTGATACCACCCTATTTCTGTTGAGCATTTTGAACGTAAACTAAAATTTGGTATTCATGTTCAAAACATCACCGAAGGAACTGCATGGATTCCTGGATTTATTATACGTGCCTGCTATAATTTTTTTTGCATTCGCACATGTGTCAATGTATTTATCACCCTCGTTCGTTCTTTACTTGAATACTGTGGTCAAGTCCAATCTCCTCATTTCGAATACCTCGTTCGATGCTATTGGTCAAGTCCAATCTCCTCAGCAGAGACTCACTAGCACTCTACTTTATAAATTTATTTTCCCTTATTCAACTTAGAATGAACGTTTGTATCTTTTAAACACTCCACTCATTGAGAAGCACAGAGTTTAGGTTGACGAGTATTTTTTTAATAATTGAACGGCAATACAAGGCAAACTAACCCTTCTGTTCTTTTTGAAGTATATTTCACTCGTAGAGCTACTTATTTTTATTTTCCTGTTATACGATTAGCTTCATTTTCTTTCTGACTAGGATACGATTGAGAATATTCGATGGAAACTATATTTCTAGCGTTACGCTGCCTTTAAGAGTCCAAAGTTTCCCTCTCATGAATATTTGGTTGATTCATATTTATTTACTTACTAGCCATTATGGGCGGGCGGATTTAAGATTATTTTCGGTTTCAGTGTTTCAGAAATTACAATATGATGATCCCAACTATTTTGATTTAAAGATCAATTTTTTCTTTAGTAGCGAAATTAAATTTATCGTTTGAAAAATATCGATATTTAAAGTGAAGTCTGCACGCTTTTTTTGCAGCATTATTTCTCTCGCTGTTCATTCCTGAATATGATATAATTATTACTGGCCATACTTAGGATATGGTTATTTCAGTAATTCTTACTACCAAATATAACTAAACAAACAAGCATCTCCTTGACTGCTACTTTCCTTTTGTCGATTCGTCTGTACTCAAATAACATTGACTACGCATGAATAACCGTAGAAGAGTTCAGAGAAACACTTTAAAAGCATGTAAAGCAACATGTAAAAATCTACATCTATCGTCGAAGCATGGCTGGCCTAACCATACTAGAGAAACAATTAAAAACACTTTCAGACTGAGTATCAACTGGCCTTTCTCTTCTCTCATTATTTCCGTTTGCTCTTTTATCCATTACCTATGGGATAACCAACCCATAAATTTTTTATGGAGAAAATTGGTTACGTTATGCAGACGGTTTTCAAATCTTGGTTCATGCTATCCAATGACTATGAAATGAGGGAGGCGAATAACGAAGAATCCAACGAACCTTCCATACAAATTAGATTTTTTTTTTAATTTTGATATTTTATTAGTGCACATTTTTAGTTTCATGCGCTTCTAATCTTATTATCAGCTTTCGAGTCTTTTCGTTCAAAACATATTTTTTGAGAACATTCCAAAGCATTCTCGCGAAAAGTCCTGTAATCTATGTCCCTCTTTTGGAAAATTATAAGAACAAAACACGATTTTGCCCATTGCGGACAAGATAAATAGCACCAGTCTTGACTCAATTTGCTTTAAATTTTCATTTTATTGTGCACCACTAACTTTGGGTGAAAATGAAGCTTTTTGGTGAATTTGAAGCTTCCAGCTCAGTTTTAGCAATTGAATATTGCTAAGTTTGAATTTAAGGTAGCAATTTCGGATAAATCCCTTTTACCATATTTACTTAGTTTTCAATGTGAGCATTTTGTGTGCGAATGGCTGCAAAGAAAGATTAAATCTATTATTTATGCCTGTGGGAGGTATAATATTGTTAGTTTTAAAAATAATCTACGTTTATTGTTCGGCACATCTACATAGCTCTATTAACGGGCATACTTGACGAATATATTATCAATATATAGTAAAAGTTATTTTTACACTTCATTAATTATATGTAAGTTTTTGTACAATATATTTAATAATAATCAAAAGAAAAGCATTATAAGCTATATAATTTACTTCATACGCTCATTGACCTATGTATAGTTTTTAGTCTTTCATTAATTACATTTATTCTAAAAAATAAACAATTCATTTTGCGCACAGATACTATCGTCAAGCATGGGAAAATTTGCATGAATCGGCATCGAAAGGAAGTGGTGCCCTGAGACGAAAAGACACTCTCGATCCACCGAATCTAAGTCGATCACGTGACAATTTGCACAGATCCAGGGATAATTTAGATAGGTACTATTACTATTAAATCAAATACCTACATATGTAGTTTAGTAGTTTTTAGTATTTTAATTCTTACGTGTATACTTATTCTATCTGCTTGCCTTATTTGTGTGAAAAAAATGAAACAACTATCTTTAACTGTTTCTACTCAAAAGTATATATGTACATACTTTTTTCATAGTTCTTATTTAATGCATTTGTATTTTGTCACTAATTCTATTCTGTGTATTTTATTTTTCATGTAATATATAAGGATTCATTTTATTTGAATTGTGTTTATGTGTTCTTTCATGATTTGCTACAGTATTTTTATGTGCTATTTGATGGGGAATTTTTAGCACATTAATGAGTGTTTTACGATTTTTTAGCGTATTTTTAGTAACAAAAAAAAACTAAAAATTATTGATAAAAATTATTGATCAATAATTTTTAAAAAGAGACACAAACTGAAAAAATTAGGGGATGGAGCTGTTGTAAATACTTAAATATGAAATTTTTTCTTTTGTTTTCTAAAGCGCTATTCATTTTCAAAAAGGTGTTCTAACTTTCATCCTTAAAATTAAAATAATTTTCATTCAATTTTGAAGAAAAAAATTGACAGAAATGAATGGAACGAAAACATATGTATATGTTTCGACATCCAAGCAGTTTTTTAATCTTTGCAAAAAAAAATTAAACTTATTTTAACGAATCAAAGACAATGTTTTCATAGAAGTGTTTTTTCGATTGCGATATTATCAAAAATTGAATTTTAACTAATTTTGACGTTTATATTTCATACATTCATTGGAATAAAATATAAGTTCTGAATATCATATACCGGTAAAATAATCCAAAAAAAAATTAATATGCTTGAAATTTTCAGTTTTAGTGGTATTTGGTTTTGATTCTTCAAAATTAACATTTGGTCGATAATATTTTGGCTGGTGATGGATAGATATTTATTTCAGTTCACTTAGTGGATTGCATTTTACTTATTTATTTTATTATGTTTATAACATTTTTGCCATGAAACACAACCTTAAAATTGTTGTATTTCAAATAATTAACAATATACACATTTTATTTTTGTTTTCTGTTTTCAGCCAAATTATTAACGTAGTTTGTGTTTGAAAAACTTGCTGTAGATATTTAACAAAATTAGTGATATACTATAAACCTATAATTCTAAAGTGCCATAATCATGTACATATAATATTATTCAATAAAGTTGAATGTTTTAAAATTGAATTCAAAATGAGCTTCCGGCCCTAATAACAGTATAACAGGTGAACTGGCACATCTTACAGTGTCTGGAAAATATAATTTCGAAATAATATTCAATTAGTGGTCTAATCGCATGTTTTTAATATTGCTATGTTTCCGATTTGGCTACAAAATTAACCGAAAGCATAGTACTTTAACTTTCGCAATACTCAAGTAACGAGCTCATTGGCGTGCTTAGCATTTAAATTAATAGCATTTGATTAATCTACTCATATTAACAATAAAAATATTAAAATTTATACAAATATGTCTGCATTAATTGTCTGCAGTCAAAACAATATTTTTCAGAGGTATTCTTCAAAATTTACAGCGCCACTGGTAAGAGTCTCCAAAATATAAACAAATTTGACAACAAATATAACGTATAATGAAAAATAATAATAAATATAATAGTAATGCCATAACATCTAGACTTTCATGCAAAAGAAAGCAGTGTGTAGGTCGAAAGGGTTGTGTTGAGTCAGATGAATATGAGCTTAATACCTTTCGAATTGGAGCTTACTAAAATTAACTTGTTAATTAGCAAAAGAATTTGAAGAAGATATCATAAATAGTATATGAAATAGCTATTGCTCTTGAGTCAGTAAAGCCACTTTACGTACAACACTTCATCAACGTATATTGAGAATGCGTGCCAGTTTTTTGCGTGTCCAGCGTTACCAGCAGGATGACCCGTCTGGTATTGTGACATGTCTTCTACACTCTTGACGCTGCTCCAACAAACTCTGAGATGTTATCGATTGTTGATTACTCTCTCCGCAAAACGTGCTACCTCTCAAAAAAAAATCGATAGCCAATCTAACTGCTGACAGCCATTTAATGGTCCTTCGTTGCAGTGCCTAGCATACACATTGAGCGGTATGCTGATAAGAAGCCCGAGTAACCTTGTACCTTGCCAACAAGTGTCTTCTTTCCAAGTCCTCCGGAATAGACGCAGTCGGGTCTCGGTTCCGACTTTTTAACTACCTCGTCTGGCAATCCATTAAGCACCGGATCTCTTCGGATCTTCACCCTGGACTCTGCGCTGTTGAGTTCCTCCTTTTAAAAGGAAAACGGACGTGCTGAGAACAGCGAAGCAACGATACGCTCCATTGATATTGCATCCATGAGAGTCCTAGGCTGTATGCAGCTGAGTCCAGCAGTGACTAATTCATAGTCATCTGCTGACGAGTCTGAGTTTATCGCCTCACAAAGAGCTTGCCATTTGACGCATTTGCTCCTCATGATGGGTTTGGTAAACTCCTTCTTTGCCACAATGTTAGCAACAGAGAGTTTGATTGCTCCCGGCCCATTCTTGACATGATGCGCCTTGTGCCTTGTGCTAAAGCCATGCGTCGTAGTTCATCGATTACTTCATTACACCAGTACGGGTTCTCCGATTGGGGATTGAAGCCTCACACGCCCTACAAATCCACCCTATGTTGCTGTCTGTAATAGTTTCTATTAATGTTCGAGTCGCTGGGGTCGCAGAAGTCAGGTGCTTCCATTCCAAGCTGGAAACGAACGATGCAGCCATACTGGCTGGCGACTGCTGGATGTCATGGTCATCAAACCAAGCCATGGTAATATCTGGAAAGAATATGCGAACTCCAGGCTTTCAATATGTTGGCTTCAAACACATATTCACCACCAATAAACCCAACGTCGATGCCATATCGACGGCGAGGGTTTTGGGTTAGCATTCTCTACTCCAACACCCTTGCATTGAAGTCACCCTTAACGATGGCATCAGAGGAATCAAGAAAGTGATCCCTCCGTACGTTATCCTTACGTTGCCATAATTGCGGCCACCGATCTGAGCCTTCTACTCATCAGTGATCGCAAACATTGTGCACCCCGTGGCGTTTAACAACAAACGGTCAATCAAGTGCTGATTGCTAGGATCTGAACCCTATCTTCGCAGATGTCCTGCGTTAGGGAGTCATCAGCGGTTCTGCAGACCAGTGAATTTCCTCGAAGAAGGCTTTGACTTTTCTTGACATTAAGTGCGTCAACGAAAATTTGACACATTCAATCCCATTAGATGCTCGGTACTATTCTTACCGTCCTTCTCAATGCATAATCTGCACTGAACCTTCCTAGAGCAATCTGCTGACTGGTGGCCAACCTGTTCACACTTTCAGCAGCTAGCATTTCGGTGTCTGGAACTCTTGCAGCTACACTTTTTGTAGTGATTGCTCAGGTATCGATAACAGCTGCCACCACAGCCCGCTTTTGCATTCGGATATTTATCATTCCCACACGGGCTTGACCAGACTCAAGAATTTTCAATGGATGTTGAGGGGAATGAACGTGATCTTCGTCTCCATTTCGCGTTTGATGATGTTTGTTACGTTCCTAGTGACAATACAGGCCGAAAATCTTAATTTTGACTCTGAAAACCATAAGCTTCACGTCCCCCTGGTCATTTTTTTCTTTTGATTTTTGATTTTTTTAGCTTACTACAATGCTACACATAATTATTCAAAGTATGCTCCATCTGCAGCTACAACGTTTGTCTATATGGCAGGGTAGTTACGGACTCCCTCTTAAGTTAGGTGATGCGCTCCAATTATTCAGACGAATTTCGATGCTTTCAAAAGCATTGAACTGTGCTTCGGAAAGAGCTGAATGCATCTAGTGAATATAGCTGGTGAGATAACGCTTCGTAGTCCTATTTTTCTAAGTATAGTGTTTAATGAGCAGAATCTAGTCTGGCATTGCCTTAATGAAAACTGAAGTTATTGTGCCTATGAGCTTATAATTGTCATTTATGCTGCAAAGCTCACTTCAAACACGTTATTGTCGGCAGACATCGTCATTAATACCTTTTGATGGTCTCAGCAACTCATAATAAATCGCACCTTTCTAATCACATCAAAAACATACCATAATATTGGGGCAATGAACGTCTCGCTTTGGCTGTGATGCTACTTCAATCAATGTGTTTTTTCATTTAAACACCATTTCATAAATGGTTTTTCGACTTTCAATATCTTTCCCATTTAATTCAAGTTATGTTTGCATTTTCCGTAAACATTGTGAAACACATTGTTATGCAGCATTTAATACTACAGCCAGTTTCAATTGTGTTTGGGATTAATCTTCATTGAGTAATAATCAACATCTTTAAAATTGTTTTGATGGGTTTTCATGTTTTTTCTCCTTTGTGTCGAAATTGTCGTGTCGAAAACGTCCCACAAATTATGTTTTATTAAATTAAAATAAATCATTTTCAACCAAGTAAAAGAAATACTTGTTTACCCGTAAAAGAAAATGTCATTTACTAAAAATAAAAGTTAACTGTCAAATCTGCCAAGTGCAAGTGCTGCCAAATAAAACGAATAGAAGCAGGATTAGCGACTTCTATTGATAAAGATGGAATCAAATTCCACATCACTTAATAAAATAATAGATAAAAATTTAATAAAAAGTAAAAAAATACAGTTAAATTGAGATCGCATCAGATTATAATGATTTTAAAAAAATTCAATCGTTTCGTTTACTAAAAAGTTTTCTATAGGTTCAGTAAAATATTGAAATGAAAAAATTAACAAACCAAAATAATGGTATTTTACTTTGAAGTAAATTTTGAGATTTTACGTTGAAGTAAATCTGATGGTAGTAACATTTAAAAAATTAACTAAACCATCGACGATTGTTCAGATAGATTCGTTCTATCTTATTCCACAATTAATACAAATCTATTCATGCAGAATTCTAAATAATACCAAACTACTAAGAACGTTGTACCTTCGACAAATAGTATACTAATCCGGAACTAAAGCAAAGTTTAGGCGCCAAATCGTGATGATTATAAAAAATGAGGAAATTTAAATACGAGTACATTGTGTTAGCTGGAAAAATGTACGGTTTGGAGCAATCTCAACCCAAACCAATCACAAATTATCACATACCGAAACTGTAAATAAGGTTTGAAGCAACACTATCAATGGTCCCGGCTGATGTAAACGGTTCTGAGCTTATTTGTACTATAATTGTTACAAAAGCGATTAATAACCAATGTAGATGGCTTTGACTGGAAGTAGGAAATGAAGTTAAATAATCGGTTGTTGGCACAGATAGTAAAAACTAAATCGAACAAAAATTAATTCAATGAACAAATTAAAACATTTTGCGATTTCCAAACATCTCCTATAGGAAATCCTACGAACAATCAAGTCGAAATCGATGTAATCGGGATAGAACTTCGTCTCCTTCTTGGTTTACAATTAAAAAGTAGGTAAAATAACTTTTTATTTGTACCTATTGACAATTTTCTTTAACGAAGAATTCTCGGTGGCTTTGAAATGTTTAATTAAAAAAATCTATAATTTTATTTTATTTGTTCTATAGTTATGTGTCCGTTAACATGTATATGAATGTATTTACAACAAAATTTGCATGCTTAGTACGTTTGGTTTGGTGTACAACAATTTACCTTTGGTGGATTTTAAGAAAAGTTTGCCATTGCGATAACACGTATTTTTCGTTGAAACTATAAAATGAGAATTATCAAAAATGTAATATTTTATATTTTTGAGAACTAATAAATTAATAGTGGATCTAAAAGAAAAATTTCAAAAATTATTCATTCAACAATTATCTTAATTTTTCTCGGGGAAAACTAAATTTAACTGCGCCATTTTCCAGTGGCAAACTGTCTTTCTTAAAATTCAAAAGCAAAGGAAAATAAAATCGTATCAAAACAATTGCAACTGTCTTAACAAATCAAATTAACCTGTTTAACTCATATTTCAGACGAGAATATAGTCGTGATAATTTGGGTTTACGGGATGGTTCCGAAATGGTTGTATCCGATGCACATGTCAAAGGTGAGTTGACAGTTCTTGTTATGCAATCAAAACTAACCCTAACCCTTTAAATTTTTCTTTGATATTAGTAACAAATGTTTTTGTGGTTTAGGCGAGAAAAAACGTCATCACCACCATCATCATAAGAGCAATCATCGCAGCGAATACCGTGATCAGTCCGTTATTGGAAATCCAAGGAGGGAGCATCGACATAGCGGCGGACATTATTGACCCACTATGATTATAACGATCAATTTGGATCAATAGATGTTATTATTTTGTTCTATAAATTAATAAATCAGTTTTATAAATTATTATTTATTATGAATGATGTTTTTGCAAAGAATTTTCAATGTCATACTATGATGCTAAGCATATTTTGTTTAGCATGTAGAAATATACTCTTTTTGTTCTGATTTTTTTCAAAATTTGTTAAATTCATAGTTCGATAGAAATCGCTACCAAATTTTTTAACTTTTAATAATCGAATAATCGAAAAAATGCAATATTACTGTAGTGAATTGAAAAACTTTTTTTTATTGTACGTAAAACATCATTGTCTACTGAAAAATATGTTTTCACTTTAATCATGAAATTCATTCATATATCCCTGATATCATTTATCTTTAAAAAAAAAAACACTAGTCTATGAATATCTTGGCAAAATTTAATAAATTTGTGACTACGAAAACGACATCGGAAACATAAATATTAAATTAGGCCGATTTATTCATTAACACGACAACATCCCAAATAAACCTGTTAACAAATGTAATCACAGTAATTTTCCAAATATTAATTACATGAATAAGCAGTTTATTAATTTCACCATAAAAAACACAGAGAATCGCTCTGAAATATTCAGGAAAAGCTAAAACGAAAAAATATTCATTATTACTCATATGCAACTGCAAAGCATTGAAACATTCATTAAACTCAAGTTTTTTTTATAAGAAGAAAAATAATCCAAAAGTGTGCCATTTTCGGCATCTTTCTCACATTCAATTGAAATCAAAGTGCAAAAACCAATTGAATATGATAAAAAAGACAAGCATAAATTTAAGCTACTTATGTGCACAAATCAAATTATTATATTGCTCATTTAACGTCATTGAGCATTAATTTTACTTTAGTTTCATTTTCATTTTCATAATATCTCCGTATATGCATGCATTAAAGATTTCATAATACTATTGTTGTTATTCAAAGCATTATTGAATTATATAGTTGAACTAAGACTTCATTTAGGACATACTTAAAGTGGCAATTCATTTTAATATATGATATGTATTACGTATATGATATTGTACTATTATGCTAAGTAATATCATTTATAGGTAAAGACATGGCAAAACTTAGTCTTATTATTAGATAAACATGTATACATATTGTATTGTAAAGAGAAAATACAAATTGTAAATAAAATAGTTGTATGATGAACAAAAAGCTAGTTTAATTTTTTTATTATTAACATTAGTATTAAAATCACTTAGGCCAAAAATGCATATTTCTATATATATATATATATATATATATATATATATATATATATATATATATATATATATATATATATATATATATATATATATATATATATATATATATATATATATATATATATATATATATATATATATATATATATATATATATATATATATATATATATATATATATATATATTATATATATATATATATATATATATATATATATATATTATATATATATATATATATATATATATATATATATATATATATATATATATATATATATATATATATATATGTATATATATATATATATATACCTCTCTGAAGTTGCTGCTGCCCTCAAAGGATGTTGCTCGTGCCAAATTCAAACGCTCTCTTGCAAAGAGGGTCGCTAAAGAAGCGATGCGTGCCTATGTTGCTAGAGTTGAGGCTTCTATTAGTTCCAACGATTCAAAACACTTCTGGTCATTTATTCATTCACTGAAAAAATCCCCCGTCATTCCTCAAAATGTGTTTCTTGATGAAATTTCTGCCGCTACAACTGAAGAGACCTGTAAGCTCCTTGCTCGTTTTTTCTCGTCATTTTCTTCCCCACAAAACCTTCTTTCTCCTCCATATGTTTCTTTCAACAATCCCCCGTCGTTTCGCGCTAACCTTAAAGTGCTCTCTTCGTTTCGTACAAACCCTTTAGAAGTTGAATATTTAATGAGTTGTCTCGATTCTAACTCGTCTTCTGGCTCTGATAGTATTCCTAATATCAGGGGCGGATTTGCCACTAGGCCCGGTAGGCTCGGGCATAGAGCGGCAAATTTCGGGGGCGGCAAATTTTCGATTTTTCTTTGGGGCGGCCACTTTTCGATTTTTTTTTGGGGCGGCAGCTTTCTTTCTGTCGTATATGTACATATATATAAATTGAATGAGCCTAGCATCTCAAGCAAACCGAATTCTCTAAAAAATCAATGCACGCAAAAATTAACCTCTGATGATTTTTTTCGGACATTAAAAAGTTTGACTTATAATAAATATCGAAATGCGATTACGGTAAAGGACCAAAGAAACACAAAAATACCTAAAGAAATACCTAATACCTATAGAAATTATCTGAAAATACCTACAAAGAGCCTACAATGATCATAAATGACCTAAAAAGATCCTAAAAACAACCCAAATAATACCTCTTCAATTTAGTTAGGAAAAGCTTATCAGAGGTAAATATTTGCGTGCATTGATTTTTCAGAGAATTTTATTATTATGGTACAGGGTATATCAGCTACATGCAAATTTCTTTATTTTTAACGTGTTTTTTAAATTGAACTTCATCACTGAAATTAATTTCTAAAAAAAAATTCTATAAAATGAAATCTAGAACATCATAGGTCAAAATATTTCGGGTTTATCCTTAACTAATAAGATATCGAACGTTAATTTACAGTAGTCGAGCTCATAGTTGATCTCCACTCAAGTGCGAAAGAAAACTTTGAACGGAATAAAAATATGAGCGAAGACGTTGGAATTATATGCGATGTAAAGGTGTATACGGTTTTGGGATGTTAAAAATTGGTATTTTTGGATTCTTTTTTTTAACGCAAGGGCGCAATAATAGGGAATTTTTACGAACGAGCCGGTGCCGGTTTTGCTCTGATAATTGTTTTTTGTGAGCTTGGGCGCAACAAAATGCAGCGAAGTATTCTAGGGAATCCAAAAAAAATCGCGCATTGTTGCAAATAATATAATTCACGAAAAGGGCGGCAAATATTTCTGAGGCCTAGGGCGGCGAAATGGTCAAATCCGCCCCTGCCTAATATACTAACTAAGTCACTATCTTCTTCACTTTGTGTACCCCTGTCCAGTAATTTTCAACCTAAGCACCGCATCTGGTGTTTTTCCTTCCATATGGAAATCAGCCAACATTTTTCCCATACTTAAAGCAGGTGACCCCGCTTGTATCTCCAATTACCGCCCAATCTCGTTTCTACCTTGCTTTAGCAAGCTACTTGAGAGAGTTATCTACAACAGAATTTATCCTCTGTTCGAGCCTTTCCTTGCCAACGAGCAACATGGATTTGTCAAAGGTAAATCTACTGTTACCAACTTGTTATCTTTCAGTAACACTGTTGCTTCTGCCACCGATCAGCAAAGACAGGTGGATGTTCTTTACACTGATTTCTCTAAGGCATTTGACTCTGTCAACCACGTGCTTCTTTTCTTGAAATAAGAGAAATATGACTTTAAGGACCGCTACTCTCCTGGTTTTCTTCTTGCATTTATGAACGTGCTTGTGTTGTAACTGTAAACTCCTGCTCTTCTGCTCCCTTCTATCTCACCTCTGGTGTTCCGCAAGGACCGATACTTAGCCCCTTGTTGCTCTTAATCTTCATTAATGATCTTCCGGCTCTCCTAAACTCCTTCTCCCTTCTATACGCAGACGATCTTAAAATATTCAGAGTAATCGATACAATTGAAGACTGCTTTCTGCTACAGAATGATCTGCACACTCTGTGCAACTGGTGTATTGCAAATTATTTTACTTTGAATGTCCTAAAATGTCACCAAATATCATTCACGCGTAAAACTAACCCTTAAGTATTTTCTTATTGCGTTTCTGGTACCTCTCTCGATGCTGTTATTCTGTTTTAGAAACCTGGGAGCTATTTTCGACACTAAACTCTTATTTGACTATATTGCATATATAGACACATATTGCATATAGCTGCCAAAGCGTCCAGACTCTCGGGTTTTATACTTAAATCTTCTAAGCATTTTACTGATATATCCACCTGTTTTGCTCTTTTGTCCGCAGTATCCTTGAATATTGTTGTCAAATATGGTGCCCACATTTTCAGTACTTAATTGATGCAGTTAAATCTGTACAATTCACCCGCTCTCTGCTTTTCAAATTCAATTTGACTTACTGTGAGTATAGTGCGAGACTTACCATGCTGTAAATTCCATCCCTGAAATCTCGTTGGCTGTTCTTCGATGAATGCCTTCTATTTAAACTACACCATCGACTTTTCCCATCTGACCTCTGCAACCTGGTTTCCGTCCGTGTATTTAATCGGTCATGTAGATCAACCTTAATGCCGCATTTATACATAAGGACGAACGTCTTGTGAGGGCATCCGGCAAAATATTCAACAAGACGCTAGGCAAGACACTCAGGATATTGCACCATGCAACACGCACCATGCACCTTTCGACAGTTGTGAGCTGTTTTGTTCAGTTCAGTGAACGATGGCTAAGATACAGGCTGTAGCTATTGAATCTGCCTGGTGTGCGTTGAGTTATTTCAATCTGTGCCACGCAAGGACATGTTTGAAGTCCCGAGACGGTCATAAACACTCAGGCACAGCAATAAAAGGATCATTATCCCTTCATAAAACAAACAAGAGCCGACGAGCAAGTCATTTGCACACGCGTGCTTGCCATGAAAAAAACAGCCGAGAATAGACACTCACCTCGTCAACATTTGCCGAGAGTGAAAACGCAGCATAACGTTTAATGTTCCTTTTGTACGGGCTGATACGTATTACTATTCACCGCTGTTACGTTTACCTAGGCAGCATAACGAACTCAGACTTGGTTCCCTGCCACCGACCTTTTTGCTTTTCAAAATCACCTCAAAAGATAAAGTAATTACTTATTCTGTTTAAGGGGTTAGGTGCACTTGGGACGTCCAAAAAAGCCTTTTTTAGGTTTTTTTTTAGACACACATTAAAATAATTAATATCAAATGTTTTTTTACTTGAAAGAAATATATTTGTAGAAGCTATTGTAATTTTTTTTTAGGCAAAAGGTTGAAAATTAGTCGAAATAGAGTAAATTTTCGAGGGGTCAAAAAAAAATTGTTTTGCCGTGATCACTGTAGCTTGTTAATGGATCATCCGGAGTAAAACAAAAATCGGGGATTATTAGTTAATGATATAGTGCTCCGGATGAACGAAAGACACTGTCAGATTTTGATTTTTCGAAAAATAGCGGTTGTTGAAATTCAAATTTGTATTTTCGACCAAAATTTCACTCACATTTTCGGCTATTGAAAAAAAGTGTATCGTCCAATCAAAAAATCCTTCGTTCATCCGGAGGATAATTACGCAGGGGTTTTCCCAGGCATTTTTCTTGGGGGTGTGTTCAGAATTTTAGGAGGGGTGTCCCTTTGGAACAAAGGACACAAAGGTTTCTTTGTGTAGGAAAATTGTCCATGTTAGGGGGGTGTATGCACTTTCCAGGGGGGTATTAGGGGGGTGTAAGAAAATCTCTGTAATTACGTATAAAATAAGTGAGGAAAATTTCATGCTGATCGATAAAGCCGTTTTCAAGGTACAGTGATCACCGACTTCGAAAACATCGTTTCGAGAAAAATGCTTTTAAAGCATGCAAAAAAACGCTTTATGCATTAGAGACGACTTCATTCAAATTTATTTATCTCCATAAAGAATTGTCCGATTCGTCTGAAATTTGCAGATAATGCTTTTGAAATATGCTACTTTTAGAAAAAGCAATGAAAATAAAATTTGTTTCCTCAAAATTCTAAGTGTACCTGCCCCCTTAATGCATGTTCATCTTGGCTAATTAAAGCAATCCCACGACAACCCTCGTACGGGTCTAGGGGTTGAAGCTGGTAGAGAGCTTCAATACAATTTTTTTAATCATTGTGGATACGAGTGTGGAGTGATTAATTCCACGACTCACTTTACCCCTGATTTAAATCAGGTACCTAATCAGAGCTAGGTGAACTCTAAGCTTGGTGTGCGGACCCTCGTCCGAACCTGGCTTCGAAAAAGGGACCCCACCCCACACGCAAGAAGCCAGTGCTCTACCCACTAGGCTATATCTTGGCTAATTGCTTATTTAAATTTTGGATTGAATTATGAGACTCTTGTTTGTTTTATATATATTTTTGTTCATATTTATCATTGTCTATTGCGTAATTGGACTCGATCTGTTGTTGTAGACATTAAATAAATATATATATATATATATATATATATATATATATATATATATATATATATATATATATATATATATATATATATATATATATATATATTTATATAATATTTATAAATTAAATATCCGATTGAACTGAAATTTCAAGGATATTCTGGTGTATGTGCAGAATAGTGCCAAGTGTCACCAAAAGTTAATAATCTTTAACAATCTAGCGCCGGCGGCCATTTTAGTGATATTATAAATATACCTATTATTCTGTCAGCAGATTACTTTTGCAAAAACAAAGTTTATCGAATGAAATCCGAACGTGTTCCAAATGTGAATATGATAATACTTTTTAAATTATTAACCCTATGTGTGCGCTAAATTTGAAAATTTTTGAATTGCGATAACATTTGACCAGATTATCAGATCATTATGAAACTTAAAGGACATATTAAAATTACTAAGTTGTAGACTCGTGTAGTTTTTTATGAACGTGCTGGCAGCTACGGCAGGCATTGAAAGTGAAAACCTTCAAACCATCGACTCTCCCGAAAAATGTTCGTCTTTTACTGTGAAAACAAACTCAGATAAAAATCTCAGGTAGATCATCCCATATAGAAATCAAAGTCAAACTTTTGAAATTTCAAATCGGACAAGAACGGTAGCCCTAATCCAATTTACCTATATTTTAAGCATTAGACAGTTTTGCTCACGAGAACTCACGAACCAATTATCAGATATATCTAAAATTCACAGAATGTATTGGTATTAAGTAAGACCAGGGCTGATAGAAGCGATTTGGAAATGCAGGGAATTTAGTGCCAGTGGTGCCATCTTAAAAAATTGCATAGAAAAAAACTGCTTTTTGCCCTATGAATTCTGATTCAGTTACCAAATTTTCATGGAATTCACACAGTAGCTGAACCTTACTATAAGCCGTGTTTGGTAGAAATTTGGTTAAAAAATCCGGTTGGTGCTGCCAGCTATAGTAGTTTTAGTGTCTTGGGTTTTGAAAATTCGCTCAGAGAAATAAAACGTGTTGCCCTATAGCTTCCAGTAGCTTCAAAACAAGTTTCACATTATAAATGGAACTTAACAAGGCGGTTTTGAGGTCTTCTTTATTTCTGATGCTATATTTTCGGACTCTACGCTCAAGATAATCCCATAAATGTTCTATGGGGTTGAGGTCGAGAATGTAGCTGTTTTGGGATATTGAAAATTAACCACTCCTTCACAATACCAGCCGTATGCTTTGGATCGTTATTTTGCTGGAACGTCCAGTTGATTCGTAGGTCCAATTTTTGCGCGGATTGATTTAAATTATTTTTCAATATATCTAGATATACTATGCGATTCATAATTTCTTCAATTATAACCAAATTCCCCACTGCAGCCGCTGACATGCAACCCCAAACTAGAACATTACCAACTCCAAGTTCAATGGTTGGAATTAAGTTCTTCTTTTTAAGACTTTAATTATTTTTTCCCCAAACTCTGTGTCTTCCATCATGCCCAAACACGTTAAACTTACTCACGTCACTAAAGAGAACAGTGTCCCAGAAAGTCGAATCATAATTTTCATGGAGTTTGGCAAATTACGTTAAGGGGTAAAACCACAGTAACGGTCGAAAAATAAGGCTTTTTTTGACAATTTTTTTCGGAAACCTGGAGCGGGAGTAGGAAATTTCCGTTAAAGGGCTTTATTGAGCACACATTGAAGTATGAGAAAAAAAATTGTTATTATCATTTTCATACAAAATGGCGGCGATAGCGCCGATCTTCAAATAAGCCTTTTTTTTTAAATGATAAACGGGCGAAAAGATTTAGCGCAAACGATGAGACCTGGATCAAAAGAGAAATAAAGTTCATTATTCACATACAATTAGCTATAGAATCACGTAGGCATTTTTATTTAAACTGATTTTTGTAGAAATGGCGCACTTTTGAATTTTTTATAATTATTTATGATTGTTTGTAATTGTTTATAATTGTTTTTAAAAAAAAGTTTACATCCAATCAAAAAACGGCTGCGTGATGCTCAAGATATTGCATTTACAAAGCTACAAAAAAAATTTGAGACTGATCGGAGCAGTAGTTTTCGAGTTATGATTTCGCCCAAGTCGAAAAAAGTAGTTTTGAGAAAAACGTATTTAAAGTTTAATGTGCATTTAAATCATAAAAATGTTATATGCACCTTTAACAACGATGCCTGCACCATACATTTGGCTGTCCGTGTTGGTGCTCGCCTATATAAAAAAAGCTATAAAAAGCCATAAAAAAAATTGGATTTTTTGAACCGGCTACTGTGGTGTTACCCCTTAAAAATGGAGTTTGGTAATTGATTGTAATTCCAGCATCGGCGTGAGCATTCTTGGCACCCATCTTGCGCTAACCTTAGTCACACCAAGATGATCGTGAAGAATATTTGAAATAGTTCTATCTGATACTCCAATCATTTTTGCGAGCTGTTTCGTTCTTTGGTCTCGAATATCACTTTTTCAGCTTTTCGAACAATTTCCGGAGTGGTCGCTTCGATTGGCTGTCCAGGTTGTCTTCAAGTCAGGCCCTTCGTTTTTTAAAAAGACTGTGCCACTTATAATTATGGTTTAACCTGAACGAGAGTCCCCGTAAACATATGCCATCGTTCCATTATGATTAATTAGTGCGGTACTTAATTTTTTCAATATTTTACATATTCTTCCAGCATTTTTTTTCAACATTATTTGCAATTATTTCGGATTTCCACGTCGAAAATAAACTTTTGAACAATTTGCAAACTTACAAAATCAGGAATGAACAGCTAACTAAATTGAATTTATTATTGCTTTAATTAGTTTTAATTTTTGCTTTAGTTAGCTAGAAAAACCAAAAGAATGAGTCGTATATGTAATAAAATTTTTAATTTTCTTTATTTTGCAAAAAAAAAATTCCTCGATTCCTCCATCGTCGCCATTTTCACACATTATTTGCGATAAGGCCATGTTGCGATGGATTTCAGATTTCCACGTCGAAAACACAGCCCTACAAACTTTTGAACAAAACTGTACATTTACTGCCTCTACTTGGTAGCACCAACCAATGTGCAGTTTATTTTTCTGTATTCTGTCATTCGGTAGCAAACTTGTCAAAAAGCCGACAATCACCACGTGCGCCAAATGCTTTCGAACATAGGAAATTACGAAAACCTATCAAGATTTTCAACGGAAAGTACATCGGCAAATACACGTAATCTTTGGATTGATTCCAAGCGCAGAGGGGTGATATTCTTGCATTGATTCTAAAACTTTTGACTTGCAAACATGATCAATGTGCAATACGTACGATACGCTGAATCCGAATCTCGACCCTAAATAACGATACGTCGCAGTTAGTTATTCTTCATTTGTTCACCAGTTATATTAACAGGACATCATCTCACAATTGTTCGAACGACACCGAAATAAAATCCATTTGTCGTTTGCAAGTGTAGAAAGTTTGTCGGACTAGCTCAGAGCGCTCGGAATTGAAATAATTAGGATCAAGTAAGTATTCTGAAAATTGCTGGTATACTCGTGAAATTATACTATTTAAATAAAAGGCTCTGTGGATAACGTTGTTTGCAAAACAGTTTAGCGATAAAATTTATCAAATTTAGAACTGCGATTTTCGCGCAAATAACGAATCAATTTTCTCTGTATAACAGTATATGTGCCTACAATTTTAGGAACGTTCAAGATTGTTTTCGCAAGTTTGAAGCCGCTTGTTACAGTTTTTTTACATGCTAAGCTATATGCTTCAAGCATGCATTAGCCAGTAAAGTTTAACGGATTTATCGCCTTTGGAAGCCCTTGAATTTGTCTAACTAGATCTTGTTCACGCACATACAACTTAAATACGGTTTCATATTGGAAAACTGATCAAACCCGTTCATTTTCCGTTTCAGATTGAACTAATATGGTTGTTCCGAAATCGGGTAGTGGTACAAAAACCACTTCCAGAAGCACAACCAAGAAAGCAACTACGTCAAAATCATCAACGGCTGCAAAGAAACCTGCGGCAGGTACATCTAGTCGAAAAAACGATGACGCACTGAAAAAACGGTTAAAGACATTACTCGATAAAGATTCGGGGTCATCGTCCAAAGGTAATTTAGATCAAAAAGAATTCGAAGAAATTCGCGATTTACTATCCACTAGTGATGTTCAACAATTTATACTAAACACAGCTAAGAAAGAAAACAAAGCAGGTACATCGAAGAGCACGAAAAGTAGCTCTACGCCTTTCAAAAAGGTCGATAAAAATAAGAACAGCACGGCCAAGCCATCGACTGCAAAGAAGCGGACGGACTGTCCCGATGGTTCATGTCCTCTCGTGAGGAAATCAACTACAACAGCGAAAAAGCCTTCAAGCTGTCCAGATGGCTCGTGTCCTCTAGTCAAGAAGACAACCACTGCGGCAAAGAAGACTACGGGAACTAAGAGGAAGGCAACAACTACTACTACTACCAAAAAAGCAACAGCCGCAAAGAAACCTCGCAAAGCTGCTACGACGGTGAAGAAAACGACCGGGAAGTCGTCAGGTCGGAAGGCTTGTGGCCCGTGTGGATCGAAGTGTGGCTGTAGTAGTAGGTCGGGAGGTGGATGTGGATGCGATGATGACGACAGCTACTCGGATGACTCCGAAGATGACGACGACAGCGAGGGAAGCGATGAAAGTGACTTTTGCTCTACATGTGACTATAGCGATACAGATACAGACGAAGATAGTGACGATAGTGGATGCAATGGTGGGGCTTGTGGCCGCCCGCAAAATCCAACTAACGGTAAGGCTAAAGGTGGCAATAATAAAAATAACCGATATTCCAGCGGGTCCTGGGAAACAGAGTCGGATTCTAATGGCGGCTACTCGAATTCAAACGGCCGTCGCAGGGACGGCTGGCAAAGTGCGAACTTAGATTCGCCCATTGATACGTCCGGGAATCTAAACGAGTCTACCTGGCACTGTGAAGATGTGATTAAGGGAGGAAAAGAGCCTTGTTTATCCGAATTGAAAACTGAGACGGCAAAACCTCTTGAAAAGTTGGAGAAAAACAGTAAGAAGGTAGCAAAAGATATTTCTACAAAAATCCAGAAGTCTCAGCCATTCGATACCCGAAAAAAAGTAGCCAATAGCCAAATCGGAAATGCGAAGGACATCCCAGCAAAAACTGCAAGGAAAGTAGACAAAAACCTCGAGAACCAAAAACAAGTCAAAAAGGCAGAAGTTTTAACTAAACAGGTGCCAAACGAGAAGAAAATATCCAAGACAGGACAGCAGGACAAAAATGACAAAGAACCTATGAATGACAAACAAAACGAAATTATGGACAAGTCGATGAAAATGAAGAAGGAAAAAGATAAGACATCAGCTAGTTCTGCAGAAATTATCAAAAAAGAAATTAAAATTAAGGACGAGGAAAAGGTAGCGAAGCAAAAGGAATCATCAAAACTGAATGACAAAAAATCAAAGAAAAGCAAGAAAGTAAAAGAAGGTATTGAAATAGCTCCAAAAGATAATGCTAGGAAAGATAGGAAACCAAAAACCGTTATACAACAGACTGAAGAAAACAATGAAAAGACGAAAATTGAAGCAAAAAACGAAAAACAAAAGTTGAAAGGATCCCAGAAGCACAACGAAAACGACAATTACAAAATCTTGGATTTTGGGAATTCTGACTCTTCAGATGAAACGTACGAACTCGGCGAAGAAGAAGAAAACGAAATTTACGACAGCAACGCAAGTTGGTCTAGTGGCGAAGAACATTCGCCATGTTTTGATGATAAAACCTCCGGAATTCCAAGTAATGACGATATAAAATATTTAAATAGCGAACTAGGCGAACAAGTTCCAGAATATAGGAAAGTATTAAAGACAAAACAACGAGGCAAAAATGACCAACAGCCCATGGATTGCATTGAAAACGAAAATGGGGATAAGTCCATGAAAAAGAAAGAAAAGTCAGTTAAGGTAGAAGGTAAGTCAGCTAAAGTTGTCAAAAGAGAAGATAATTTTCAAGGTAAGGAAAACGAGGCCAAACCGGAGAAACCATCCAAAATAAATGATAAAAAATCAAAAAAAAGCAAAAAAGCAGAGAAAGCTAAAGAACAAGCTGCTAAAGAGAGAACCACGCCTAAAAAAGAAACTAAGACCAAAACCGTACAAAAGCAGACTGAAGAAGGCAAAGAAAAGACTAAAATTGAATCCAAAAAGGAGAAACAAAAGTTAAAAAATCCAAAAAAGGACGAAAACACCGCATTGATTCCATTCGGAAAACCCGAAAGTCACACTTCTGAAATCGACAATCATTTAACCGTTTCGTGTGCCGATGAGACGTTTGATTATTGGAGTACTGCCTCGTCAGATGAGACTTATGAGGTCGAAGAAGAAGAAAGCGATAGCGACGGTAGTTGGTCTACGGAGGAAGAATTTTCATGGTGCAGTAGCTTTGATGATGAAATCTGCTTCGAAAATCCAAGTGACAGCGACATAGACGAAAATGGTGATTCCTCAGCAGACGACGACTATCATTTGCCGGAAGGAGTCGAGGAAGATGTACTGGTGAGACGAGGTGAAGCAAAAATGTATGATGCAACTGAGGACATAGATTTCGATAGTGACGCTAGTTCAGCGCAAATATTCGAGCTGTCTAATGATGAAAGTGACAGTGTATTTATAAAAAAGAAGTCACCAACAGGCTCACAAAAAGATGTTAACAAACGCTCCGCTGTTGAAGATTCTAAAAAAACGAAACAAACGCAAATGAAAAGAGCTACAGCATCGAAACGAACCTCGTCAACTGAGGGCAATTCAAACGAAGACAGTGATGATAGCTGTCCTCAACTTGTACCGATTGAATTGAACTACAGCCAGGAAGAAGTCGTCTACGAGTTTATGGAGTATTCAACAGATGAAAGTTACACCAGCAGTATGTCGTCCGAAAGCGATCAAGATGAACTTCCAACACTCGAACCTGCAATAATAAAAGCTGGCCAAAGTTTAGACTCCGAAACTTCATACCTCGACATAAACAGTTTGCTACAAGATCATAACGATTTCAAAATGGAAAATGATTTCAAACATCCGCTTAATATCCTCATGTCCAAACCTAATTTGAATTCGAGATTTGAAGTAATCTCAGTCTCAACTCCACAGCCCGTTTCTGCGAAATCAAAAAGCAAACTTAAAAAACGTAAACTTGAAAACGTAACTCTAACCGAAGCTGAAAGCTTTCTTAATTTTTCCATTAATCCTGTTGAGACTAAAGATTCAGGAGATATAACTTTTTCAAATGAATCACAAGGAGCTCTGGATAGCTCCTGCGAAACAACTGCCATGCCCGAATCCATTCGCCCGAAATTCTACAACTCCTTGAGCACTTATCAAGTACTACTCCATCTAAGGACCGATATCTGCATTCACGGAACATTGAAAGTGAAACTCCTCGCTGGATCCGTTAATATCCTCGGCTACGACTTGAAACTGGGTGAGACGGTCGAAATTTTCTCACCGCGTGGTAACAATTTATTGTCATTGAGTCCAATTGATTCGGAAAACTCGAGCATTTCCAAAGAAAAGCTCTTGAAAGTTTTCAGCGGACTAAACAAAGACTTTGTCGAGACAGATTTCAAGGAAATCTCGGAAGAGTATGACTGCCAAAAACATGCGATTCTGCTACTGGAGCGAAACGATCATTCGAAGCGAGTCAGTATGGTTCGGAAATATATGAAAGAGGATATATTCCACCGTTCGAACACCAACCAACCAAGTCCCTATAGCCAAAGTCAGTTTCTTCTGCGTTGTGGATTCTTCACGCAATGCTGCAACAGTATTCGCATAGATCCGTCGTGGAATTTCGTGCAGCTATCAGAAAAATCAAAACTTCTAGTCGTGGGTGGAAAGGGCGTCGGTAAATCGACGTTTGTCCGATACACGATCAACAATAATTTGCCAAAACTCAAACAGTTTCTACTGATCGATCTGGACATCGGTCAGCCAGAAGCTTTCGTTCCTCAGACCATAAGTGCGGCCGTCATAAGCGAACCGATTCTAGGGCCTGGTTATTTCTACGGTCTTACGCCAGCTAAAGCATATCTGTTCGGGGACATCAATGTCGTTATCGCCCCTCACTCGTACTTGACCTGCATGAAGGAGCTATTCAAATACTGCCATAGTGAAAATCGATTTAAAAATATTCCGTGGATCATAAATACAATGGGCTACACACAAGGATTCGGAGCAGAGCTGATGTCAATAATTGTGGAGTGTCTGCAACCCACGGATGTCGTCCAGTTGCAATCCGTTAAGCAATACGCCAATTTCGAATTCCCAATAAACGCAGGAAATGTACGTCAGGTGCCAAGGAATATTTACATCGATGAACCGCGACACGATGTTTTCGATTACAGTTTGCATGTGATCGAGTCAATTGTTACGTTTGAAAAGTCAGATAAAATGCAAAAATGGCGAATGTCTCCGCAGGAAGTTCGATTAGCAATGGTTATTGCGATGTTAGGTGGGTTGTTATCGGAAAAGGAAGAATGGCTGACGGATGTCAAACCGTATCGGTAAGTTTCAAGGCATTATTTTCTTATTTGGCGGACTGGTAATTATACTTCCCTTCTTGAAAATTCGCAGTGTCTCCGTCGATAAAATCAACATTGTTTGTCCAGGCGATCATACGCTCACTAAACAGGACCTACTGGACGTTATCAATGCCAACATAGTTTATCTCTGCGACTATTCAAATTCTGCAATGGAATGCTACGGAATAGGTTTGTAATTTTCACTTTATTCTTGAAAGCTAGCACACGTAAAAATTTATACATGCTCTTTTTTTACCGTTCCAGGTATCGTACGGGGCGTAGATAAATATCAGCAAGCAATCTATTTGCTCCCCTCCGTGCCGCCACAAACACTCGTTAAAGTAAAAACGCTGGTCATATGTCAGATTCCTCTGCCGGCGTCGATACTCTTGAATCAAGGTCCGAAGATCAAAGGATTAGTTCCTTACACCTATAATACAAATGATTTCATTGCATCGAAGCACGTACCGAGACGCGTTTATCGAACGAAGAACTACCAACAAGTTAATAAAGTCTTATTGGATGAGTGAGGAATGAGACAATGTAAGGATTGTTTTTGTTTTTTTTTATGTTAGATTCTGCATTTTGTAGTTATTAAGATGTTCGCATTGCCGACGATTGTTAGTTATATAAGAATGATATTTTAATTTATGGAAACTGTGATTGGAAAAACTGTAACCGTTTTGATGAGATGTAATATTTGTAAAATGATTTTGTGAAAGTCGATGCTGATATTTTTATATGATTTTGATAATCAATAATATGCTCAAGTTTAATAAATAATCTACTTTATTCAGTCAGTTAATTTAGTAATTTATTCAGCAAAATTCATTAATCAGACTATACACCTAATTACAAAAAAAAAACAAAAAATATACAAAATTAAAATACAGTAGAAAGTGCAATTAGCGATTAGAGGATTAAAGATATAATAAAGTACTATAAAAATAAAAATTAATAGGGCTAAGAAGGCGAAAAAGTGCACTATGAACTAAACTTTTGAAAATTCAAACACACTGCGGGATAGAACCAAGCTGAAGATTATTATGCGTTCACAGTAAACGCAAAACAGGCGAGGAAAAATAAACTTCCGTACACACAAAAGATACATTAAAAAGTTTGGTTGTCATAATGATGCTCCGTAAAAAAGCACGCCCTAGATGAAGACAAATAGCCGTGACAAACTTTAAAAAGAAAAATCGATCGAATCAACATTGAAGATTTTTAATCGTTCACTGTAAGGACAGTATGGTATAGGTTATACTTAAAAATAAGGCAGGGCGTGAACCTTCCCTGGACAGATTTAGCCGCCTCAGACATAGAACAGGAACAAGGACCTCACACTACAGAGCAATACTCAAGAATAGGGCGAACAAGGGAAAGAAGAAGAAACACACAAGTGGAAATCTCAAAAGAATTGTGGCAAACATGTATAACAATTCCAACAATCCGTGATAATACGAACATGAATATCAAACTTAAGCTTCCGAACGACGGTAACACCGAAATCAGTAATATGATCCACAACTAAAAGGATGATGCCAGAGATAGTGTAAAGTATACGTCTATGCTGTAAATGAACTAAAGCACAAGGTTTCAATGTAAAAGATATAGAGAAACATTTGAAGACATTCAAGGACAATTATAATTATAGAGGAGTATTGATAACGCGAAAGATTATCAACTCATCAGCGTACATTAGACAAGGAGAAGCAATTACACTAGGAAGAACATTGACAAAGCGATTATAGAGCGAAGGATCAAGAATGGATACTTGAAGTATCATAAATCGGAAGAATGAAATAGGAGAAGACGAGGAACTACGGAGGGAGCAAGTACGAAGAAACGAAATTTACGAGAGAAGGGCCTGAGATATGCCAAAATGCTGTAGCTTGCCTGTCGGGAGGTCATGATTGACTGAATCAATGTCTCGGAGAAATCAGTATAAATGACGTATATTTGCTGTTGGCCATCTAAAGTAGAAGGAATTATATGTTAAAATTCAACTAGGTTAATGGCATTACACCGACCTTCCATGAAACTGTGCCGTTGAGTAGCAAAAAATTGGCGAAGAGCGTCGTCGACACGATGAAATCCAAGACGCTAGCATATTTTTGAAAAACATGGAAGGATGAAAACTGGACGATAGTTAGTAACTAGGTCTCGATCATCAAACTTATAAATAGGAAAATATTGTCACATTTTCAAAGAAGCTGGGAAAATTCCACAACACCAATGATATTAAAATTGATGGGCAGAGAAACTCAAAGGAAAGTAACAAGTTCTTTTTACGAAGTTTGAAATTTCATCTGGGCCGAGAGGAACGCTAGAGTCAAACGTTCATATAATAGATTAAACTTCTAGATGATTGGTCACAAGTAAAGATAACCAAGAGAGAAAGTGAAAGGGAGTAATGCAGGAGACAGAAGAAGTAGGACTAGAACATACGGATGAAATAAAAAGTCACAAATTAGATTACTTATTGCTTGCGGAGTAGATGCGGAGGAAATAAAGAGAGTGCCTGGTCATATCAGAAGACATTCTTCTCTCTTTGTCGAAAAATTGTATGTGCAGATGCTGCCAGCATATCCAAGGCGGGCTCGGTGCCCGTAGTGGAAAAAACCGAATCTTGCTTCGCAACAGCGCCAGCAATTCCTTCAAGACCACAGTGCCCTGGTACCCAGAGCATATGCAGTATTGAATCTGATGACAGAGTTCAATCGTGTCCTGCGTTCTTGGGCAATTTTCGGGGTAGTCAGTGGTATATGCAGCATCACAAGCGCAGCTCGAATGTTACTGAAAATAACCATACGTTTTCCCCTACATTATTCTTCAATCGTCCAGCAAGCAGCTCTCAAAATAACGAATATTTCTGGTTGAAAACCAGAAACGATGAAGCCCACCTGTCATTCGATGAATGGAGGTAGATATGAGCATCAGATCTAATATGTGAAGACATCTGGATGCTCCAAGTCCTACTCAAGAAGATTACTTCATACCTTCCCCTGAAGTCAAGTAAGGGCACTCGAGCGTCATCAAGGCACGCATCGAACCTCTAAAATAACAGTGGTCCACATTGTCGTTTCCTACCCATTCACGTCTCTGCAGAGCTCATCACCAAACCCTGAATTTAAACGAAAAGTCAATCCTATAGAGACTCCATTACGGACTTGGTAAAATCGCCGTCCAGGCATTTAAGAGAGGCCAGTTTAGCTGGTAGGTTCTTTATCAGAATCTTACACAGGCTCAACGTCTCTCGTGCACCTTTCAGTCTCTCTCAGAACGATCTGAATGGTCCTCACCTAATTTTTCTATGTTATCTGTGAGGCTCTGTAGGTGATGTAGTCATCCTCAGAGTTGCTATTACAAATTCGATTGATGAGTTTACTGCTAGTTTTTATTTGTGATCGGGGAGGTGTCTTCATAGCTAACTGTTATGTCCCTATTTAGAATGTTCAACCGGAAATCTATCGACTTTGGGGACGTAATCCTACCAATACGTCACGATCTGTCTGCAAGAAGTCAATTGAATTTATCCCAGTCAGATTTTCTTGGATTTCATCTCTCCACCACGGGTGCTGAATCTATAGCTAAAAAAAAGTAGTGGAGATCAGAGACTGGGTCCTCAACCAATACGCAGCATCCAGCTATTGATCTAACATTTGCAAGTTTTAAAATCATTGGCCTCGTTGAAGTTATAAAATAAAATCTGAGTCTGTCTCTTCCTGCTTTAAATTTGTTGCTGCTTCAGTTGATATGAAATGTAAGCTGAAGTGATAATCGAGCATTTCACCCTGCCGCTTTCCCGGTCCCGCACGACAACTGCTAACAAATCCCTTTGCCCTCTTGATTGAACGAAGTCCGTAGATCCTGCTGCCTCGAACTCATGGCTCCTATAAAAGTGCAATGTATGTAGGGAGAAGCAAATAATTTTGCCAATTTTTGCCTGGGCATGATGCATGTTAATCTGAACAAATTTTATACCTTCAGCTATAGAAATGTCCAGAAATGATATTTGCGGACCCCTTTGCAGAGTCTTGTTGACAAAGTCCGCATGGCCTAAATGAAAAAGCTCTATAAGAGAGAATTATCACGTGATGTTTGCATTTTGTTCTGGAGACATCCATTGATAGCCACAGAGACTATGTGCTGCAAATTCTAATGAATTTGGAGATGCTGGCAACAAATTTGAAAACTCGCTGGCCATGGAATCTTCCAAAATGGCACTCTGTGAGCTTTCTTTGGACCCAGGGACCTCTATTGCACTCATACATGAGGTTGCCTGAACTACAGAGCACGTTCAGCACGGATGGGTTTTCGGACTCAGTCTGGCTGACACCTGCAGAAATAAAATGCTTAGGATTCATCCTCATGTTGTTTTCCAGGCAATCTTGATGTGACATATTGCGATGCTTGGGCGTTTAAGAATATTCTACCAATTGTTTGTGTTGTACTATGTGAAATTGGCCACGTTATATCTGCAGGTTTGGATGAATGTTTCCCGTATAATATACTTATTTTCCCCTAGTATTTCTATTTCCTAACATATAGGTGGACTAATCATCCGACCATATCTTGGTTTATTTTCACTATATCACTATTTGCATGTGCAGAGGTATTTATTCATTCGATAATGCCCAAGATATTTTAAAGCCATTATGAAGACCAATTTGGCTCTTTTTCTGTACCATTCTACACTTTTAAGGTGATTATAATTTTAATTTTGGCTGAATATGGTCACCTTTATCAAAATTCCACCTTATTTTTGTAAGTTCACTTCCCATTGTGAGTTTAACTGAATTATTAACCTGTAAAACGGATTTTATATAAATAATTCCCAACCAAAACGGTCATTGGTTGGATCTTGTGTTTACAAACGCCTATGACGAAGTAGTGGTAAGTCCAACTAATGATGCAGAGCATCTCTTTTCAAATAGTTTACACCACACTGCACTATCAGTTGAACTTCCCACTCCTGATTCTATTTACTTAAAAACGTACAATAATTCAATTGTATACGACTTTCTTAACGCTGACTACGAAAGTATTCACCATGTACTTGACTCTATAGATTGGACGAATACTCTTTCAGCGCTAGATCTTGAGGAAGCCATTTCCACTTTTTACGATAAAATATTTGACGCCGTTGAAAGATATGTACCTAAGATTAAAAAAAAGAAAAAATTGTCTGAACCATGGCTTGATAGGGAACTTAGGCATTTGCGAAATCATAGAAACAAACTATATAAACGATTAAAGGAAAATATTGATGTTAATCCTACTATTCAGGAAGCTTATAATGAAGTAGTTAAGGAATTCTCGACAAAGTCTCGCGATGCTTATGCCAATTATATTAAGAAAACCGGTGAAAGTATAATCCACGACCCAAAAAAATTCTTTGATTTTGTAAATATGAAGCGGAAAGTCACCGGTTATCCATTGTCAATGTCCTATAATAATATCACCTCTGCTTCTCCTAAAGATATCTGCGATTTATTCGCAGATAATTTCCAGAGAATTTTTTCTGTATCAGACCCATCTAACTCAAATGTTTCTCCTTCTAATTCAGCACCAACCACTTTTCTCAGCCAAATTAAAATTTCACGCGATGAAATACGTAAAGCTATCTTGGAGCTCGATTGCAACAAAGGCCCTGGTCCTGATCTCCTTCCACCGTCCTTCCTGCGTAGGTGCGTAGAGCAGCTAATAACACCCCTGCATATTTTCTTTGACAGGTCACTTTCATCCGGTGTTTTCCCATCCTGTTGGAAACTTTCATATGTGACACCAATTTTCAAAAATGGCGATAGACGCTGCGTCGAAAATTACAGGGGCATTGCCATTTTATCTTCCATTCCAAAACTTTTTGAAAAGGTTGTATACAATAAACTTTCCCCACTAGTTGACTCCCGTCTGAATGAGCAACAGCATGGCTTTAGAAAAGGTCGCTCAACTATCACAAACCTGACAATCCTAGTTTCGGACGTTTTGTGTAAAATGGAAAAAGGCTATCAAATTGACGCAGTCTACACTGACTTTAGCAAAGCTTTCGACAGAGTTGACCATTCTATATTGATCCTTAAGCTGCACAAATTCGGGCTTGCCGGATCTTTACTAAGCTGGCTCAGTTCCTACCTCCACAACCGAATTTTATCAAAAAATATATTTGCTACCTCTGGTGTTCCACAAGGTAGTCATCTTGGCCCTCTTCTCTTTAACATATTCATCTCGGATCTATCTGACGTCCTGTCAAACATACCTCACCTACTTTATGCAGACGACCTCAAACTGTACCACACCATTGAATCTAAATCTGATGCACTTTTCCTTCAATCCAAGCTTGATTCTCTTGTTCAATTGTGCAATATAAACCAGCTCTCGCTGAATATTGATAAGTGCCAAATTATAAGTTTTAGCCGTAAATGCACGGTTACGCAGAACACTTACTTTCTCGGCAACAACTTATTAACTCGCGTTGATAGCGTTGTTGATCTCGGTGTTGTGATGGATGTGAAACTTCGTTTCACCTTGCACTACGACAAAATTCTTTCCCGTGCGAATAAGCAGCTCGGCTTTATTAAACGACGTGCCAAGGAGTTCAAAAACTTGTGGGCCACAAGATCATTATACACTGCACTTGTACGCCCTCTTCTTGAATACGCCTGTATTATTTGGAGCCCAGCCTTCGAAATTCACAATAACAGACTCGAGTCCATTCAAAAACAATTTTTACTTTTCGCCCTAAGAGATCTGTACAACCCTTACGATTTCGAAAATTTACCCCCATATGAGTTTAGATTGGGTCATTTAAACTTAACTTCACTTGCATCCAGAAGAATGATGACATCGGCCTGCTTCACATTTGACGTAATTAGAGGCGTTATTAGAGTTGAGTTCCTCAATAGTAAATTTGTGATAAATATCCCCTTAAGGAACACCAGGTCCAATCGTTTACTAAAGGAATATCCACATTCCACCATCTATGCAGCTAATGAGCCAGTGAATAGATGCTGCAGGGTCTTCAATGGCTTTAGCAACCTTTATTCCCCAACGATTTCCAAACTATCCTTCAAGTCTTCCCTTATCCAAGCCATTTGTACACCATAATTTTTAAGCTCTTATTTAATTATCGTTTTTAATTGTTTTTCTTTTATTTCATTGTTATTTTACTTATTTTCAATTTCAAACTTATATGTTTATTCAATTAGTTATTTATTTATGTGTTATTTATTTGTACCGTACACTTGCTTTTTAAAATAATTTACTTGTATGTATTTATATGTATGTATTTATGCCTTGTTTGGCTAATAAATAAATAAATAAATAAATATAAAAACGACTATGATATATGACTCACCTCCACCATGGGCTCTTTCTATCAACTTAGCTTGTTTATTTATTTTTTCCGCCATTTAACGTTATATTTTCTTTCAGAGTTTGAATTGGGAGCTTAGACTTAGATACTTTCTCTGAGTTTGAATTGAATTAAGATTGTGTTCATTTTTATTTTATTTTAAAAGAATTTGAAATGGGGTTCTCCCGGTGAACTACCATGGAAACCTACTATATTTTCTATTCTCAAAACAAACACCCACAGAAAATACCCAATATCGCATCTTCAATGTTACCCGCCCTGCTTTTATTACGCCGCATTCAAAAAACAACAACTCAAACTTGACTGACAGTTGACGTAATTGTAATTTCAGTTGGTAGACATGCTGTAAGTACAAGTCTTTCAAGTCGTCGTAGAGTTGCGTTCTTCCTGCGTGTAATTTCGTGAATTGTTAAATCTCCAACGAACTGTGTGTGCCCGGAAATAAAATCAATTGCATCGAAACCGAAGGCTTTATTTCCCTTAGACAATTTTCGGAACACATCTGGTCGGACGGTAGCCGGTTAAAGAACAAAACGCAAAAATAACGAACGTCTTGTTCCTAGCCATCCTGTCGAGAAAACAAGGACACAGGTAGAAATCCAGGCAGGGAATTTGTTTTGCTTTTGGTGACGGATTTAGTTATGTGGTGTTCATGTGTCTCCACAAATAATACAGGTATTTGATAAATGTGAACGTAATAACATTAGCAATGTTCAATTTGTGTGCGAAATTGCCGTAGAATTAGATGCGTTTGGCTTGCGTTGATCGGCATGAGAGAATGTGTTCCGTTCCGTAAGAACGTAGTGGCTGGCTCGTCTCGCGGCAAGATGTCAATATGTAGTGTTTTTGTTTACCTTTTTGGAAAAGATGGGCGATCGCATGTAATTTCTATTTATGCAGTCGACGTGTACGTTTTTGTCGAAGTTTTTGTACTGGCTTGCTCTCTAAATTTTACTGGCAAAAATTGCAGAAACAGATCTATGCTTCCTTGTATTTCGGTTAACTGTTGTTAAAATTGCTAAATTGCTTTTTACTCATCCCCGTATTTATTTCCGTGATAATTCAGTTTTTATTTCTCTCAAGCGCAATAACATCTAAGTGCAAACATATAGATTATTATTGTCTCTCCCACGCGACTGACTGTTTTATGATTGAAGCCTCGCTTTGTTTATAAATTCCATTCTGCTTGTTTATACTACTTCCTTGATAATTAATGATGAGCAGTTAAAGATTTTCCCAAATCACAGATAAACTGTGAATACATTACAATCAGCCAATTCAGAAGCTATGTTCAACACGTTCTTCATAGTCATGTCCTTATTACAGTAGAAAACAAGATGTAGCTCATTGCAGAATTTATAAATTCATTACTTCTCTTCGAATTCCAAATATCTGAATCGTGTATATTTTGTTTAAATTTTTTTAAATTTTTTTTTTTTTTTTTTAAATTTTTCGAATTCGTCGTCGACAATCAAACATATATGTATATGTAAATGTATAAATACACATATATATCCGATTACGTGACACACTTCTTCAGCTCAGCAAACTAGCATTTACTGAGATGAAGAAAATTTCACCATTTCAACATACTCATGCATGAATGTTGAAAGAGGGCTCTGTTGAGAAAAAATATATAACTTTGCATGCACTTTTTATCCACCACCAACTGTAAAAATGCCATTCCTATCAACTATAGACAAAATGGGGTTAGTTTGAAATGCCGCTAATTTAGTAATAAATTGACCGAGTAGAGAATGAAGGATCTGTGGGAAGGTCCAAACCACACTCTCATCACAATTTTTTATTTCTTCAACAAAATAAGAGTACATTGGGAGTGACATAAATGGCTAATTAGTTGTGGCATGGTCATTAGTTTCTCAGTTGAATTCACCAACACCCATAGCAAAATATTTTATATTGCATGCAATTGAATACCTTCATTTGTCACAAAACTTTCCCCTCAGGCAGTGCCAAACACTGGTATGAGAGAGGACAAGAATGAACAAATCAAACTATTCTTTATAAAACTGTTTCAATTGAATTTTCTGCTATTTCAATTCTTCAAAAACAAAAAAAGAAATACTAGCATGTAATTAGTAAGAATTAATATACAAATATGATAAGATTTAAAGTTAGATAATAAAAATAAAAAATTAAAAATAAAAAGATAAAAAAAGAATTTAAAGAAAAATATTTACATTAGCTTTTAAAATAGGTTTAGGACATACTGCTTCAGCTTCCTTTTAGTAACGAAGTACGATAGGTGGTTTTTTAAATTATCAGGCATATCATTATACAATGATATAGCTGAAAGAATCGGGTCATTAAGGGCTCTATTGGTTCTGACTGGAGGCAATCTATAAGAATTCGCAGATCTTGTTTCATAGCTATGCATTTCTCTGGTCATTGTCAAAGAAATAGAAGATTTATTCTTTCCGTGGACGATTTTCCATATTGTTATTAGTTTTTGAAATGCTAATAGTTGAAAAAAGGTCATTTTCCCAGTTATGAAAGGTAGCTGATTAGTGGGAGTCCGTGTACTCAGATTGTGAACTGCCTTAATTGCCTTATTCAGAGTTCTGCTCAGGATGACCAGGTTTGTTGAAGAAGATTGGCTCCAGTTAAGCATAGCATAACTAATAGATGGAATTACAAAAGCATGATAAATCATGTTTTTTAAAACAATGTTCAAGTAGCAACGTCTTCTTAAGAAACCTACAATGGGACAAATCTTGGCTCTGATTTTTCTAATTTGATCCGACCATGACAATTTGTCATCAATTATTACTCCTAAATATTTAGTTTTTTCTAGTCTAACAATGGGTTGGTTGTTAATCGAGATGCTTAAAGATATGTTTTCCTTATTTTTCTGTTTGAAAATCAAGTAATGCGTTTTATTAACATTTATTTTTAATTTATTAGTAACAAGCCAATTAAAATATCTACCTAAGTCATCATTGATCATCCGCTCTAGTTCGATAGGATCTCTATTTGAGTTTAATATAAGGGTGTCATCGGCATAAATAACATATTTAGAAACTAAATTAAGATTATTCAGACTCTGGACATAAAGCAAATAAAGAGTTGGTCCCAAAATGGATCCTTGAGGAATGCCTATATTTATCACTCTCCTATCACTAGTTTCACCTTTGAACTGAGTACTTATCGTCCTGTTGGACAAGTAATTTTTTATTAGTTCATTTCCCTTTCCTCGAACACCTAGTTCGTTTAAAATATGGCCTAAAATGGTATGATCAACTGTGTCGAATGCCTTTTGAAGGTCAACAAATATGGCTGAAACATATAAACCCTTGTCTAGTTGGCTGTTAATATAATGTTGCGCATCTATGAGGGCTGCACTTGTATTGCTGCCATTGAGGAAACCATATTGATTTTGATCGAAGCCTATAGTGTTGTTAATAAAGTGAACTAGCCTAGAATTGATAACTCTCTCAAAAATCTTGCTGAAGGCGCTTGCTAATGAAATTGGCCTATAGTTGTTTGGATCATCGATATCGCCGCTCTTAAAGATTGGGGTGATAAGAGAGTTTTTCAAAACATTAGGAAAGGTGCCTTCATCCAAGTGCTTATTAACTATAGAAGTAAGGAGTGGAGCAAGAAGATCTTTGATGCATTTTAAATCATCTGCCCTAATCGTATCTATTCCAGGAGCCACATTTTTAAGGTTTAATATAATCTCTTTTATTTCTTCAATCGAAGTTGGTCTTAGGAAGAGGGTCTGGTGGTTAAGTCTATTGCTAATTCTTTCCGCACAATTTGCGCGAAATTCACCATTTATTCTACTGCCTATTAGCGAAAAGAAGTCATTAAGCTGCGTTGCTGTGAGGAGGGACACGTTAGCCTTATTTTGATTTTGATTGGCCCCCGGGTTCAATTCACTCCCAAGGATATCCCATAATTTTTTGTTGTTTCCATGTGCTTTATCAACTCTTTTATTTAACGCAATTTCTTTGGCTTTATTTATTACATTGCTAGCCTTGTTTTTCAACCGCCTGTATTTTAGCAAATTTTCATTATTTGGACTCTTGCGATAGGTGTTGTAAGCAATTCTTTTTTGCTTCAATATATTGAGGACATCACTATTTATCCAATCATTACTGTTTTGCTGCTGTATTCCGATTAAAACAAATGGCGATGCATGTTTGAATCGAAGACTGAACTGAGTCACCTTTGATTTTGAAGTGGAGATATTGAATTGGAATTGATTAGTAGCATGCCGCGCTCATCGTTGATAATCAAAATAGCAAAGGTGATAATGTGAGTGGCTGATAACGTGTTTTTCCGACTTTTAATAAAAATAGTTGAGAGAGAGTATGAGATGTGTGGGAGAAGAGTCCAGGAATTAGCTATTAGTCAGCCGATATAGCTCAACTTGTGAGTCCTAGGCTAACTACGATACTGTCATCTACGTATCTGTACTGATTAAAAGCCACTTAACTCAAACATAGACCAACAATTGTTATATGATGACGTGCCTATCTTTTGGGTGATGAGCATTAGTTGTGGGTGAAGAGAAGAAATGATGCAACAACACACTTCGGAAAATAAATCAATTCGTTCTGTGTAAATTTCTGAGATTATTTAAAGTTCGTTTTGCCGAATGCAATAGCTATCTAATAATGGTAAAATAAAAATTGGTTGGGCGTATGCCACAGTAAAGAGGCCGTTCGAAATGTTGCACTACTGGAAGTGCTGCAAGTCCATACGAAAAAGTACTTTAAAAGATCAGATCGGAGCAGCAACTGTTTGAAATGCGATCAAAGTGGCTATCTCACACAATCATTTGCCGCTACTCTGTTCTGCTTGTAGTGTATTGACAAAGCAAAACTACGAGAAGCTAGTCACATTCTGTGGCCAGGAGCTTTCAGAGAAGCAGTTGAAAGAGAAGCTTCGTAGATGAGAGTCCTCCAAGGGAATTCACAGAGGTATCGCACTGCGGAATAGCTTAATGGGTTGCTGTTGTTTGAGCCCTGAATATGTTAGGATCCGAAGAAAAGACATCAACTTTTTCAGCTGCTATTTCTCACCGAATGACCTGATCAGAGAATTTAATAAAATAGTCCGATGCACTCTACTATATCTTCCGGGTAAAGTTTTGGCGGCTGGAGACTTCAACACGAGAGTTTAAGAGTAGGAAATGCCAACCCAAAACACACGGAGTATATTAATAATCGAGAGGGCTACTGAATTGAACATGGTTTTACTAATTAAGAGGTTCTACACCTGCGGCCCGTTTCGTAGCTTCTTACTCTAACTTCGCCTTGGGGGAAATCAAGCGAGCGTACGACGCCTTGATGCTGCGTCGGAGTCCACTTCCTGGGAAACAACAGACGTATTGGCGGACCGAAGAGATAAATGTGCTCTAGCGTGCAGGTGTAGGACTCAGCGATCTACCCGTTATATGACAAACATGAAAAAAAATGTGGCAAGCGCTTTGTGATTAGGTGAACCGAAACCTAAGAGGTCGGACCCACAAAGTAGTATCTGGTAGGCTTGGTCACATAGGTGTTGATCTGCTCATGGAGGCGGATATTCTGCTGTTTTCGGCGCATCACGTGAGAGAAGAAAATGCTCTCATGGTAAGTCAGAAAGATAATTCTTTGCCACTCTAGAAGAACTTCGCAGGGCCCTGGGACCTCAGTGAGCCCCTTACCATTCTAGAAGAACTTCGCAGGGCCCTGGCACATCAGTGAGCCCCTGGCTCCAAGTTTACTAACGGAATTGTTAAAAGCGGTGGCGGAAAGTCAACCGGCACCGCTGCTATGAATATATATTTTTGATTGTTTGTTGGCAGATGTTTTTCCATTACGCTAGAAAATTTCGGAACTGGCTTTGAACCCAAAGGGAAAAGGTGCCCCTAACACACCATTAAAGTTTAGACACCTGTGTGTGCTTGATACGAAGTGAAAACACCTTGAAGGGCTATTACATAGGGCTGTTACAATACAGAGGGCCGATAGCCTTTCTAAAAACCAACATGGATTCCGTAGTGCCCTCAGCAATTATTAACATTCATCAAGTAATCGGTGCAGTAAATCGCGCCGAGGCCATATGTCATGAACTCATACCGATCGAGTTTTTAGTGAGGCTGATTTTTCGGAACGCTCTTCAAACAGTGCGATGGACAGATATTCTAGAGCAGCATTTTCAGGTAAAGGACCATTTGTTGGTCATGGTTTGAGAATATCTGAAAAAATCGTTTTCTACTATATGAGACGAACCAGGGAACTCAGAAATATATTACTGCCGGAGCAGCAAATGGATTAATTATCGAGCTAGACGTGTAGAATGCTGCATATGACGGTCTCCTTCGAATTGAAATGCCGCAAGATATGCTCTTGGTATTTCACACCCGATGACGTATCAGCTGTCACCACCTCCAAAAATGCCCTCTTCGATCAGCTCAAATTAAATTAAGTAATGAGAAGGGTTGGAGGAAAACCATATTCTCATGGTCTTACCGCCTTTAAATTTGAAAAGGAGGGAGACGCTACGAATCACAAATAGGTAACGTACTATATCGGCAAACGCTGTGCTGGTTATAGCAGGGGTAATCACAATCGACTTACTGGCAAATGGATCTTAGGGAGATCTTCCGGAATAAATCAGAACTGGGAAGAGAGGAAGGAATCGTTCAAATATGAGCGCATGAGCTTTGGGCGGAACACTAGACTACAAGCATATACCTTGGCTTAGTCGTGACCATGGTGAAAGAAATATCTACCTAAGCCAATTTCTGTCAGGTCACAGCTACTTTAGAAAACACGCCTGCTGCTACTTGTTTTGTGATGTTTTCCAGTGAGTAAAAATCTAACAAAATCCTGCATCGTTCGCAGGACATCTTATGAAGGTTTTTTGACACCCGTACTAAAAAAAACTCCAGAGTCAATTCAGAGTGAAATTTAATGATATGAAAATCGAAGTAATATTTGCTAAAAGCATATCAAATAGTGACAGTATCAGAATTTCTTAAAATGAATAATCGTCTTCTGAAATGAAGTGCAACCTTTCAACCAGGGATATACTCGCAATTGGAGATTTTTAAATAACTTTTATAATTTTTTAAGCCTTAAATTTTTATAGGCTTAGATTTTTTACAATCATTTTAAGCCTTAAACCACTATGTTTTATATTATTTATTATGTTTACATGACGCCAGCATGCTTGCGCAAAATGTGATTGCACTATCAAGCACTGAGCACATATTATTCCAGTATGCTGGCACAATTTTCTGTTGTTTACAAATTTTGAAACGAAAGAAAAAAATCACCCCAAAATACTTTGTCACACTCATGTTTTCGTTTTGCAATATGACTTGTTCGCGGCTTGAATTTAACTTAGAGACTGAAATTATTTACCCACGCTCGTGACAAAATATCAAACTCTATTTGATTTTGCACAAACGGCTTGTGATTGTGCAAACCGGTTGCGTGATTGTGCAAGGCTTGTATCTGTATTCTCTGTTTGCTGATTTCCCTCTTGTGAGAAAAAGTATCCGAACAGGTTATAATTCCTTAAGAAATCTGTTCAAAGCTCTTACTGACTAAAAGAAGCTAATTTTCTCTTAATATATTATTTATTAAGCCATGATAGAGCATGTTAACAAAATAAAATAAACCAATTCAAACGTTATTTTAAACAGGAAACAAAATTTACCTAAACATTCCAAGAAAATGTGTGAAAAAGTTTTAACTGGAAGGCAGATCGGGTTGTGTTTACAGCACGGCTTCGAGCTGCAGTATACTTCGGCTGCGTCTTCATTCTTTTTGTTCTTATGCCTCGGCTATATATGTATGCAGTTTGTAGTAATCCCTCCTTACTCATGCTTTCTTATAAGCTTGGAATGCCGCTAATCTTAATAAGGCCGAGATAATCCCATCATTCGCTTTGAGATTAGAAGAGGAGATCCGTAGAGCGTAATGCTGGTTCGCTGTTTCCAAAACATTCGCCTCGGACAGATGATCCTATCATTGTCAACCAGGCGGATATTTCTCCCTTTACGGGCAATGAGCTGAAAAGTGCAGTGGTCAGGATGAGGAACCGGAAGGCTCCGGCACCTAATAGAGTGTCAGTAAAGGCACTTAAAGCTCTTCAAAGGGCTACTAAAGTCGCGGTTGCCGTCAGCAGTCAGAGTGGCTGACGATCTTTCTGACAGGTAGCACGGCTTCCAGAAAAGGGTATTCAACCATCGATGTTTCTTCAGGGGCTAGTGAAGCAACAGCTGAGGAGTCATGTCATAGCATCAGACCGGCCTTCAGTTGATAACGCTGGACGTGCAAAAAACCTTCAACTCGGCAAGGTGGACGTCTGTCCACCACTTCGAGCCTTCGAGTAGAAGTTCCATATCCCTGGTTACTTGCTGGTCATAATGCAGGACTGCCTCAGGGACATACGGTTGCTGTACAACACTGAAAACGGATTGAGAAGGTGGCCTGACAACTCGGGCGCCGTAGCAGTCGATCTTAGGCCCTGATCTCAAGAACATCATGTACGACAATTTTAAAAAGGCCTGCGGATGTGTTTTTTATTGGATGATGACGCCAAAGTGGCTATTACTGAGAGACCTGTCGATTTTGAGCATGGCTTTCATTTAGCGATCTGAAAGACAGAGATCGTCATGCTGACGAAGCGGAGAGTACCAAGTATTATTTCCTTGACTGGCCTTCAGTAAGTCGGCAATCGTCTCATTAGCCTCTAGAAGTAGTCAATTCACTGAGTAGGCTAATGGCCAACATTGGTAACGCTAGAGATACGAAATGGAGGCTGCTGCTGATGACGGCAAATTCCGTTTTGCTGTAGGGGGCCAAATTTGGGGAAAATGCACATCTAGCAGTTCTGCGATATTTAATCCCGTTCCCGTTAACAAATGACCACTATTAGGGGTAAGATATTTTACCTGCGCGTTACTATATGTTAAGGTGTCTAAATGACGCAGTAAAAGAGTTAAAGATGAAGCTCTTTTTCTTTTAGTTTCACTTAATTTCCTTTATAAAAAACGTTCAATACTAGTACCATGCTTGAGATTTCATTCAATTGTTAGGATCTCGTCAGGATTTCTCCTAGTTGCAAACCGTCTGCCAATACTGTGAATAGTTGATTGTGATCTTCCGATTTTCCTTCTCTTTTGAGCTTCAAAATCACTTTTCGCTTCTCGATTGACTTTGCGGAACTTTTTTTTGCACATTTTAATCAAAATTAACCACTGCTTTCACAACGAATCATTGAATTGATCTAAAGTTAATGATAATAGGGTAATGATAACTTTGAGTTTCAATCTTCCAATAGCAATCAAATTGATTTTAACGGTTCTTAAAAGCCCGTTGTATATTCGCACATTTTGCGCGTGTTTTTGACAATTTTATTGGAATAATTGCCGTGTTCTATTTTTACTAATTAGTACTTCCAAGTATTTACTTGGGAGTAGATCACAAATGGAACGCCATGTTCGTTCATACAAGCAGATTCTAACCTGTCAAATTGTATGCATTTTTCAAATGTAAAACAGTAAAGGGAGAAAATAACGAGTATAGAAAGTATAAAAGGAACAGACAGAAAATTACCTCTTTTAACTTTCTACATATTATGAGGGCTGTTTCTAATTTCCTAACTAACAAAACTTTCAACATAACCATGAAATTTGTTTTTCATTGTTTGTTTGTTTTTCTGAATTGAATTGTCTTCATGTGTTTTTTTTTGTGTATAATTTTGTGTTTTTTCTTCAATTTTCTACCCCTGCTACCACCTATTCGCCCTCGGGTGGTAAAATTTCCCGACTGTGGTGCATCAAGTCGAATTTTACCGCTACGGTGATGCTCTTGCTTTTTCGAAAGTAATATTGAAGAACATTAGGATGTTCGGATATTTCGATTAGTAAAATTATTCGTTCGCAAGCATAGAGAATATGCATGTAATTCCTTAATCAAAACTATTACACTGTGGTTTTGTTGCCCTTGATAAAATAATAATTTTGAGTAAATTTACACCAACAATTTATGAAGCTATGAATCCTTTTAGCATATTGGCTTTAGTTTTTTTAATCCTCATTTTGCCAATCAGCAAGTGCATTCTATAAAATCAATTTTTATAGAAAAATATTACCGAATGTTTTGTTTTAGTATTTTGTTAGTTTCCACAGAAGTAAAAAGAGAAAAAAATAGCAAAAATAATGTTATACTTCAGAGAACACCTTTTATAAGATTTTATTTTGTAATTTTTTTCCGATTATCTCTCTGTAATGACCAGCAGTAGTCTGCAATTCATGTTACGATCCCGCCTACTCCCATACCTTTCCGTCATTATTTTGAGGTCTTGGTGGAAGCGTTCTCCCTGCTCCTCTGTAATTTCCCGGGTTATCAGGAAATCGATCCAGGTAACTATGAAGAAAGTGTAACTTTATGTTCAAATTTGCTCCCAAAATCTTGAAGCTCTCCAACATCTTTTGCACAATTTCTCTGGAATTCCGTGCTTTATAGTTACTCAAAAAAAAATTCTACAACCAACACAAAATCCCTCCTAGCTTCACTTTCACAATTAGTCATAACTTTTACGAAACTTGTGTCTTTTATTAATGTCTGAATTTGAGGGCCATCGAATATTCCAGCTTTCAACTTCTCCATAGTTAACTTAAGAAATGTTTGACAAATGTATTGAAAACATTCTCCGTTCTTGTCCAGCGCATTGACGAACTGTTTCTTCATACCTAACTTGATATGGAGCGGCGAAAGTATGATTTTTTCTCTACTAAGGCTCACCATAAATGCTCATTTATTACATTAGCTTACCAACAGTTAAGGATTCTCTCAAAAGCCACACATCTTGCTCTCAGTGAATTTGCTTTGCTCTACTGTCCCACATACAAATAAAACAGGGGTATTTCGTGTATCCACTTAGCTGACCAAGTAGAAAGTTTATCATTTTGAAGTCAACACAAACCGGCCATTGATATTCGTAGTAATTAATTTTTTGTAAAACCAATCTAATATTCTGATATTCTTCTTTTCGTTTTGCAATTGGAATTGATGCAAACTGATTTCCATTGTCCAATAGAACGCCTTTTAAACTCTTTTTTGCAGCGATCAAAGATAGTCGCTAATCAGTAGATTTGTATTTAACCCCATATCTAGAAGTAACTGAGCAACATTTTCACTGAAAAGAGGTGAAATTGCACTTTCTCTTGTTCCGTATGCTGTAATTGTTACATTCGGTTCTAATAAATTATTTTCTTTCAGCCTTGAAGCAAGAAGTTCTGGTGCTTGTTATGATAAATTTAAGTCTCATATTAAATCACTCAGCTCATTTTGAGAAAACAACTGCGGTGCTGATGTTTCACCTTCATATTCACTTCCACTAGTAAATTGGAATAATGCTGTGAGTTTGGTAGCACCATAGATTCTGAAGGCATACAAACTACTTTTGAGACATAGGTGGGCAGAGAAAGATCTTCATTGTGCAAGATAGGACATTTTGTGGACTGAAAAGCTGGATATTTCCACGTTTTAGTTCGATTAAAACCTTTGATGTCTACTACACAAAAATAGCAATCATCGAAATGATTTTTGGGCTCCATCCAGATCATAGGGATATCAAAATCTAACTCGTGGCGCTCTCTTTTCATCCACAAACGTAAAGATTCAACACACAATTTACAAACTTTATACGGCACCCATGATTTATCTTGCTTTTCAATATGTAGTCCGTAATAAGCAGTATTAACCTCTTTCACAAAGTCTGTAATATTTCGTGTCTGTTTTGTTGTTTTATAAAAACCACAAATGTAGCAAAATACATCAGGGCTATATTTGCATTTTCTTCGCGATGAACTCATATTTCTGCGGACAAAAAACAGTATTCAAATCAAAATTCAATAAATAAAACAAAGTATTAAACCTTATATTAGTAACGTACCCAAATGCACGTCGTCCGTCCTCTAATCTATTAAATAAATAAATTTTTTGGCGGGTTCACCAAGTACGAGGTCACTGGCACAATCACGTAATATGCGTATTCGTGGGAAAATGCGCAAAAAACGAATTTTTACTAGAAACCAAACGCTTATTAGCAACTCGTGTTCCGAAGAGCCGACGTAAATTGTTTATTATTTTTAATATTTTATAAACCAGAACCAATTCAGTACTTTCATGGATATATTCGTAAACTGTGTACTTGAATTTAAAGATATCCGCAGACATCTAGGGCAATAACAAAAATTTATTTTTTGAGCTGTGTTATGGCTGCATACTTTTCGCACTCACTGTACCTTTCAAATGTCCTGTTGGTAAAAAAATCCTTTTCCGGAAAAAGATCCTCGGTTTTACATTTGTTTAGAAAAATGACTTGTATTTTTGATAAATATTAACACGGATCTTTCCAACAAAGATTATAAAAAGACATTTGTTAACTTAGAGTGCTGGTTCATTTGAAAATCTGTTTTTCTAGAACTTGTAAAGCGTTCATATTCAATTGTATTAACGAAGTTAATGTAATTTTCAAACAATTTTACTTCCTCTTTCATATGGTTACTTACAAATTGGATATAATAACGGCAACATACCCACCATATTGTATATTTTCCTCTATTCGACAATCCACCCATCCAACTTATTGACTCATTTCAAATATTTTCCGCAACATCTTTCCCCATTATTCGCCGCGACAACATCATCTTTTGGTTATGTCGTCAGGAGTGCCAACATCCATTGTCGCGAATTCGCTGCATCTCACCAACACTTTCTAACCGACTCGTCAAATTTTCCCGTATCCATATAGAAACCGGATCGGTACACACACCCAGCTACACCAAAATCTCGCTTCGTTCACTTGTCGTTCTGCTAGTCGGCCGTTGTCGATGTCGAACGAATTCGGTTCGTTTGAGTGTAAAGTGAAATTGTCGCCATTTTATCTGTCTCTCTTGTCCTCGTCATTTTTTAAAGGCGTTGTTCATTCGTTCCCATTGCAGCTAGATTTTTCCCATCGTCCGCTAGAATTGCCGACGAAATAGCGAAGTACTCTTGTGAATAGTTCGAATAAAACCAGTTGCCTGTAAGAATTTGTGTGTCCTGTGTGTGATTGAATTGAAAGTACCAAAGTTTTTCTGAGTGCGAAATAATTTTCTAAAGTTGCTACTAGACCGAACGGAGAACGGGGCCGACAGACAGACTCCGTCCGTCCCGTCCGACGAATCTAGTTTCGCATTCGAATAGAGTAGCGAGTTAATAGTCGTTGACTAAATCGAAATTTTGTATTATTCTTTCGTCCGCGAACAGAACGAATGGCGGCTATCCGTAAGAAGTTGGTTATTGTCGGAGATGGTGCCTGCGGTAAAACGTGTCTTCTGATTGTCTTCAGTAAGGATCAATTTCCGGAAGTCTACGTGCCTACAGTTTTCGAGAATTATGTAGCCGATATCGAAGTCGATGGCAAGCAGGTGAGTGACAGTGTCGATTAGCATGACGTCTTCTTTTCAGGATAGAGCAACAAGGGAGTGTGACTCAACAAAGGACTTGGCTGCGAACGGAATTCGGAACGCCCGCCGTGTCGGACCGGGAGTCGTGGAATTTGGCGAATCATATTGTTTACTTAGTTCCGGCGAATGCAAATGAGCAGTCGGTCCGGTCACGGGTTGAGATCATCATCCTCGCGACTAGCCACGAAACGAGCAAGGCCTTTGAGATTTGGTATGTGCCTTCTGACAGGCAGAAATTTCTCACGAATTGTACGTTCGATTGCAATTGATCGTTCAGCGGTGGTGTAAATCGCCTGCTAAATCTAAACAACTCCACCCGCTCAACGTCGTTCTGCACTTGGCCGATCGGGTCGAACATGAGATTTTTGGCATTCCGCCGATGAGTCATTAGTGGTGATCTGCACAAAGTATGAGCGTCGATTGACTGATCGCTGAACTGCAGCTTCCGCTGAGGAATATTTCCACTCCCGCCACCGTGGCCTGATGATACTTGGGTTTCGGTTTTTTATGTGAATTGAAAAGTATTGAAAAGTATTTTTTAGTCATGGGCCAGAATCGGAGAATTCATCTACATTGGTTGTGCAGTTGCAATGCATTCGCCATGCATATGTTTACAATAAATTGCGTCCGAACAGCTGGCTTGAGTGTGCAACATGCCCAAGAAATGGCCACTTGGCTTCCTCGATTATATAAAACTCGTATTTGCAAATCGGAACGTGCATGTCTCTAAGCGGTCGCTGATTACACGATAAGATTTGTTGCGGTGTCACCGCGCCGAGTGGAGACGGAGAAAGCAGAATGAGTGATAACAATGATGTCTTAGCCCCATTCACGACAAGTCTCACAATCATGCATTCTATACAATTAATTGTGCCTGAAACGTGCGTAGCGGCTTAGCTTGATTGCTTGCAGCAGCAGCACAGCAAATCATCACTTTAATCCGTTTCCCTTCATAACGCGGTGGCTAGGCTGATGATCTTGTGGCTAATTCGCAGAAATTCTCTGACTGCTTGGCACCGGCGAATAACTACAATTATCTTTGACGATAAGAAATGACACGGCCAAACGTTTAACGTACTCCACTATCTATTAGTGGAGTACGTTAAACGATATATAATTATTTATTTATTAGCAGATAGTGCACGACTGCCACTTGTGCGGGAATTATAAATTCAGCATGCCAAAAGACCTGAAGTGGAGACAGACTGGGGCGACCACAACCACAAATTCGTTTTCGTCGTATTCGTCTTGTTGGTCTGCACTTTCTTGTTGCCGATACAATTTCTAAATGTCTTGATTATGCGATTTAATTACGCGACATCAATTGTTATGATTGAGTTTAATTGCATGTTAATTTGTTGGTTTTGTTGCGATTTCAGGTTGAATTAGCGCTATGGGATACTGCTGGACAGGAGGATTACGACAGGCTACGACCACTTAGCTATCCTGACACCGATGTCATTCTAATGTGCTTCTCAGTCGATTCACCCGATTCATTGGAAAATATACCAGAAAAATGGACACCAGAAGTAAGTTGATTGTTTATTGCTATGATTATATTTGTATGTTTAAAAATTAAAATTGCAAAAAGAAAAGCTATGAGGAGACGCAGAAGGGCGTCCGAATTCGCTTGCGACAATGGAGTTTTACATGAATAAATGGCAAGTTTTTATCACTTCATCAACCGGTCACGGTTTATCTAAATTTGAAATCGTATAGCCAAATAATTATACCGTATACTGAAATTGCTCTAATTAATCCTAAAATTAGCATAGGATTCCCTAAAGGCGTGGTAGATCCTTCGATAGTTTCAATCCACAAATCAGATGATTTAAAAACATGTATAATATTTGCGTTCTGCTTTTGTATAATGTTTATTTAAATCGATATTCATTTTTTTTTTTAATAATTCACATACTTTTGATAAGCGAGTAAGGAAAAAACAAGCTTTAGCTGTTCTATAATGTATCCATTGCTAATCGAAATAAATGCACTAAGAAATGCACGGTTCAATAAACACTAATAAATTTGCATAACATTTCGTAATTTATTACACGACAGTTCGAAGAAAAGTAACGTGTGTGCACAATTGTTTATCGTTATAATTATAACAGATTAAACGCATTGTGCTCGGGGTGTAGTCTAAATAAACGATTTTAGCCACTTCGGCAACTGGTAATTATTATCGGTTGCAACGCTCTTCAATTGTGCGCTTTTAAATTACAAGCATTAAGAATCTCAGAGCTTCAACTGATCCATAGCTAATAGTAGCTAATAATTCATAGTAAATCAAATCTGTTGAGGTGGAACTGCTCACTGTTGAGATCTTATAAACGCATGAAAACGGAAACCATCACAAAATGAAGGTCTCTCGAAACAATAACAGGAATCGTCACGTCCAAACATTATTCAAGAACCCTTTAATACTTTGAAGAGTTATTTAGTTATTCAAAGAAACTCAAGGACTATTCAAATAACTTCAAATATATATGAGAGAGTAACTTGTAATGTAATCTGCCACAATAACTCCAGGCGTGGGTGTTTACTGGTTCGAATGGGGGTGCGAGCTCCGAGTTAACCTAACTTTGAGTAAGTCTAAATCTACTTGAGTTAGATACATGATACGACACCGGCAGCATCTTCAACCTAATTTATTTATTTTATTTTTTTGAAAATTCATTGCGGCAGAATACAAATTGTAATGACAGTGCAATGAGAAAAAAAGATAGCAAAAAATATAAATATTTGCCATTTTACAATAAATAAAAAAAAAAACGATTTAAAAATCAAACGCTTAGGTCGAGTATAAATAGTTTCAAACATTTTTTAAATGCAAAGAACGATTGTGGCAGAGGAGCAAGCCCAAATTCATTATGACGTCTAGAGATTCTAACAAGGGGAGAAGAGAAGTACACATTTTTACGCGCGGACTGAACAGTGAAAACTTCCTGAGACCTGTTAACATTGGATCTTAACGCGACGTAAGGCGAAACGAGATGGGATCTTAAGTGAGGGATACAGGCGAGCCTCGGTTTACGTTGTTTTCGGGACTGGGAAAACGCGACGTATATCGAATCCAACAGAAATGTAGTCCATGGAAATGAAAAACTTGTCTCGCAGAACGATTGTTTATTAACGAAAAGCAATAACATTTATTTTAAAAAACAAGTGTCAAATAACATTATTGCAAAAAAGCCTACCAAAAAACAGTTCAACATAAAATGCTAAAGTAACATGCAAAATAAAAAGAAATTAGTTTTCGTAGGTACATGTGTATGTAGCATGTATGCGCATCAGTGATGTCACCGCCGTAAGATATTTCTGAAGTAGATATGGGGAAAAATATGTAGTAAATTAGGGCCTTTTGTAGTAAAATTTCAAAATCAGTTTCCTTTAAATTAAAAGCGTCATATACTGGTAAAATCTGTTTTCTAGCCCAAAGATAACAAAACTACAAAAAATTTCAAAATTCTACGATTTCAATAACAAATTAATTTTTCAGTTCCATAACAAACTACAGTAAATAAATCATTGCTTTTCAAATACATGTGTACATACATAAATTTCTTACTTCTCTACATAAGAACCTTCAAACAATTTAAACTTGCTGAAAAAATGTATCAAGTTCAAATGTATCAAGAAGGTTCATACATTTTTTCATCGCTTAATAGTTCTCTGGCGAACAAAACCGAGCGATGATTAGCCGTCGTAGTCAAATATGTGAGAAAACTGGGCGCCTGAGAGAAAAAGTATTTTTGAACGACACTTCATGCAGGCTATGCAAACAGACTAACGTTGCAAAGTTAGCGTTGTCGCCTTGTGTTTGACATAGCCAAATTACCGAACGACAGTGTATCACTGTCCGTGCCGCCCATGACGCCCGATATTGTTCTGTGTGCCCAGCGCTTAAATCTTCTTCAATATTACATTCTTGATACAATATGTAGTAGATCCAACAATTTGAGTAGTGATGTAGCAAAGACGGCAAAGGCCGAAAAAATTTAGTAAATTTGCTACAAATGTAGTAAGGTGACAACACTGATGCGCATACTTGAAATGATGTGATATGTCTCTTTAAAATAATTTATTTTATTTCATTTATTTCTTCGGATTTATGTCTTCATTTCCAGTAAGAACTACTTCATCCATTTTCGATTCCACAGAATTTTGCTGTTGTCTTGAAGAGCACCATTGAAAATACTTCCACATTTGCGGCTGAACAACTGATGTTCTTTGTTTTTCTTTAAGTTCTTTGTAAACTCCAAGACTCTTATTTACATCCTTGCAAAATACTCTAAATATCTCTTTCTCCGGATCGCAAGACTCAAATATATTTACCGCTTGATCGAAGAAGTTGAACATTAGTTAGACATTTTTTCTAATGTTGATGTGCAGCTCTAGTCTTCAACTTCTGAAGGTGAAGAATATGCGTTCTTCGCATTCTGCTGATCGCTCAAATATTCGAAAAGTTCTTCGGTAGATAGGGGTTGTTTATTACAAGCTAAAAATTCTTCCACATCATTTTCGGAAAATAACTTTCGACATCCATTCCCATAATTTCTTTCCGAATTTGCTCAAGCTCGACATTTTTGAAATCTGTTTCTACCTCTGGCAACATTTTTTTCCAAACCAAAAGAAATTCGCACATGCACAAAATTCATGCACAAAAAATATATATCGAAATTTTGCCGACGCAAATCGAAATTTTTCCGACGTAAATCGAAGCTGGGAATGAAAAAGGTAAGACAACGTAAATCGAAACGACTCGAGGCCCGCCTGTATTATGTTTAAAGAATAGAGAGCGTGTGAACTTTCCCTGCACACATTCGATGGCCTTAGAAAGATATAAGAAACGTGGAGACCACCTTTTGATAAGCTTATTCGGGAGCAGAACGAACCAGCATTAGAAGAAGACGAATTTAGAGGCAGAAATAAGGACCAATCCAGGGACTCGGGAGACTTTAGTGGTGACGTCCGCAACAGGGAAATAATTTTATTTAAAAAAAATCAAACGGTCATTGACAAAAATCAAGGAGAGTAATGTACCAAGTATAGACCCTTGTGCAACACCAAAAGAAGGATGAAAGGAAGAAGCAGTGAGGTTATTAATAGTAACTTAACGTAATAGGACACACGATTACTGAAATAGAACGAAAACGAAGAAAGGAGTGAATCGATATAACCAATTGTCTGATTTTATTCTGTAATCTATGATTGACAATATCAAAAGCTTTTGAATTATTTATATATTTCATTTGTATATTTCTGACGATGTAAGGCGAGGGCAACTGTGTTTGAGAATTAGATGAGGTTAGTCAAAGTATACTTACCCCTCACGAATCCATGCTGTTCCGGAGAAAGGATAGGATGAATCATTGGGTACATTTTAGAGAAGACAATTTTTTCAAAAAGTTTACTGAAGCAAGGGAGAAGCGAAATAGGACGATAATTGGAGGCGGAGGAAAGAAAATTGGATAAATATTAGAAATGTCCCGATCAGAACGAAAAACACCGAGCGGGGGGTTGTCACATTGAGCAAAAAATGGTAGGATTGAGAATATAATGGGACAAATTGAGAATATATGAGGGAAAAATTATAAAAAGAATAAAATTACATCCAAATGGGGGAAAATAGGGAATACAATCAGATCTATCAAAGGAAAGCGGATCAAGGCTGAGCAATAAGTCCTTAATTCAATGAAATTAGTGTGGATTAGAGAAAAAGTTAAAGAAACATGGTGGAAGGGAAAAAAAATCAGGCTGATGCAAAAGCGGAGAAAACTTTTAAAGGAAAATGAAAAGAGTTTGCGAAAAATTCACATATATCCTGCGGACTTGAGGAGGTAAAGCCCTTGAAAGTAACATAGTTTGGGATGGAAGTATTTTTCATCAGAGAACGAATGCATGACCAAAAACACTTAGTGTTGCAAGAAGAAATATATGACTTCAAACTAGCAAAGTAATCGTGCTTTGCTTGCTTTAATATTACTTAAGCCGAGGAAAGCAGTGCCCAGAATACGGCAAAATCATAGGCCGAATTCGATCTTCGAAGCTTTTTCTGAGCAACATTTTTCAGTTGAATTAACCTTAAAACTCGGTGGGTGAACCAAGGAGGAACGAGGGTGAAGGGTAGGCATGTAGATAGGGATAAGATCATTGAGCTAGGAATAAAATTTGGAAAATGCATGATCAATACTTAGCCCACGGAAAAACGAAAACCATAGAATTTTTTCTGCCATTCCTGAGTAATTAATCTTGCGAAGATTTTACCGAGTTGCAACTGAGATTTCGTAGAGTATGTCAGCGTAACATCAAGGAGAGGAGAGTAGTGAAGGCGTATTAAAACATAGGGATAGATCACGGCGGATACAGATAGATCAGGAGAGGTAATAATAGGATATGGTCGAGAATATGACCATTGAAGTTACGCGTTGCGTTAAGCTGCAAAAGGGATTTAATGGAAAGGAGGGATAAAAGTTCTGTGGAGTTCTGATTATTAGATATGATACAATTTGAAAGGGTCGTATCCTAATCAAGCTCCCGGTACCATGCCCCATGCGACTTATATATATGGGAATTCACCTACCTCTTAAACTAGTGGTCATCCCATTCTAAAACTTTTATGATAAGTTAAGTATACTTTAAACGTTGTTTTATTATAAAAATAAACAAAATTCATCTGGTCCAAATTATTCAAATAATTAATTGAAATGTTGGCGTCCGATTTTACACAGGAAAAAAAAAATGTTTTTCAAATCTAATTAAAAAATTATAAAGAACAGTTAATTTCTTCACGCGAAATGCCCCTTATGTATATGTCTAAAACATATCAACGAGATTATGAATTTTGGGCCCCGCTTTTGAGTTTCCTTTGTTATTGCTGTAGGACGTACTAGCACTGCAACTTCTAGGTAAAGTTTTTTTTTTAAACAATCAATCTATTTTTTTGAAATTGATGAAAAAATAATTAAAAAACCCAGCTTCTCTCTTAGACTTGCTTAAATGTATGCTCCGTCTCTTAACTTGATGGTTATGATGTTAGTTAATTTGTTCAGATAAAAGAGTTTCCTTGATTTTTTGGTCAGACAAAAAAAACATACCGTGAAAATATCGTAACTTATGAATGATCGAAAGCCATCTTCCTGGATTCAGTGTATTTAGTGTTTGGTTGGAGGCTTGTATTCAAGGAACGTTAGCAAGCGAAGTGGGGTGACATGTCCTGAGTAATGATGACAGAAGAATGATCTGAGGACAAATCAAAAGCTACTTCTGATTTTGCAGGGTTTGGAGGTATTTCCTTCGAGATTGCGAAATCTATGAGGTCCGGAATTTTGTTGATGTCTGACGGCCAATATGTTGGCTGGCTGGTTAAGATATGCCTCAAATCATAGTTTTGTAGTGTATCAAAGAATGCTTTGCCCCTAGGTGCTAGGTGCTATGTCCCCCAAAACGTATGTTTCGCGTTAAAGTCGTCAGCCACGATGAATTTGGTTCCCAGCGATGAGAAGAAGCTTTCCAATATTACCTTTGAAATGTTGCGCCTCGGTGGACAGTAGATGGACGAAATTACAATCTCGCTCGATTGAAACAAATGGATGTCGCTTGGATGTAATGTTCACTGAGTTCTTCCAAATGATGATGGAACAAATTTTTTTTAATAAGTATTGCAGACCCGCCTCTAGCCTTACCATCTGGATGTTTGGTATCGTAGAAGATGTAGCCTGGGATGTCGAATTTATTATTTTTTTTCCGTGAGGTGGGTTTCCGATATGAGAAACACATCAATGTGGTGAGTTGATGTAAAGCAGGCTATTTCCGCTTTATACTGGACAATGCCCTTCGCATTCCAATGGGCGATCTTGAATGAATTCATTTGCTGTTAATGAAAAATTGGACATATTTTGATTTATTAGTAATTCTTGCATCATGTTATTCATCGTCGTCACGAATCGATTCATGTTGTCTGAGAGCGTTGACAAAATAGAAGAAAGTTTGTTGCTAGAGCTGCTTTGAGCAATGGTTTCAGCAGAGCCATGTGCGTTGTTTGATTACGTCGGAATATTTGATACCAAGAGCTACAAGTGATGAGGTTGCAAAAGTATCCAGTTGATCTATTGCTTGCGATATTTAGAGCCTGTTGAGCATGGTTTTGAAGTGGCAACATCTTTACTCTCTGAGATTGAAATATTGGGCAACCTCTGTAGTTAGCAGAATGGTGGCTACCACAATTGCTACATTTTTAATTGCAGGATTTAGTTTACTCTTGTCAAAGGACTTGGTATCGTGAAACTCCCCACATATAACACACAAAGAACGAAAGATTTTTTTTCGGTAAATAATCGTTTTATTTCTCAACTTAGTCTCCTTTTAGCTACAATTAGTTCAGCGTTTTTACAAAAAAAAATTTATTCCGCCCAAATAATAGCTTTCCTCAAGGTCTTCAAAATAGGCGTTTGTTTCAGTGATTACTTCTTCATTCGACCCAAATCTCGTATCGCCAAGTCATTCCTCCAGGTTTGGAAACAGCAAATAGTCGCAGAGGCCTAAATCTCGAGAATATGCTAAATAGGGCAGCGGTTCGTACCCCAATTTATGAATATAGGCTATGGTGACTACACATGTGTGCACGCGTGCATTTTTTCGTTACCAAATGCGGTCGTTTCTGTTTTAAATCAATATCGAATGTGTCCAAAAGCTCTGAATGATATTCGCCGAAATTGTTTCACCATTTTCAAGGCAATCAATGTATGATACCACGTGCATCCCCAAAAAAAATTGTGACCAAGACCTTAATGGCCGACCCACCCATCTTGGCCTTCTTTGGTGCACGTTCACCCGAAGAAACGAATTGTTTTGATTATTTCTTGGTTTCTGGTGTGGTGTGATGGATTCATGTTTTGTCTACGGTAACGAAACGGTGCAAAAACTCATTCTGATTGCGCTTGAACATTGCCTAACATTCCTTTGAATCGACCACATGGTTCCGCCAATGGTCGAGTGAGCGTAATCGCGGCAGCTATCGTGCGGATTGCTTTTTCATGTTCAAATATTTATGTAAAAGGTGATGTATCCGCTTAGTTGAGATGCCTACAGCCTCAATCTCGTCACGCATTTTTATTCTCCGATCGTCCAATATCATTCCATGGATTTTATCGACAATTTCTGGCGCGACGATTTTTTTTGAGCGACCAGAACGTTCAGCGTCACTTGTACTCTTACGACCACAACGGAACTCAGTAAACCACTTCTTAACCATTAAAATTGATGGTGCATTAAAATTGATTTTTATTAAAAATTTTTTGGTTACAGGGATGGTTTTTTACGCAAAAAATAATGCTTAATCAGCACATGAATTTCACTTTTTTTCTATTTTCGTTAAAATTCAAGAGGTTATCTGCTTTCAATGGCTGTCCAACACAAACTAAAAGTCGCAGATTGCTCAAAACAGTAGTCTATTAATAGATGACAGTTGACGGGAGCAGTGTTGTATTAAAAGCTACTGCGCGGGTAATTAAAAAAATTCGCTGACTTATCAAACTACCCTCGTAGTTTTTTTTTTAGCATTCTAGCTAACAGATCTTTGGACCTTGTTAAAATGGTATCTTATTTCGTCAATTTTTCTTCAGTCATCACGTGGAATTGTTAGAAACGTTTAGCATGGTTTAAAAAATTTGTTTGGAAGAGTATGTCCGATTTTACTTTCTTATCTTTATCTCAAAATTCAATGATTTCTGATAAAATTATATCATAAAATGATTTTGACTTTCTTTTCTAAATAGATGACTAACCTTTTTTGGTAGACTCTTATTAGAATTATGAAATACTTTATAAAAGTATCAAACAATCACTTTAATTGCTCAATAATTATTCTAAATCGACTAAATCGCCATCGAATTAAGGTATGAAAATAGTGAATACCATATTTTCCGAAGGTAAAAAATTCAATTTGAAATCTCCCTTCGTATGTTATTAACAATTGACGATGTCGAACGTCTATTAAGATTAGTGTAGATAGACCGATCTTCCCAGATAGGCTAAAATCCAAATGCGACTATTGTATGTCTTATATTTCCAGTTATTTGTTTATGTTTAACACATATATTCTGCTGTAAAAAGTATTTTTTGTTTTAAATTATGATAGCGGGTGGTGTTTACTAGCTGAAAAGTCATTCAAAATGTTAATAAGCCACACTATTTCATATTAACTGGGAGTATTCTTTTTGTTTAAATTGCACATTCTGAAAACGGCGGTTACATATAATTTTTTCGTCTCTTTCTCCAGGTGAAGCACTTCTGTCCCAACGTACCCATCATCTTAGTCGGAAACAAAAAAGATTTAAGAAACGATCCAAATACGATACGGGTAAGCTAAACAGTCAGCATTCCATATTTTCACTACTTCAATAAATATAAATAAAATTAACAACAATAATTTTTTTCTCTATCACTATTAGGAATTAGCTAAAATGAAACAAGAGCCTGTTAAGCCGCAAGAAGGTCGCGCAATGGCTGAGAAAATAAATGCTTTCGCTTATTTGGAATGTTCGGCCAAATCGAAAGAAGGCGTTCGAGATGTATTCGAGACGGCAACTCGTGCCGCTCTACAAGTCAAAAAGAAGAAGAAGGCCAGGTGTTCATTGCTCTAAGAGAGTCGCGCACGATATATAGAAGGAAAGGAAGAAAGATAACAGATAGAAAGAAGAAGTCTTTAAAGCAGAGAAACGTTTTATTAATGAAAATTATACAAAAGAAAGATAAAAGAACGAAAGATAACTAAGGCAACCTTTATATACAACACTACAGCCAACAATCAATAAAACTAAGGAATTTTCCAATGCTACAGCCACCAATAACTAGAGCAACTAGAGAATAACTACAACTACAAATCAATGATAAACAAAAGGTTGGATTTTAAATGATTATCTTTAACTATTTGCAACTACTACTCAATTATTGTATTTTTTTTTATTAAAATCAAAGTCGGTATTTATTATTTTTGTGAAAAACAACCAAGAAAATAATGGGGAGGTATTAGTCTATGAAAATCCGTCGAAAAAGAAAAGAGAATATTGTTTTTATTGTCTTGTCTCTTTTGCTCTTGTTTCTTGCGATTTTTACAGTAGATTCTGTCATTATACATTTATACATATATATATATTATCCTTAGAGAAAACAAAAGATCGATTTATAATTTTCTCCATAATTGCTGTCACTTGGATACATCGAATTAGTATTATTCTGTAGCTAGTACACACATTTTACTAAATGCTAAATCTGTAAATTTTATTTTTTTATTTTATAATTTTAATTTAAAAAAAAAGATATAGTTTAAGGTATATAATCAAGTGCTTGGACATGTCCAATATCATTTGTTTTAAATAAAATCACGTTTTAAACAATCCTATCGGAGTATTCATTTCGTTTTATGTATTAATCAATGTACGATTGTTCAGGGCAGTAAATGCAAATTCATTTCATGAGTATTATTTTCATTGCGTTGACGAGCTTCTATTTCATTATTTTCTATTCAAATAGCGTTCAATTTATGTGTGTTGTTTCGTCTTATTCTTAATTTATGCAATTATTGCGTACTATGCAACGCTTCATTTGAGCGTCTCCGTAATATCAGCAGCAAAATGATGTAAAAAACGTTCGCGTGAGCTTAGAACGCAATTGCTATTTCCGAAATATGAAATCTCAATTTTCCGCAAACGATTTTTTCATATCACATGCATTTCGCATAGATTTGTTTCGTGAGAGAATCTCACTATAGAATCGTAACAGCCTTCGTGTGTGTTTACATCATTCGCAGTCTATTTACGGACTGCTCATTGGCAAATCTGAATTAAATGAAATGAATAGTTTCTATGATGTTTTTATTTTTCATTTGTGCATGTGTATATGATTTTTTTCTTCTTTGGTTGGAATGTGGTGTATCCAAGTGCGTAGAGAGAAGAGAAATTTTGAATTTGTTGTACAACGAATAGCGGCAAGGCAATAAAATTATATATCTTTTGGTCTATTTTATGATCACAATTTTGTGGATTCTATTCGAATGCTTGTGTTGTTAATTTATGACTTTGTGATCGGAAACAATTTGTTGTCGATAGTTGCGCAATTAATTAATTTGTTTTCGATTCAGGTATAGAAGAATGCTAAAGAAATTGGCTATTTTTGTTTAAGAGTATCTATATTTTACAAATTGGTAAATTTTAGTTCCAACTTTTTTACAAGTTATAGGAAACTTCGCTTCGTTTTTTAATATTTAAATCTTTATTTGGCACTTGATCGGAAATATGTAGGAAATCTGGAATCAAGTTTAAATCTGGAATCAAGCAGTTTAAAATGAGAATTAGATTCCGATTTCGCAATAGATCATAATACAAAATTCCGACTATTGGCGAGTCGTAACATTTTCCGAATTCCGATATCGAAATTCAAGTCAGAATAGGCCATCTGATTACATGAAATTCGGCTGACTAAAAATTTTGGCTGTGTCTTCTATCTATTTTTTGAACGGGTTTCGAAAAATCTTCAAAATGTTTCCTACAAAAAAAAACAGATTTATGTCAGATTCTTGCTCACTGAAAATCAGCACAGCGGGAATCTGAGCCGGAATCGTCTTCGAATCACTTCATTACTACTACTATGTCTCCCACCGGTTAACTTTCGTACTTTCAGGAATCTGTGAGGCTTTAAGGAATCTGTGTAGCTTTCTTCCTCTATTTTTCGATCAATCATCACGATTGTTTCTGGTGTCACAAGGTCAATTGTAGCGAAAAAGTATGTATCGCATCCTTCTGAAGTGGATCTAATGGAAAAAGGTGTATAAAGAGTCATCATTTGTCTTAGAAGTTATAGAACTCCATCCTGCTTGACGTTTGCGCTCGTGCTTGAGCAGCTTCTACTTATCTTCCCACTTCTGTTCTGTTCAAATGGTCCACATCTCTGCACCACAAAGCAGCATTGAATGATTCAACTTCATAAGGACTTTACGTTTACTTACATTAGGACCGCGGACGCTTGCCATGAGTCTCGCAAGGAAGATAACTGTTATTATTGCCCTGTCGCATGCTTTTCGAGTATGCTTCCAGCATCACTCCGAGATACTTAGCAATTTTTCTGGGCTATTAATTCGTTATGGTTCTGGGCTAGTAATTCGTTATGGTTTTAACGATTGGTGTCCTGGTCTTCGTCATAGTGACAATCTCAGTTTTTGTGACCGTTAGCTGGAGACCATGGCTTTCCACCCAGCCTCAGCCCTTCTTATTATTTGATTAAGTTTGAGTTGGGCGAGCGGAGAACTTCTAGATGTGATGGCAGCAGTATTTCGACGCACAAGAGACCGTCATAAATAACATTCCATAGGCCTGGCTGAAAAATGCTCCCGCTGTAATATTCCTGATTCGCCACGTTGTCTAAAAACGTTACGGATGTCAAACGCTACTAAAAGCACGATAGGTCTAGCATGATGGCATGCTTCCTCAATGTGCTCTACTGCGCTAATTATTTCGGGCATGACAATTACTATTGAGTGGCCACTACAGAACCCGTGCTGGTTTTTCGAAAGGTCATTAGACTTTTTTATAGCCGCCCGCAGTCGAGGTTTCAGTAACATTTCTTAAAGCTTCCCGCAGTATCATGCTCTCATATAAGTATATACGCTAATGATGTATTAGATGCAATCAGAGTAAGTCGGAAAAAAACTGCTGTATATTTATTAAAAATGGATAAAAATCGTCAAAATTCACACATGTGCTAAAAAATTCTCAAGCATAAAGTCAATAGTAGTTTGAAAAAATACGCAAAGTGAATTTTCAAATTTCAAACTGCATCCTGTTGGGATACACATGCACGTACGTCGATTGACATTTCCCGGCGACGCTCGATCTCAAGTCAAACGATCAAACGACCTCAGTTCACTCATTGTTTTTCTTGAAGTTTGAGGTTTTGCATTATCTTGTTGAAATCAACAATAATTATCAATCATTTCCAAGAATGTGATAAATTATTGACTGATGTCTTAATAAACATCTAAATTACTCGTCTTCTCGGAAAAAAATGGCGCAAAAATCCTAATTTTTTGTGGCTACTCCGCACTCTAGCTTTCAACGCATTCAATGGTTCCTCAAGATGAATATGCAGATTTATAAACCGATTAATATCTTTTGTTGAAGCTACAAATAGTTCCCTAGAAAAGATTCTCCTCTTTAATCACTCCTCGAAGTGTTTTAGTGGGCTCTAAATAAAGCGCTCTTCCCACTGTTTGGATAGTCGGTATCAGCCCAGGCTTTATTTGTCTGTGCGCTGCATTCCTATTTATCAAAACATGTTCATCAAACGGGGAATATTACTTGTCGATAGTAGTTGTGTTTCCCCACCTTTTAATCTCTCATCTGGTGTCTTTCAAAGCTCCATCTCTGAACCTCTCTTGTTCCTGTTGTTAATTCATGACTTTCTCAGTTGCTCTACATAACGGCTTTGAGCGTTTGGTGCACTGTGAACTATTTTTCCCTTGATATTTCCAAGTGCGTTGTAATGGCTTTTACAAACAAGCCTGTATACACCTATGATTTTACATTTTTATGTAGACTGTTGTCACATATAAGTAAACATAAAGACCTTGTTGTTTTCTTCAATCTTTGCCCAAAATATGTTCGCCATACATCTCAAGGCTTGAAGATTGGCAGTTTTTGTTCTACAGCATTCTCGTTGTACTTTCAATAACACCGCTTGTGAACGTCCTTTCACTTCGTTTGTACATTCGTACTTGATACTGTTCTAAAGTCTGATCTCCTTTTTTGAGGACTTGTCAGATGCAGTCGAATCTGTACACCGTAGGTTTACCCAGTGTCTACTGTCCTTATGAAGAATGTTTACAGATTTTTAACCTTTCTTTGTTTAAAATTTGCAAGTTGTTCTTGGATGAATGTTAATGTTCTCTTAGAAACTTTATGTTGCCTTAATTTTGTCCCATATGTTTGAAATATTGAAATATATGAATATTCCTATTTCCCAATTCGTATGAGTCTGTGACCGCCCTACCATAATTCAATCTACCCTTTTGTTCCATTTTTGTTCCATTACACGTACAAAGGTAAGTTTTATTTCACCGTTGCTTAGGATGCGTAGAAGTCACGACAAACACTAGTTTGGTTCATAAAGTTTATTAATTTGTGATCACGGTCATATATTCTCTGCTTTGATAAGCGTTAGAGCCGATATACATTTTGTATGGTAATTTATAGACAAGAGGGTGCCGTGATCACAAATTAATAACCTTTATGAGTAAATGATATAGTTGGATATAAGTCAAGGATGTTAAAATTTATAACAACTAACGTATATGTATAAAAGTTAGTGATACACTATGATCTGATGTCTGATGAGAATCAGTGCATAATTTCGAAACCTCTTAGTTCAACATTTTTCAATTTGAATCATCCCACAAAATTAATTCCACCAGTTTGGTTCTTTTTCCGTACCTGTCTCTAGTTTTAAGAGGCGTATTGTTGGGGTTTTGTCTGAACTTGATCGCCTACAACAGCTGCGTTTTTATGCATCGCGAGTAGTGCAGGATAGCGGTAATGTACGCGGAACAAGAACAACAACACAACATCTAGAGGACGAATTCTTGTAAAATCGGTAGATTTCATACTTTTGCACTTTCTGGAACGTATTTCGATAAGTCATATCAACTGAAATAGTTGAAATTGTTGCTGTGATAAATTCTCCAAAAATTCCCTTTCAACCTGGCAACCAGAACAAATTAAATCGGATGAGTATGATTAAAAAAGCAATGCTTTCAACAGATGTGCCATTCTAAGAGTCGAAATATTCTTCGATCATCTTTTAAAAAGAGATTGATCCGATTCAAATTTTCTAGCTAGACATTTGTTATTTCGAGACTTGAAATTTGAATTTTGAACGGGCAAATGTCTAATATACACACTGCTGTCAACCGAGTAGAAATGAAATAAACTTGTATGCTACTCCGGATCGTTTTTACGCATGTCTGGATGAAAAAAAAAATAAACAAAAAATAAATAAGCGCAAACTTAGCTTCCTTGTGCTGTCGCTTTTCTCGGGCTCCTTGAATAATAGTGGACAGAAGTGCAGTTGCACTCTAGAAGTTCTGTTGTATTTATTATTGAAACAATTTATAATATACGATAAATACCTTGGATGGCTCCTAAAATAACTGAAGCTAAAATATAAAGTATAATAAGTAAAGACTAATAATTCCTTCAATGTTAGAAAGATATTTCCATAAGTCAAACTTAAACTAAAAACAAAAAATACAAATAAAATTTTTATTATTTCAGATATTGATGTCAACAGCGAGTTCTTAATTGCCAATTATAGTCCTTCAACGATGTGTAAACTGTTTTTATATGAAAACCAAACCACACAAACTCATCATACCGAAACTAAAAGTTTATCTAATATTTCAACAAGAATGCAAAACATTTTCTTCCATAAATATATAAATGATATCGAATATTTTTTTTTGTGAAAAGATATAAACGAAAAATTGCCATCGGCAGCATTCATAAAAGTGTACGCGTTATAATCCTTATAATGAACAAATGATTGAAAAAACTACAAAATCTGCTGGAGATTTAAACAATTGCGTAAAACAAAACAACAAATATTGTCAAAATGTATTATTGATGATAATCTTTGGAAAAAAAAATGCGTCTTTGTTAGATATAATTTTACGTAGTTTAACGATAGAACTTTTTCTGTACATGTGCAGCTACGCAAAAACAACAACGCAATTTGATTTTTCATTTTATAGTCTACTGCACGAAACAAATGAATAAACCAATACAAACCGTGAACGAAAAACATGTTCATGAAATTTTATAATTTTGCATATTGCATTGAACAGTTTTTACCGTAAAATTTAAATTTAGTAGTTCTTTTAAATTTTCATTTTAAACTAGAAACTTATTCGTCATTAACGTCTTCGATTACTTCGAATTTGCTTATTTTTTTTATAGCTATTCAAAAAGTGCCTGATTTGCATGAAAATGATTATAAACTAATATTGAGTATACATATTAAGAGAAAGAAACACACGAGATAGAGAGAGTAGACAAATTGATCGGAATATTGTACAAGAAAAAGGAATTAGTTAATATATAACTCATCGGGAATGAAATTTTATAGGGTATCAAAAAACGGAAATGATCATGTAAAAATTACAACAGGCAAAATCAAATAGAAACGAATACATAATTAATTAGTCATGTGAACAATATTAATTATATATTAGTGGATTTGTATGGAACTTGAACGGAATTTTGAATTCTGATTTGAATACATACTATCGCTACTATTGCTAATATCAGTTTAAGTTATTATATAAATTTTTATTATTTTTTAAGAATCTGTAATAAAAGTTTTATATGTGGTGCGAAATGAATTTTGTTTAGGAACATTCGATTTCTGTGGGAATTGACTATTTGCCAGATTCCAAATGATTTGTGCAATTGTCCCGTAACTTAATTGTTTTGGTTGCTGGATGATTTCAGTCCTATGTGCGTTGAGTATTTTTAATTATTTAAGTTTTACTTTGGAAATGAACAGGTAATCGTGTAAGTAATTCAGCATGTAATCCATCTCTCAATCTTTTCGTAAATTCCTGCGTAATTGAGCATGTCAATTTTGTACTACCTATTTCCATATTTGCAGAAGTCTTGTTTTAAGCAAGTCGTCAAGCCAAAACGATTGCAATACGGAAACATTCTTGAAGTTTATAAAGGTTCAGCAATCAATCTCAATTTTATACTGCTATTTTATTAAATCTAATTGATTTTTGCGATCGCACAACCTTACAAAAATGCAACAGACTAGCTTGTGATGAAGCACATTTTTTAATACGCATAGCACGAGTAACTAGCCCACTTTCCATTTCAGATCAAGTTTAAATAAGTATGCACTCACGCCATAGCAATCAACGTGCTTAGCTAGGTAATGAACATAATGTTCCTAAACATTATAAATCTGTTCGCTGCTATATGCAAAACTGAATTATTCATGTCATTTTAAATATGCGGTATATTATGTTTTTACCGGAACGAAAATATCAAAGATTTAAAAAATCAAATTGAACATGAAATACTTACTTAGTGAAACATTTAAATGTAAGAGTGAAATCTTTTTTAACGTCAATGCCTTTGTAATATGAAATATAAATAATCGTAGATAAGACAGATAAAAAGTATATATAAATCAATTTCCTGCAATCCTTTTTTTTATATTTCTTGTCAGAAGTTATTTTGATATTTTTATGCGATGTTTGTTTTATTTCGGTTTGTTCATATGCTGAATATTATATTCATATACTACAAAGAATAAGAGCAACCTGAATTTGTAAAGGTGGAAATCATTATATCTAAAGTTAAGCTATAAAGTTACTACCGAACATTTTTCAGCATTCAGACGTTAGCATTCTAAATAAAAAAATAAATTTAGTATTTATAAAACGATTTGTGTTTTAATCAGTGTATATTTTGTTTGTGCCAAGAGGTCGATAATTAAACAATCCCGTTTGTAGAGAATAGAGAGAAATTGCTGGAGAATAGAATGAAGGTTGAATTTTCATTAGAGGTTGACAGTAGATACCAACAGGATTTGTTACTTAATTTAACGTAATTCATGTATTTCAATTCAAAAAGTAATAATTTATAACCTGCGTTGGCGGTTACATCTTACCAAAATAAGCAACTGTAGCTAGATAAGGTACGATGTGTATCAAATAGGCAAATTGCCATAGAGTGCATCAGTCGTGAGCTGAATTGAAATATGGTAAATAATCGACGAAAGATCATTACTGAATCTGTTGAATGTTCTGAAGCCGGCAGCCAGCCATTTTTTGTTGGCGTTCCTTGGCTTCAATCACATTTCAACGGCGTGTTTGCACGAAAAAATCATCATGTCAGGTAAAAATGAAATTGAATACATTAACTTACCCAACAAAAGTTTGGAAATAAAAGTAAATGATCTAAAATCAATAGATCTCATTGCACAATGACCCATATTGAATATTTTTCTTCTTGCACAAGTGCTTTTGGGACTATTTGCCTCATCAACCGCTCCTGGAATTGTAACGAAATCAAGACTGATGAATGAAGTGAAATAAGATGGGCATAGGTAATTGTGTGAAGCCCTCTTTCGAAGAAAGTTTGGGCCAACCAGCTATGATTATCTGTTTCCTCAATGAGGAAACCTTCAAATTATATGTTTTTACTAAGTCAAATACTCTCGGTATGCTCGATTTCAACAAGCGATTAGCGTTCACATAAAAAAATCAAATTTTTAGATCTTAAAATATAGATCTAAGTAAACAACGTAAACAGGGTAAGGTAGATAGGTAGGTTCCGCGGCTGCATACCGCATTTCGTGTAGTGCACAATCCTTATTAAGTTCAGAGCCACTCCGAGTCCTTGATGAACTGGGTGATCCCCTTCAGGTCCAACGATGCTACTTCGATTATACTTGCGAAGAAGTCTGTGCCAAGAGAATGCTTCTTTACTTTAGCAAGAGCCGGTCATTCACACAAGAGGTGAAGAACTGGAGTCTCTTCCTCTTCGCATCTATAGCTCCAGTAGAAGTCGTTGTAAGTGCCCCTACCCGCGTTGCATGCCTGCCAAACCAACAATGTCAAATTAATGCAGTGTCGTCGCACAGAGACACCTTCTTTCTAGTTTGAGTACCTTAGGGCGTTATCAGTTTCCCCATTTTAATTTAAAGTAGCTCCTTTACAATTATCTTTCGATCGCATAGGAAGGTTTTTCCACCCACGACTTAACAGCGTCCTTTAGGTGTTTTTGTCTGATGATTAGTACCACTGAAGCCATCAAAACGCTAATCGGGAAACTGCAGGACACCTCCGGCAAAAGTATACCAGCTTTTGCAAGTTCGCCCGCTACATAGTTCCCCTATGCTCTGGCACCCGAAATAAGTACATCGCCGAACGTCTCCACATATCATTAAGAGGAGGTTAAGAGAGCTTCATGGAGGTGTAAACTGAATCAAGGAACTGTAAATCCAATTAGCGGTCAGTGAAAATGCAGACAATCACGTCAATGATCTGAAAATGCATGTGGCCACTTCGAGAATCACCAACACCTCCACTCGAAAGACTTTGCAGTGATCCAGCAAGCGAAAGGAAAGCTTAAATTTAGATCAGTGGAAATTAAAACACGCCCCTCTCTGTCGTTCAGTTTGGAGCCATCGGTGTATATTTCTATAGCATTATTTCCTAGAGATAATGCCGTGGGCAAATTCCTCTGTGCTTGGGTTCTGAGCTTCAGATCCTTGAGTCAAAAATGAGTGGGGTTATAGTATAATCGATGTCCACTAGAACTGGTTTGCTCTGCTCCAAAATTTTAGCCAGGCCCAGGTCTATTCAGGATCACCAGAATGTAGTTATATCGCAGTGCACCTCGCCTGCTGCGGGACAAGTAGATCGGTAGGAAGCAACACCAGGAGTGCTTTCGGTTGGGACTAGTACGGAGTGCCTCCGCTTTTAAAAAGGGTAATAACCTACGCACATTTATATCAATTTCTGACCAAACTATTGCTCCGTACAGCAGATTTGGTTCCACTATACTAGGCTGAATCCCGGGAACAATATGAGACGGCAGCCCCCAAGTTTCTCTTTTAATATTTTTACAGCTTCAAAGAGCACACAGTGCCTTGTGACGCCTTTTCTATTTCTATATTTTCTATCCATAGAAGCTTGCATTCAGGATAAGCCCGAAATAGTTTACTTTGTTTGTGAGGCTTATAGGAGTTCCATTGAGCTTCGGTAAATTGAAGAATGGAATCCTATACTTCTTCATGAAGAGCAATACTCCTAGTTCGATTTTGTTGGGTTTAGCACTAAAGCCAATCTCCTAACGTCATTGCGAGAAAATATGTAAGGAATGATTTAATCTCCGCGATAGGGTCGAGATATGGTAGTAGCGATGTCATCTGCATACGCTATTGCTTTATATCCAGCTTGATCGTTTCCTTAAAAGCTCATCAAATGTTAAATTACGAGTATATTACTCAATTTCGGAGTAGCTGATTTATAAGAGTAACTAGTTGGGAATTGGCATCCAGGATTTGGAGAGCATTCACAATCCCCTAAGAGCGCACTTTATTTCCTGCCAACAGATAGGAATGTACGAAAGTCTTAAGCAGACGTTGTATATGGCCATGATTTAAGGCATAGGGCCCCCTAATGTCTACTAAATATCAGACAAGATTACATCATCCGAACCTAGTGACTTAGATGGGTCAAAATAATAAACGACACATCTAATGTGTGCGCTAGATATGCCACGAACCAAGTTTGCATGCATGTATGGTTCTAACGGTAATGTTGGAGATGTCTCCCTCAACTGAGAATTTAAGCTTAGAAGATTTCGGACGCGACTGACTTCATTGATACCTTCAATATTTCCACACAAAGATTTTCATGAAGCTCTTTTCGCCTTACGCGCGGTATTTTTGAAAAGCCTCAATTTAACTTTGTAATTGCCCCAGCCGTTGAGCCATTCACTTCGAAGAAACACAATCTTACTATCCCACTACTACTACACTAACAACATTGATAAATGCAGCAGTTTGAGAGTTCACTTCTTTTTTCATACCTTACTGATTGGTGAGCGCCAGAACGTGGTCTACTTTGGAATAGAAAGCTGATGAGAATTTCTCCCAGCCAGTTATTTTCCTTTTCAAGTGACGAGTTGCTTCTCTATGTAACAATCGTCCAAACGAAAATGCCACATACCTGTGATCCGACAGTGAACTCTCCGGAAAAACTCTCCACCTCGTGAAAAGCTATGCAGAATGCTCTTTTATCAGTGTTAGGATAAGCTCGCTTCTGCTAGAGATTCTGAAAATAGGTCCATTCCCAATATCTACAGTGACAAAATGAACTAATATAATGATTCACCTCTTTCGTTGGTATCCGAACTGCCACATAACTGATTACGTTCGAGCCCAATGTGAATTTTTAGCTACTGTCAACTCCCTTACATTGTTACTGAGAGGTAGCAAGCATTCCTTGCGTGCCAGATTGCATGAAGCGGTCCAGAATGACTCTGGTTTTACGTCGACCACAATAGCTAAATTGTCCTCACTTAAGCTTGAAGGAATAAGAACATTTATAGATTTCTTGATAAGGATATAGGCCCAGGGTTTACTTAGAGGTTAAGGTGACACAAGTCGGTATCCTTTAATATGCAGTCCATGTTTCTTGGATTAGCAATATCTCCTCTGTGTTCTTATACAGACGGAGAAGAATAGCAGCGGACACTGCCTTGCAGTGGTGAAGATTAATCTGGATAACCTTCATCTTCGTTAATTACAGTGCTGCCCAAATCCTCGTCAGACCCAATGGCCGCCTCTTTATCTCCCGCTTCCATCTCCAGGAACTCAAGGTAGCCACATAGCTCAGAAGTTGTGGTAGCACTGTCCTTATCCTTCAATACAGCAGGAAGTATGTATAGTGATTTCTTTGTCATTTCACGTTGATAACTTACGATAGCATACATTTTTACCGAGCAGATAACTTCCAAAGCAAATAATATAGTATTGATTCTCAAGAACGGAGCTACACATTTTTTTCAATTTTCGTAGTGGACAAAGAAGTAAGACAGCTTTCCAACAAAGTAACCTTTTTTTAGTATTGGTCACCATATTGTAGGTGCAGTGTATTTTTTGGAGTTAGATCGTGAAATATTCTTTTGGGTTTTAGAATCACATAAACCCTTTCTTGTCAGTAAAACCGAATCAAATGTTTTAAAATGACATCGGACATCATTATATTCTCGCTACAAATTTATGCTGAGTCCTTTTTTGTTTTGTTTTCGAAAGATATTTTGCGCGTGTTTGGTGTGGTATTACACCGCCATCACTATATCACCATAATATTGCTTCGCTGTAAAACTTTTTATTATGTAGCCAGGAGTTTCCGTCGAAAGAGTTTCCGTACACCGAATCGTTTTGAGATTTTTGTATTTCATCCACCATTTCATTGCATATAATTTATTTAGTTTTACTCAAACATTAGCCTTCCCAGTGGTGAAGCCTGAGTCTATTGAGTAAAAAAAAATGTAGTCAAATGATCATTTATTATTATAATAAAGATGTACATAAATGCTTTCGAAGAAGTAAACCCTACTTTCATTGGCAATTTTTGAAGTATTGTTCAATTTTCTTGGTAAGTTCATATTTTTCAGTTTCAGCTGCAAATGAACTTGTCACTGCATTGGTACATAGTTTATGTAAATCCTTTTTTGTCAGATTGAAAGTTTTCTGCGCAATCACGAATTCTTTTGATAAAGTTGTGTCAAAGACCCCAAAGTCGTCGGTCTAAAAAAAATAATTTAAAATATGTAGCTAATACATGCATGTTTTTCCCATCAAGTTTAATATATGTTTGGAAGAAATTCTGACTTACACATATTAGAACAGGATGATCGCGCTCCAGAAAATATTTAAAATGATGATCATCAAAAGTAGCTACAGTGCCGCATTTAACATTGCTCGTAAGACAACATTCAACTGGAATTTGTTTTTCAATTAATTTTTCCAAGTTTTCATCTGAAAGCAAATTCGATTTAATTGAAATTGTCTATTAAAGGTACTATTACTAAATATTTGCCTATTATAAAGGTTCCATGACCACATCTAGCCATTCCGAACGCAATCATCTCCTCGATTTCTACCTGATTTTCGACTTCACCGCAATGCAGTGTTAATGGCAAGTTTGCTGCTCGTAATTTTTCCAATATTGGTAGATATGTTGAAAATTTCTCAATACTAGGGTTACCACTAAGATCGATGCCTTTGATAAAGCCACTGTATTTTTCAAGTAGCTTTAGAACAGCATCTGCCGTGCTTTGAGCTGAATCTATTCCTTGAGAACGATCGATTGATGACAGAAGCTTGACTATTATTTGAGGATATTTTTCTTGAGCTGTACTGGAAATTTTGAGTTCAATGTATACAATCAATATGAAAAAAAGAAAATATAAGAATATTTTTAATATGTAATGCGATTAATCATCGGGCATATATTGAAATTTTCAAGAGAAATTTGGAGCCAAGTGCTGAAAAATTGGGTGTATCAAAGGATTTTTGTTTTCAACAAGAAAATGATCCTAAGCACTGGCTCATAATACTAGGATGTTCTTGGCGTACAAAACTCAACACTTGCTTAAAACACTACCGCAAAATCCTGACCTCAATCCCATTGAGCACATGTAGAACATGCTGGAAAAAAGGATCAGGACTCATCATATTAGCTCGAAACCTAAGTTGAAACAGGCTCTTCAGCAGGAAGGGGCGAAAATAGACCCAAGCTATGCAAAAAAACTTGTAGAATTGCAAAGAAAACTTGTACAATTGCAAAAAACTTGTAGAACACCACCTTAAAGCCGTGATTAAAAGCAAAGGCTACTCAACTAAATATTAATAAAACCTGTATATCTATAGCTTTTAAGATCTTTCATAAACTGTTTCGTAAGTGTACGAAGACTTTATTGGAGGCAAATTGTCGACTTTGTTTTATTTTTAGTTAATAACTTTGTAATGAATAGTTCAAATGGATTAGTTTTTGTTTCCAAATTAATTAAAACTTTTTCAAATTTGTTCAACAATTCATTCTTTTTTAACACTCAAGTTTCAAATAGCTGCTCTACGAAGACATTATTGGTACACTGTATGTTTAAGAAAATATTAAGTTGGAAATATAAGTAAGTATACTTTTGGAGCAGCATAAGTAATAATTGTCACCGCAGTGTGTCAATATACAATTTCAATAGATTCAATGAAAACAGAGTCCATGATAAAATTAATCAATGCTGTTTTTTCGCTGGTTTTCCCGCGTAAGCAAATTATTTTTGACAAAAATTTGCTTATCAAGCTGGTTGTTTTTTTGTCTTTCATCGGAATAATAAATTAAGAAATAAATACTCACAGTATAGCATCCAGAACACATTCCAAATATTCTACTTTGTTCATATTTTCGTTCTGTTTCGGAGTTGTCCTTAGTTCAACATAAATTGTATTATCATTCGCGAAATCTCGAATAGCACAGATTGTTGCATGATAGAGTAATTTCCGTGAATCAGTCAGATCATGAGCTATTTTGAATTTTTTGAAACACCTACAAAAGAAATAAATGCACCTTTAGTTGAATACCATTTAAAATGCGTGTAGAGTATATTACATACTCATTTAAATTTTCGTCCGTAACATGAAAGCTATTGATGAGATTTGAAAATTTCTTGTCTGTTGTACCATATTTCATTCCGCCTAATTCTAGGAGTGCCTCGGTTGTAAGGGAACCATTTAAGTGGGCATGGAGCTCCTGCAATAGGGTTTAATGAAAACATATGTAGTAAACAACTTAAGTATTTACTTCTAATATACTTATTATACTTACGATTTTTGGCATTTTTTCAATGAATTCTTCCATGTTGTTAACTTGTCAACAAAAGCGGCTGTGCTTCAAAATGTAGAGATTCAAACAATTTGAGTATTACAGGTTATGAGCATATATGTAAATATGTCAAATTTATAAACAAAGCAAAATCCGATTCGTGTGCGGTGTCTTGTGGGGCGAAGTTGCGGAGAACTCGTTAGTAGTCTTGTAGTCAATGTAGTTTTCTCTATGTGGTTTTCTCAGAGGTAATTTTACAATATAATTGAACGTTCACGAATAAATGCTTTGTAAATAATAATGTAATTTATAGTGAAAAAAACTGTACCTCTTTTTAGATTTCACCATACCATTACCATCATAACAATCATCTTTGGTACATAGTTTTTCATTGTTTCTGTAGAGAAGCATCTCTGTTTGTAGCACACTACGAAAAATTCATATGCCAACCATACGCAGAAAATTGAAGTGTGGAGCAAAATTACGAAGGAAATAAAATTTGATTTGGTAGAATGATGTCCGTATTCATTTTTTATGATGCCCCGATTCAGCCAGATAGTAAATGTCCCTATTCAGTATGGATAAATAATGTAACCTAGGATGGATAAATAATGTAGTATATTCGCATTACTTTGCATTCATGTGATCACATTTGCATTACTTTGCATTCATGTCATCTTTAATTGGAGTAAAGAAGACCTGTTTTAATTATAAATTTCAAAATATTTCACGTATCACTTGCGAAGTATGACTGACGCTTGACGTATGGGCAAATCGATTTGATTTTTGGGAAACAATTTGAATTGCACCATCTGCTCACCAGTTTGGCGGTAGTGCAGCAGTACTTTATATTCATTGTAAAAAGGGAACCGTAAATATATAAGAGATTCATCAACGTGTCGGAAAACTACAACAACTAGACAGCCTGCTCAGGCGCTAAGCAGTTGTACAGCAGCAGGTATAATCATTGAGAAATAGAAAATATATAAACTCATCAGAAAACGTACCAACGCATGGAAAAGTTTTTACAACTGTATTCGAAAGTGCTGAACGCACGTTTGCTGCGTAGTACATAGCTGATTAATGGTATGAGTTTGTTGATCTCAAAAATGTCCAGGAAGCAGAACATTGTGATGAGTCATTCTGGCAGAAGTGACTAATAAATAAGGTATTATTCGATTCCCGAATGGTGGCCTGTGGTGGAAGGTTGAGGCAGATAACTACAAAATAGTTTGACCTTAGGTTGCTACATGTGTTTTTCTCAGAAAGGCGACTTTTCGCTGGGATTGAGCGCTCGAGAATCAACTCTTTGTAAATACGCTATTGAGAGTGAAATATAAATAAAAGGGAAATTAAATTGAAAACGATGTATTTTTAATTATAAACATTAATCGTGTAAATTGGCTGATGCCTACTAGTCAGGAAACCAGGACCTTTTATCTGTAAGATACACAAAAACCTGTAGGAAAAACTAGTTCTATTATTTTGTTTAATGGATAATTTTGTATGATTTGAAATGCAATCTAATAAAATGGCAAAACAATTAGACTTACCGCAGTAAATCTGTATTTTGAATAATTTCAGTACGTGCTTTATCAAAGTCGTCCTAAATATTGAAAATATTTGAAATGTGAGTATATTCGGTCATCTGCATATTCATCTACGAAACAATAACGCTTGAACCGTGGATCTAATAACGTGCTTTTTGCGAACATCACGTTGCATTCAATATAACATCTTTTTAATTCATTCAAAAGAACTTATGCCAACAGAATTTTCCAATTGAATTATTTGCTAAAATTTACAATTATAGTTTGCAGATTGAAAATTACAACTTTTTTTTACCTCCTTCACTCCACTCTTTCAATCACTGTACAATGAAACGATTGCCTGTTGTACGGGATCGTTTTTCAGCCTGACAGTTCTAGATGTAATAGCTAACAGCTTATTCGGATTTTTTGAATTTTGCGGAATAGTTGACCATTTAATTTTGTATATTAGTTTTCCACATTCTAAGAGAATGATTTCCTAGACGTTTAGAAGTGCTGATTGTGTATACACTGTTGATGTTACTGATGTTACATTTTTTACAGGTTTAGTTACTAGTTTTTCAAGTCTCTCAATATTTTGTTCGGTATTTGGCTGCACAATAACACTTCGTATAAGACAAATGATAAACATAAGCATTGTAAAGCATGAGCTTAGTTTTAAGGGTTAAACATTCAAGTTTTTTCAGTGTTCATATAATGGTGGAGCACATTGTGCCTGATGTTTTCAATGAGTTCCTGCCAGGACATTTTATCACCCGAAACCTATCCAAGATGTTTTATTTTATGCACTTCTCGTACCTTTAGATAAAAGTACATTCAATAAATGTGAATGTATGGGTTTCGCGTCCGTTTAATTTTCTGCTGAAAAATATTGTATTTGGTTTTCTCTACATTTATAATTAATTTAATTTGTTGAAGCCAGTTATAACATTTTTCTAAATCTGGATTTTGATATTTGGTAATGTCGATTCTTCTTTGCTAGAATAAAGTAGAAGTATATTGTCTGTGAAAAGGTTAATTTTGCCCTATAGGTGAACGTCTTCGATGCTATTCAAATACATTAGAAACAGCAGTGGGCCTAGTATAGATCCTAGTGGAACTTTGATGTTGACTGCGCATTGCCGACTAATATAATTTAAATTTCTTGTTACTATTTGTCTGTGATTGAGATTATAGATTAGTTCTTTAATGCAGGTTGTCTTTGTTTTAGAATTCGAATTTAACATTGCCTCATTAATTACTCTCCAATATTATCCATATGCCCGTTTAAATTTGTTTGCTCGGTTTGTCATGTTCTTTTTGTAAGCCATTTGCTAACGTTTCGAGGCATTGATGTTCTTTTTTGCTATTGAATTTGCTTGGCTAACTCGAACATATTCAGCTTGCGTTACTTGACCGTACCTATGACACGTGTTAAGAGCAATATCAGTTCGCCAGGCACCTAAACCCCTCTGTCTATTCCGTATCTTTTCAGCCACTTACATATACGTACGAAAATACCGTCTGTGGGGTACGTAAAGCTAGACCGATTCGGTCTAAAAAAATCCTAAGCGAAATTCTTCTTCTGAAGAGCGTTAGTTCAGGGGTTGACATTCTTTGACTTTTCATTATATATACGATCTAGCCATAGTGAATTCTCATTACTTCTAGTTTTTTTAAAAATTCATACGGAGATTTTTGTTAGCTTCAGCATATTTATTCATCTTTGGGCTATAAATTTATCATCGTCCGTAAAAGTTTGGTTTCCATTTGCCTCTTCAAACTTGCACATTACATTTTCGGGGAACAGAAACGATTATAAATCCATTTTATTGAAATTTACGTACCTTAATAGGGGGATGCGTCAGACGAAAAACTAATAGGGATTGCATCTATGTTTCCGCACTAACAATCATCTAGATTTTTGATGGGTGATTTCCTTTTGCATCATATTTTCAATTTGTCTTTTCTTTGCCAAGTAGAAATTGTAGGTCTGCGAATATTCAATAAATTTCCAGTAATTTTTACTTGTTTCTATGGCATATTAGTCTCGTCTGTTGCTCAGCAAGTTGGCTTGTTATCCTGAAGAGCTATTTTACGTTTAGAATTTTGGCAAGTCGATGAGAGTGCTACTGAATAAAATACACGCATCACCAGACAAGGTTGAAGGCAGTCGTGGTTATAGACAATTTTGCTAAGTATAACGTGTCTACATACTCGCTACCAGAATATACTGACAGATATTTTGACGGTATTGTCACCGTTCTAGCCTCGCGAAGGGCGAATCATGAACCTGACCCCTTTAGGTGCTGGTTAGCTACATCGAAACCCCCGTAGGCACCACTCACTCACCCCAAATGGTAGACCTGCGAGCCGCTGAGTGCGCTTCGCTTCGCCATAGATTGTTTGTTTTTGTTTGGTTGTTTCGCTGAACATTTGTAGAGGACGTAGTTTCTGCATACATAAACCAGTGACGACTGGTTGCTTTTCTTTGGGAAAGTTGAATTATTCGCACATCTATTGGTGAGACAACCGACTTAAACCGCGGTCTATCTGCTTCAACATTTGTTTTAGTCGTTGCATCCGAAAAAAACATTCACGTCGTTGGGTTCAGTTTTCATAATCGGGACAATATCAGGAAGTGCGTATGGGGCTGTGGCTGTGCAAGATGTGATGTAGTGTATGAGCTTCTTAAGCTTGGAGCTTCGTTAACAATAATGGGTTGATTCGATGATATTCCATTTTCAATAAAGTACTAACGGAGTTTAGAGTCATTTTCGACAGTTTGGTCTCTAAATTTGTAAGTAGCGTTCAGCTGTACCATGCAAAAGTCACACAATAAGCGGGGAAGATCATCGTTCTCCTCGATGGTCAACATTGTCACTAAATGGAGCTTTTCGAGGAGTCTTTAAAGCGTGCCCTAGAAGTGGTGTTACATACCTTCCTAAATGAAAAGCGTAAAAAAGTGAGTTGGACCTAGAACAGCCTTTCCCGGAGAAGGCTGTTTATTTTTTTTTCTTAGTAATTTCTTTATTAATTTAAAACATACTCTATTATGCTTTGTTACAGCGTAACAGTATATTAATTCCTGGTGAGTGATGATTATAAATAGCACCACTAAACTCGTTAAGTATTAGGTGTACAACTTTGCTTCCGCCGTTTTGCAATAGATGGCTGGAGCGATAAGTGGTAGTTGAAATGAATAGATCATAAATGTCATACAATAAGCTTAGGTATTTGTTAACATAACGCCATCGTAATGTTAGTCGATTTGTGTGTGCATCATAAAGTTATTCTCGATTAAACATGTCAGCTTACGAGCCAAATTCTCGTCATTTGCGGGAAGTTTTAATTTTCTTCTTTAATATGAAGAAATCTGCGACTGAGGCTCATCGAATGCTCTCAAATACCTATGGTGAGGCCGCCATTAGTGAAAGAACGTGCCGAGAGTGGTTTCAACCTTTCAAGAACGGAGATTTTAACGTCGAAGACCAGCATGGCAGTGGAAGAGAGAAGGTTTTCGAAGATGCAATATTGGAGGCATTATTTGATCAAGACTCGTGTCAAACGCAACAAGAATTGGCAGAATCATTGAGAGTGACGCAAAAAACCATTTCAAGACGCTTGAAAGTCATGGGAATGATTCAGAAACAAGGAAATTGGGTGCCGTACGAGTTGAAGCCGAGAGATGTTGAACGGCGTTTGTGTGTTTGTGAACAGCTGCTTGCAATGCAAAGACGGAAGGAATTTCTGCATCGCATTGTGACTGGGGACGAAAAATGGGTCCATTACGATAATCCCAAGCGCAGAAAATCATGGGGATATCCCGGCCATGCTTCCACGTCGACGGCCAAACCGAATATTCACGGTTCCAAGGTCATGCTCAGTATTTGGTGGGACCAGCTCGGCGTAGTGTATTATGAGTTGTTAAAACTGACTGAAACAATCACAGGCAATCGTTATCGAACGCAATTAATGCGTTTGAGCCGAGCATTGAAAGACAAACGGCCGCAATACAACGAGAGACATGATAAAGTGATTTTACAGCATTACAATGCTCGACCCCATGTTGCGGCAGTGGTGAAGACATACTTGGAAACTTTGAAATGGGAAGTCCTACCCCACCCGCCGTATTGTCCAGACGTTGCTCCCTCGGACTATCACTTGTTTCGATCAATGACACACGGCCTGGCTGACCAGCACTTCCGGTCTTATGAAGAAGTAAAAAATTGGATCGATTCGTGGATCGATTCAAAAGTTGACCAATTTGTTCAACGCGGGATTCGTACGCTGCCCGAAATATGGAAAAAGTAGTGGCCAGCGATGGACAATACTTTGAATCATAAATGTATAAGCAGTTTTTAACAATAAAGCCTCGAATTTCGGGAAAAAAAAACGGCGGAAGCAAAGTTGTACACCTAATAGATACGATAGATAATATGACCTTTGTTGATGCCTTTCGTCAACGAGACAAACTTGTGAATTATTTGAATACTTAATGTGCAAATCGCTTTCATTATTTGCGCTGCCATAGTGGCTTTTATGCAGCTCATTTCTTAGTTAATGTAACAGAAATTTCAAAAAATATACGTAATGTATCTTTGAATTACACAAACTTTTTTATTTCAACAAAACACTTATGTATAAAAAAAACTTCTAAAATATAAAAACTATCACACTTGCACACGATTTTAAGCTTTAAAGCTTATTCACTCTATTTGACACAATTATCTTGAATTGTATTTTTAATTACATCTAAAAACCTTGTTGTACGTTAATCAACTGCAATAGTGTTAGATTGGCAGATCAAACCAACGATTCAGCATTTTTAAAAAAAATGACTTATGCCATCAAATGGCTCTGCTGCTGGCTTAATTTCTTCCAAAAATTTCAGAAACGCAGCATCAGTATTTTCATCAGTACGTCTGATGTTCGAAGCACCGACTGGTTGGTTACTACTTGAAAGAGCTGGATGGTTATTACTTGAAGCTGATATATCGACGAAAGACCCTCTGTCACTGAAGATGTATCTCCATCATACTCTATTATGCTGTCGAACATATCGAGATTTCGTGGTCGTAATTACTAATTGTGCTGAAATAGGACATTTTTTTATCAGGATACTGAAGTATTTCTTCACATTACCTTCTAGGCTTTTATGTTTCCCTTGGGAAATGCAACCGTCAGACCGCAACTTTGACGAATATCGGTCTCGTAAATATTTCCCCTTCCTTTTTGTAGAATCGACTGAAATTAATAAAGCAAATTAAGCCAACTAATAAAAGTGAATAATTTGACTTACCATCCATTTTTACTGTGCTTCCAATTTCTCTTCGTATTTACTCCTTCAATATCACGTTGTTATATTGTGAATCAGCGTTGTTGAATAAGACTAATGATATACTGCTGATATTAGTACAAGAGTATGGATACCACGGTATCGATAACTTGGGAGGGTGATACACTGCGTCTACGTGGTATTGTGTGACATCACCTGTTAAAAGGGAGAACTGTCAAATTGAGTGTAGAATCAAAAGTGAAACGGAATTCAGACGAACCTGTATTTTTTGTCAAATTTGCTTGATAAAATTGTCCTTTTTGCTAATTTATATCATAACAAGCGACACTTTCAAAATAAAACTATTCAGTGACATTTGTGAATAAACTGTATTGGAAAGTTGGTTACTACACTTCCCACTAGCTGGAAATTATCTCTGTTAGCAGTCATATCTTCGCTATGCTGTCTCTATATTTTCGAGGTGTTAATATCGTGAAACGGCATAGATACCGCCAACATACCATCTGACCGAGCTGATATTAGCTTAGAATTGGGTGATGCACTTGTGGTGTCGATGACACCATGGTATCAATACCAGCAGTGTATCACTAGTATGAAATTGGCTTCTTCTACACTAATTTGATCATTCCATCGGTGACACAATTTTTTCGACAGTTGAATCACTATTATTTCATTATGAATGATTTTGTTGATTGATACTAAAGTACTATTGTTGTCATGGCAACAATTGTATTTTCTGTCAAAATACTGTCGTTTTCCTGCGACTTCATCGGAACGAATCGGAACCGACACAAATGCAGCGTTGCGGAATAGTTTTATATCTCTCCCAACTGAACTGTGAAGTTCACCCATTGATTTGCGTGTGTTCTACTGCAGTACAAATTGCAGTTGCCGTTGCAATTGAGCCATGGTCATGACTCATTTATTAATATTAGAACCATACGATGCCAGTCACTTTATTTTTCAACGACAACAGTAACTGATCCTGGTGGCCGATACGTGTTCCCTTCGCGATTTAATAATTTCGTTGAATCGAGCTTTCAGTAAGTCAATGGTTTCATGTCGATTATGGCAAGTAGCGCTGTTTCGCAGTAACTAGATATCGTCCGGATCAAATTCGTAGATATTTTTGAAGAAATAATCATTGATCATTATCGAATAACATGGATTGTCACGTGAGATTCGCCGTCACTAAAAAGAGCACAAAAGAGCAAAAGCACAAAAGAGCAAAAGCACAAAAGAGCAAACAGTGTACCTTTCTGGTCGACGACGAGAAACTATGTATGTTGCTTTGGAGCTAGTGAAGAATTCGCTCTTAATCCACTCATATCAGTGAGCAGGTCTTGCGTTCAGCTATGCTTCATAGCCACAATAGATGCATTAATCTGCCATTATTAGCTTGCGAGATTCCTCCAGTGTGAATACTTTTCTTGCAATATCTGTTAGGATATCCATATCCATGAGAGTGTATATTGATTTTGTCGAAGAGTTTCAGAGCCTTGTCGCGTAAGTATGGGTGAATTGTATCTATCTTCCTAACGCACCAAGCGATCCTGAAAGTTCTCCGCAGTGCTGAAGCTTGCTTATGCTCGTCTTTGAGGCCTTTCCAGACACTAGGCTTTCGTATAATCGTGTCGGTCTCAGTATTTGTAAATAAATGGTCTGTGAGTTTCGTTTAGTATTTTAGACTTGATGAGAGGAAACAGATAATGAAGAAGGTTATTGCAAGCGTTACGTTTGTTCTGTATGTGTTCCGTCCATGTAAGCTTATTGTCAAATGCCAGTCCTAAGTATTTAGCTGTCCTTTGCCATTATTGTCTGTCGTCTCTTCCGAAAAATGAGCATCACCTGCGTTTTTTTGTCTGAGTTTATTTTGATTTTCCACCTTTCAAAATCATTCAAGAGCGTGTTTATGGAGGATTGCAGATTTGAATTTATGGCTTATGCTTGCCTAGACATGTGGAAGATAGACGTATCGTCAGCGAAGAGAAATATTTTTGCTACGAGTAGTTTAGGTATATATGCCCGTTTATATGTTATACAAATGAGGTGATAGCGGGGATCCTTGTGGTACTTCAGCTACAATTTGCCATTCTGTTGGGAGAATACCCTCGATGCTGACTCGAAATGTTCTGCCCTTAAAAAATGATCCTATGATCTGGATAAGTGGAAGGGGTACTTGGAATTCATGCATTTTGAAAATTAGTCTTGCATGCCAGACTTTGTCAAAGGCCTTTGCTATAGCGAACATGATCAGTCCTGTCGAATTTGTGTGGTTGAGTCTTTTTCTATTTGTTGAACGATGCTTGCCAGCTGGAGTTCCGTGGAGTGGCTTAAAGCCGAATTGATAAAGCCGGGAGAACATTGTGCTTGTACACTTTTTCGTTCAGGCGTTTGGCTAGGGATGTTAGGATGCTTATGGGTCTCTAATTTTGAGGAAATGTGAAATCTATACCAGGTTTTAGTAAAACTATAATGATGGCTGATTTCCACGCTTTAGGATACTTCCTCAGACGAAGCATCGCGTTGATTAAGTCAGTAAGCTTCTTCAATATGTTGTCTGGTAAATATTTGAGGCAATGGTTGTTGATGTGGTCTATCTCAGGCAATTTTCGACGATATGAACCCATGATCATGATCTTCATCTCCTCAAGGCCAGTTAGCCTCAACCGTTCATACCTTGCTGGGAGTAATTAAGTCTTATTGGATTCGCTTCATTTCAGTTACGAAAATTGTGCTTGTTCACCCATTGAGCCAAGAATGAGTCGTAGTTTCTGACGCAGATATATTTTCTGATCATGATTTTCTAAACAATACTGAAATGAAATCTTTACTGGAAAAAACGTCATTCTAAAAATAGACGCTATATTACATAGAAAATAAAATTAAATTGTAACAAAAAATAACGCTTGACATATAATTATAAGACTATATTTTAATTTTCACTACGATACAAATCAATAATAATAACAATCATTTTTATATAAACATAAATATATTATCATAATAATTCATTGGTTTCACCATGACACACAATTTGGACATATATAATTTTTTTCATCATTATATGATAAATTTTACACTATTTATTGTTAGTATGCACTAATATTTCATCTCTAAACTTTTCAATACATTTTTTTCAATGATGTTTGTAGTTTGACTACTTAATTTCATCATTATATCGCTATTGCATATTTTTCATTTTATTTTATTGGGCAGTTTGGTAACATTGGGAATACAAATATTTTATATTATTAACAATACTTCATAATTATAGTTATTATTAGTTTATCTTTTATTTTTTCCTAATTTATTTGATTAGGAGCTTCGAGCTTCAATTATTTTTGGATAAATTACAAAACATTAATCACATATATGTATGTATATTGTATGACTATTCCTTCTATGTATTCAAAAACATTTTTTTTCTAATTGAGTTATAAATGGTCCTGTAAAACGTAGAATAGCACAAAAGTGATAGACATTCTTTTAGGATATTTAGGTATGTTAACAATTCTATGTTCGACAGAACCAAATATAATTGTGCTGTTACCCTGGAATTTATGTATGCATAATACATTTTTCGTTTACTTGATTTTCTTTGCATTTTAATGATTTGCTTGCTTTGGTGATTGTTAGATCTCATATTTATTTATTCCTTCTTTATCACAGCATGAATTCAAGTAGATAAATTGCATTTGTGCCTAGTAGCTATTTGAATTATACATCTTAGTCGATATACAATAGTAGACTTCTTTAGCAGGAATTAGATACAGTTTGAAGTTGAATTGTTTTGAATATGATAGAATATAGATTTTTGGAGTTATTTTGACGTTGGTGTTGAAAATGTTTACATCAGTATCATGACAAAACGAAATTAATGTTTTTTTTTAAAAAAAAAAATGTCTGATGTTTGATTTGTCTTGGTGTACTCAATGAAATGAATATGTATATTTCCAATATTTCTCACTCTCAATGAAAAATGATTAAAATTTTAATTTATACATCATTCATTGCATGATAGTGCTAAATACTACATGATTAGGTCAGCCAAAAACAATTTTTTTTTGCTATAATTTTATGAATTTCTTCTACAACATTCATCAGCAAACAAAATTGAATTGAATTACAACAGTTAACAACATTCTGAAACAACAGAATTCGCCAGCCGTTCTAAATAACACTTTACCATTGTAAACTCCTTGAAAAGGGAAGATCTTTATCTTAAGATTACACATTCGAGTGTTTACTACAGAACTACTACAGCAATCACAGAATATATATATTAAAGAGAAAAAGGAGAATTCGATTAAGATCATACAATTTTTTTTTGTTTCGAGAGAATCTATTCTAAAAATTTACGATATTAGATTTATTGGACTAAATTTTGACTATGTATTGATCTATGCATGTATTGTTGTATGTTAATATGCCACAATATGTTGTGGTATTTGGTTTTTAGTTTATTTTGTGTTACCTTTGTTTTATTGTAGTTTATTTATTGCAATAAAGATAGGGATTTTATATAATGACAACATGCATGCTAAATGTATGTACAACATATATTTTGATTTTTTTTTGCTTTTACATTAAATTACAGTCATATTTCAATAATCTGACAGTTTTTATTTTCGGATAATCAAAAATGTTGTATTTATCTATGAAAATTGTCATCCCAAAAAAAAACTTTTATTTGTAAGAATTTAAACGATCAAAGTGTTGGCTAAATAAAACTTTATTTACACCCAGCGACAAAAAAACCCTCGAATGGACTATGCAGTAATTTTTCCCAGAAAAGCAATAAAAATAGAGTCATAAAAATACAGAAAAGTAGATAAATATGTTGACTCTTGTTTCAACAGGTTATGAAAGGGATATTATCTTAAAATTATTTATCATTCTTAATGCTACCAGTGAGTCAATCGGTTAGAGAGCAAAATTGAGACGAAAATTGTGTTGAAAAATGGGAAAGTACAAGCAGTTAAGTTCTGATGTAAAGGCAATTATAGTTTGTTTATCACGGGAAAATTATTCAAATTGTGAAATCGCACGTAGAGTAAAATGAAGTGAGTGGAGTGTTAGAAGTATTTTAAAAAAAATATGAACAAACCGGTAGTGTATGTAGAAAAAGAGGAAGCGGAAGACCGCGTGCCACAAAATCTAGGGAAGACTCACATTTAAAAAGGCTATGTTTAAAAAGCAGATTTGCTACAGCTCGTGAACTTCGTAATTAATTAGCAGATGTTGGAAATAAAAGTGTCAGTACTAGAACTGTACAAAGACGGCTCCGGGAAATGGGTTTACACTAAAGAAGACCAGCAAAAAAAACCTCTTTTAACAAAGTCAATGCGGGTCAAAAGAGTTCAGTGGTGTAAAGAACACCGAGATTGGACACTGAATGACTGGAAAAGAGTCATCTTTTCCGATGAGTCCAAATTCAACTTATTGGAACCGGACGGTACCGTTAATGTAAGGCGTAGAAAAGGAGAAAGTTATAAACAGGAATGCATCTAATCAACGGTAAAACATTCTCCGTACGTCATGGTCTGGGGCGCTATTACTGCTTACAGTACTGAGGGCACTATAAATGCCCAAAAATATAAAGAAATTATAAATGACGGTGTTATTCCCACCATAGAGGAACTTACGGGAGAGACATCAGAACCACTGTTTCAGGATGATTCTGCGCCTTGCCATCGGGCTAGATCTGTAAGTTTATATAATGCCTTTAAGTTATAATTTTTGAATTTCTGATTTTAACCAAGCTTTTTCTTTTCACAGATAAAAATTTACAAGGAAGAGTTGGGAATAGAGTCCATAACATGGCCAGGAAATAGTCCTGACCTTAATCCCATCGAAAACCTTTGGGCCATTTGTAGCACCCAGTAATTTCAATCGAAATTACTGGACCAATTATTTCGACGTACACTGTACCGTGCTCGAAATAGCTACATTTTCTCCAAATCGGACTAGCGGTACCTTGTTGTTCGATTTGAAAAATAAGGTGCAGTTAGTCCGATATGACATTGCCTGGGTTTGGTATTCGAGGCAAAATCAATTTACCGTAATCGGTTTTGATTTCGGTCTGAATCCCAAGTCAAAGGTGATGGATTCGGGGGAGTCTTGGTTCACTCGTGGCGACGAGGAGATCGCGTTGGGAATTTCGCGGAGTTTTGAAGCGCAAAACACTACGGGATTACGAGAAAGAAAATGTGGAGACGGGGACGGATATAGCTCCGATCGGAAAATCTATCGGACAAGTGAGTGTCACGTTCGGACATATCTTCCGTCGTGAGCAAGCAATTGGAATTTCCCTGTTCAGTGCCATTCTGGTGTAAAAGATAGTTCTCGAAACGTCCAACCCATCTCCTGGCACGTGTTATTGATATTGAGACGAAAGTGTTTTGTCTGTGCCTCTCGTGTGTTGCAAGTGATGGTTTCTCGTGCGTGGCAGACGGGCGCTTTTAAATATTTTAATAATAGTCGCGATGCGAGAAAGATAAAACAACCGAAACGGCGTACTAGTATAACATATTGCGCGTTCTTACAAAAAAAAAAAAAAAATAGATACAAACAGTTTAGTTTACCGTATAAAATCAAAGCGTACGGTACAAATGTCGCCCGAATGTATCATTCTTTCGTACGAGGCAATTAAGAATTTTGAAATTTTCGGTACATTGTTATTCTCCTGTCGGTATCAAATCCGAGATCGCGACCGAAGACTCGTAACTAGATTGAATTCCAATAGTAATGACTTCGGGAAGGTGTACAGAAATGAAAAGCTGTATTTGTAGTTGAGATACAAAATTCGGTAAATTACCCTAGTTATAATCATGAAATACCTAGCTTAAATCAAGATATATACATTTGTGTATGTAATTAATTTCATTTAATTACTGGAGCTCAGTTGAATAACCCAGATAATTGAAGTAAATAGAAAAAAGTTAGAAAAAGAACAATGACAACCTTTAAATATTTGTTTCCAAGTCCTATCAATGAGTATTCCGATTTGAATCAAACAAAAACATCATTAAATCGAAGACAGATACTAATGAATAATTAGAATGTATATTGAACATATATGTAAACGTTATAAATTTAAGAATTAAATTTTTTTTTTGAATTTCAAAATTTTGCATAAATTAAAACTAATTGCGAGAAAAACAAAAAACAAAAAGGAAGACTTGATAGAACCAATGTTTATTCTTCCACTATTATTCGAGTATATTCTTTTGTGTTTCCAACGTTATAAACTGGTGTGGTGTTAGAGGTCAGCTGTTTGAAATTGATTATTTCTGCGCGTTTTTTTGAATTTGAAAAACAAAAACTGGTGTTAAATTATCTTTTGAGTGCTGTGTATATAGTGAAATTAAATTTTTATAATTTGACACACAGTAAGTACTTCTTCGGCTTCCTTATTGGTGGTAACAAATTTTTGCAGCGACACCGTTATATCGGGCTATTGGTTTGTATTTTTGGTTCTTTGTTCAGCTAAAAATATCGATACGGCTTGCACACCGAGTAGATTCTCTGGACTAAGAATGCCTTCCAACCAGATCGACCACCCAGACGATTGCATGAAATGCAAAGTTAGGGTGGTGGATGGTGATAAAGCCGTGCAATGTGAGGGCGTATGTGACAGATGGTATCACATCAAGTGTGCAAAAAGGCCGGGAAGAATAGTTAACTTAGTAATTTGGGAGAGCCCTTTACTTCTTACTTTTGATATATCTGTAAGAATAGAATCAGATCATTCCTTGACAAAGAGGAATTATCTAACGCAGACATTAACCGGGACCATATACCTACAGACGATTCAAGACTTACAGACTGAAATAGATACGTAATAGAACCCGTTTGTAAATCTGAACAATGCATATACCTTAACGTCATGAATAGAAAATCGAGTTCACCTAACAGAGCGGAAACTGCTTCTATCATAGTATTTTATTTTTGAATTCCAATATTTTTTTTCGATTGGCTCTATCATTTGGAACTTCATATGCAAAAGACAAAAGAAAAGAACTTGAAACACAATGTGTCGAAATTAAGACTGTAATTTTAGGTTGATTGTACTCAATTGATTTTCTTTAAAGTGAAATAATGATGATTTGCTAAACTGAAACTCATCGGCCTTTTTATTGGGCGAAAGCCCGTGAAGTTCTTTCTTCATTTTCAGGGTCCGCGCATGGCCTGGCTGGCCAATGACTAACTAAAGTCTTGTTTTTGGGATTTTCAACATTTAAAAAGGGAGAGATACTGGCCATATGTAGTAGTTTCTGTTTTTGTATTAGACATTGAATTTTGAATTTGATGGCCAGTATCAGAGGGTGGAGGACCCCAGTCCATCGGGGTCAGGGCTCCACTACCATCGGGGGCCCGGGGCTGTCTGCCTCACCCGGGTTCCTCTGAAAAGAGAGGTAGTCGTTTCCCTTTCTTCCTTTTTTTTCAGCTTTTTCAATTTTTCTGGCTCCGTGCGTTGTCACGAGCACTGGGTTTGCTTAGTCAGCCCATGTTGCAGAGTCATGGGTGGTTTCCTTTACGGAATTATGCCCCTTTTTTGTCCCTGGGTATTTTTATATACCAGTTTGCGGCTACATATTCATGACGGATGAATAATACGTTATCATAAATATATACGTTTGCTATTTCGCGAAGCAAGAAGACATTCGTTTGCTATTTCGCGAAGCAAGAAGACATTCGTTTGCTATTTCGCGGAGCAAGAAGACATTCGTTTGCTATTAAATTACCAAATAACCAAAATTAAACGCATTAGTAGCATCCCGTTTCTCTTGGAGAGCAAACCATCCCCATTATTTCATGAACCCACCCCAGCCGCAGCGAGCTAGCAAAGCGGCACCCCAGCATCTGTCGGGGTTGGTTAAAGGGTGCTCCGCTAATTCGGACGAGGGGCCTCCACGGCCATTTCTAGGGCACCCTGCTCTCGGGGCAATTCTTTTTTTTTTAATTTGCCTCTTGAATGGCGATAGCCATTCCACTTTTGCATCTTAGCACTCTTGGTTCTGGGCTTCGGTCTGGTTCTGAGTTGTGCTAAGTGCAATCTCATTCATAAAATTCGCTACATATTGTATAGTGCGAGTGGATATATGTAGGTTTATAATTGAACACGTGTTTTACCCTGACCCTATAATTGATGATCCCGTCGTGCAGTACATGCAGTGCAGTCTTAAAAACGCATTAAGTTCGGCAGGTGCTACAGTACACAGCGCACAAGAAGATAGCTCTCAATATATCCCAATTTCCGAAAGATCTTTGAATCTTTACAATCATCAAATCATTATAAAAAAGGGTAAATCAAACAATACGACAAAACAAAAGCTTTTTGGACGAACTAGATGTACCTTTGTTTCCGTAGACACCGATGAAAAATTTATGAGATATATTCTACAAAATCACGTTCCAGGCAAAGGAACAATTGGACTCTACAGTCCAGATATACAAATTTGTAGCACCTTTCAGAATGAATACTTAAAACGGAAAACCCCCCATTCCAAAATAAAGTTTCTCAAATGCCCATACATACTATTCGATTGTGAAAATCAGTCTCAAATTCAAGAAGAAATATTCAGAGAGCATGTCAAAAACAACCTTCGTGGAATAGAATAAGTCTATTTAGAAATCAAGAACAACATTTATTTCCCTAATCTCAAAAACGAAATAGCTAAAGTAATAAACAATTGTAACATATGTAACCTAGCGAAATACGAAAGAAAACCGTACAAACCTCCTTTTTTCAAAACAGAAATCCCAGATAAACCACATCAGCTAGTCCACATGGATATTTGGCTCGAAAATAAATCAAAAATGTTTCTAACGATCATAGACAAATTTTCTAAATTTGCCCAAGCAATTCCATTAAAGAGTCGTAATTGGCCAGACATAAAGGTGGCCCTCAACACTTATTTCGGTTCATGCTCTAGGCCCAATAAAATTGTTACGGATAACGAAGCAACAATAACTTATAACTTAAGAAATTTTTTGGACAATGAGGAAATTAAACTTTATTTTACGACTCCTGGGATGAAAACAGAAAATTCAGATATCGAGCGATTCCATTCTACACTTAATGAGCACATGCGAATTATGAAGAGAGAAGACGTACAGGAGGCAGTACAATTTTACAATTACACTATTCACTCTACCACAAAAGAAAAACTCATTGAAGTTTATTATGGAGCAATTCCTCAAGAAAAATTCCCTGAAATTAAAAGTAGAATTGAGTCTGCTCAACAAAAACGTCTTAGCTACCACAATAAATTTCGAGAAGAATCCGACCTTAATCCGAATTTTGTAAGAAATGTTCATAGAACCCAAAAACATGAACCTCATTTTAGGTACAGACCAAAATAAAAAACTTTTGATGAAATCCAAAAATCATCAACCTAATAGACTATCTTTTCAGCCCTCATCTTCGCCCTATATCTCACCATCTCAAGTTGCCAGTGCATCGAAATTAACGAGTTGAAAGAAGGAAATGGATTTATCCTAGCCCGGATGGAACCAATTAGTATTATCGATAATTTTACGAATACTATTCATATTGTAAATCTAAGTCTTTTCGAAGAAGCTTTAAGTTCTCTCAGGATAAGCCTACAAAACACAACGTACAATACTAATTTAGCACTCAAAATCCTTGATCACCAAGTTGTTGACAAGTTATATACACTATAACCCCATAGAACAAAACGTGGTTTAATTAATCTTCATGGTAAATTTTTGAGATGGATCGGCGGAACAATGGACAATGACGGCCGTATCGACATTAACAATCACTTTAACAAAATAGAAACAGACGTAAATACAATTGCAGACGACAGATAACAATTAACAACAACATTAACGACAATATACAGAAACTAACGAACCATACAGTCTATTATCGAGAGGAAAATTAACGAAATTTCGGCTGAAACCAATAATTTGAAACAAAATTTTGAACAGTATAAGTTGAAAGAAGAAATTAAAGAAAACTTCAGAACAATCTTGGACGAACTTTCAAAAATTGAAGATATAGTTGTTCGGAACCTTTTACAATCAGAACAAGTACAGTGGTCTCAAGCTCATATCAAGTAAAACCATTTTCGAGCGACTCTCAAATGCGGCCAACTTCAGGAAGAAGCGGAAAAGAACGTGACGATCAAATTACGATTTAGTTTTAGCTCTAGTATTCATTCGTATAAAGAACTTGGCTGTGGACAGACGTGTCTTTCTGTTAAATGTGAATAGTATATTTTGTTTGAAATAAATAATTAGTTCCATATAAATCAGCGGTTTCTATGAATGAAAAGCGGAGGTTTAATTGGAACAATAGTAATGGCAAGTAAATTAGGAATACTAAGTAGGAGTATCTTAAATACAAACGAGATCTTATCTCATAAAATCGACCTTTTGAATCTACAACATATTAGAACTTCTGTTGTACAATACGACAACAGTTTACTAATTATAATTCAAATCCCTAATTTTCCTAGTTATAGACACTTTAAGACTTATCTCGTACCTATACCAAATAAAGAATCAAATTTCGAATTATTTACTACACATTTTGAAATACTCATTAATAACCTCAATGTATATGAATTTCCAACCGAAAATATAATAAGAAAACTCAAAATTGTTACAGATTAATGCATCCAAAACATTTTAAAATCCGACATACATGATTGTAAAATGATAAAAAATACTAAATCTGAAATTATTAAAGTAACACCGAATATCATAGTAACGAAAAATTTAAATAAAACGTAAATTCATCAAAATTGTAATGATCACATCATCCCTATTCAAGGAAATAACCTTATAAAATTTGAAAAATGTAAAATTTCAATAAATAACGAATCATTTATAAGTAAAATCGAGCAATTCAATGAATATGTTATTTTACCTAATATTATAAAAAATATATCTTATGTAAAAGAAGATCCTCTTATGTTAGAAAAGGTGCAATCTGTAAACTTAGAAAACCTAAAGGAAATTAAAATTTCGAAATACGAGCACGTCAGAAATAGCTGGATTAGTATATCTACTGATATTTTTATTATTCTCTGCATTATCACAATAATCGCAATAACATACATTAAACTCAAATTAAAATTTCACCATTCAGTGATCCAACATATAATTCGTCAGGAGCCGAATCTTAACCTCAGATATTTCTCAGCAGAATCCCAAGGAGACACCACATTCCCTACCCAGCAACTCATCCATATTCTAATTGTCTGATTTCACACATCTTTCACCTAAATTGCATGGACAATTGCTCCGAATCATAAGGTATCAAAAACCCATTAACGAATTTCAATCAAGTTCAGTTCAGATGGAGTTTAATTGCTAAAGCCGTCAAAAATGGAATATAGTATCAGCAGAAATGTCGTCGAACTAGAGACGGAGGAGGAAGAGCCCATTCCAGTGCCTCCGGTGTACAGGATCCAAGTAAGTATTGTTAAATTATATTTCTTAACAGTTTTTTTTATTTTATTTTTATTTTTTTTATTACCACAGCAGCAGCAGCAGATCGATAGAGAGGCTCTTATAGGAACCATAATAAAAGAGCATTATAGGGCTGAAGCAGAGTTTTTAGCTTTAATAAATAATTTTTGAATTCCATGCGAGTATTGGATTGAATTCCATGCGAGTATTGGATGCCGAAAAAATATTGATTTGTGTCTTATCAGTAAATTCTTTGTGGTTTTCTAGCGTTTCGAGTTGGGTAACGTCACGCGTCGACACGTTTGAACATGAATTGGTTTCATTCGTTGATTATGCCTATGGTGGGGATAGTTTGAAGTGGCTGATAAGCCACTGATCGATTGAAAATATTGGTTCGTGCCTTATCAGCAAATTCTTTGTGGGTTTCGGGTAGGCCAGGTATAGTTTTTAGATGTCTGTATATGAATAGTAAACAAGACCAAGAGTAATCATTCTTTCAAGCGAACTCGGTGGGGGAAAAACAAAGAAGTTAAAATGTTTTGGATCGAAGTAATTCAAAATAAAACTGAATACTGCATCTGTGAACATGCATGGCTCTCTTTTCGAATTATTAATATAACCGTGACTGGAGGATTTTTCGAATTGTACATGACTCCTGAGAGTGGTCCAAAATCATTAGTGTTTTCGAATTTTAATTTCGAACCATTTCAACACGTTCAAATTGAAGTATATAGTGAGTATGATTACATTCTTTCTCTTTGTAAGATAATGGTGTTACTTCTATTCAAGGAGGTGACATCGTTCTAATGGGATCAACAATCAGGGGCTTTAAAAACTCCCAAGCACTCAATAAATTCCCATCCGGGTGCACCTTCAATTATTACGATGAATGGTATCGTAGCGAATCATTCCACAAATTGCGTCTGGAGAGAATAAATGAGGAAGCGGGAATTAAAGAGAAAATGCATAGAGATAGCGGCAAACGCGAACCTAGAGACGACAGCAATTCAGAGGTTCTTTGGGACAAACTGCCAGAGAAAAAATAGCGAATCGTGTTCTTTTTCCTGCTTCGTATTTTGTTGACTTATAAGCAAAAGTGTAATAAAAGAGATTTTTCAAGTAATTGCTTTTATTTTTTCTTCACGTAAGTTTGTACAGCTTTTACAGCAGGATAATGATAATATGTTCGAAAGGGTTTTGTAGAATACCATCGAGAGGTCAAGATGATGCGTTCCAACGTAGTTTGTTCCGTACCATACTTATTAAATCTGCGTATGAATTTCAGATCCTGAAGCTGCATTCTATCCTTCAAAAAGTAGAACTCATTATGGTGAAAATTCTCGCCCAAGCAGCTAGAGCAAAATGCTGTAAATCGGGCACTTGATATTCGCGTTGTTCTTCAGACATATTTTTGAATTTAATGTACTCAATGTCGCGTTTGGCGTTGTACTCAATTTTTTGATACTAAAACTTCAACTGAAATAAACCTAATTCAAGATTCTACTTTTATACGAAAAATCGTACCCGCTAAATTTAGAATCATATTAAAATGCAGCTGCAATAGAAGTATTCAACCGCAAGTGTTTTTGATCCATGAGAATTTCACTAATTAGCGAAATAATTGTGGTTTTGATAAGGAAACTATTTCCTAATTTATGTTATCATTTGCAAGTAATCGTGGGAATGTAAATATTTAACTTGATAATAAATTCGTATAAATAGCCGTGCAATCTGAGAGCAATATCGTTTTCCTTCAAAGTAAGTCATAGCGTGAACATCGAGGACGACCGAAGAACAATGGAATCAATCAATGAGCTGTCAAAGTTCAAGCCGTTATTATACGCAAAAGTAACAGATTTGGAAGTTGGCAAGTGGTATAGAATTACAGCTGGAGAGAGGATGTCAACACGGTAAGTTTAAATTTAATGTTTTGCATATGTACTTGAAAGTAATTTTTGTTTGTTTTCAGGTATGGAACGGCAATCGTTATAGATTTGGACAACAGCATACGAATATTTCTGCCATCACGTTTCAACAAATGTAGCGATACAGTTTTGGAGGACTTTAACGTTGGAAAGCTAGCGCTGAGTTGTACCACCAACGACCACAAAGGACTACAATTCCATGAAGTGGATGGAACCTTTTTCTACACACCCTATTAAAAATATATAATGTTGCAATAAAACAAAATGTTTATTATTTTTATTTAATGAATGGATTTTTTTATAATATAATTTTTCCTAAGAGAGCAAGCCGAACGCTTGCCTGGTCTTGTACCGACATCAGTGTCTGCTCGTGCGTATGGCACTACTTACATCATTGTTTCCCACATTGTCAGCTTTTCAGACCCATGTGGCGTGACGTAAAACACAAAGCATGATAAGACCCAAACTCATCATACAAAACTCTTCATTACTGATAAGACTCAAACTCCCGTACAGCACGCGCCAAAAACCCATTGCATGTGTGCGTGACGTCACATGCTGCTCGACCGGAAGTCGGTGACCGCAAAGATTTTCATACAAAGTGAGCCAGAACCGCCATATCTCTACTACTTATATTAGATGACAAACAGTTTTTATATACTTAAAATAAATACTTAATATACTTAAAATAAATAGTGTAATGTTGTGTAAACGCGATTTCTGTGTTTCAATTCAAGAAGTTGACTTATAAAATTCAGTGAACACGATCTTCAATGTTTCGCAGCCGAGCTCGTGTATGGAACAACGCTTCGACTACAAGGTGAGTTTTTCATCGACGAAGACTTTGAACCGGATCCGCAAATTTTCGTCGAAAAATTCTGGAAAGAGATGAAGAAACTCCGAGCATAACCAGCCGCTCATCATCGCGACGACAGCATATTTACGTTCAAAAATCTTCACAAATGCTCACATGTGTTTGTAAAGGAAGAAGATGCGAAAAAATCCCTGCAGTACCCATACAGCGGACCGCACAAAGTAATTAGACGTCCCAGCGACACAGTGTTTATCGTAAAGATAAATGGCAGAGATACCCATATATCTACTGAACGTTTAAAACTGCCTTTCATCGTTCATGAGGATGCAAAGCAAACAATCCCAACAAACTTGAGAACTTATTCAGGACCAAAAACGAACAAAGTCAGGTTCTTGTGAAAACAAATCGCAACATATCAACCAGTAACCACTTCAGCTTTAATTGCTTTAATTTGTTGAAAATGTGTCGTGTCCGTGGATGCGAGTTGTAGGCGGAGTGTTGATTTCGGGCATTTAAACAAGTGTAAAGTGGTCCAACTTGACCCAGAATCCAACTTTGTACTAATCCGATACTTTTGGGCATTACAAGCAACTTGATTGAGTTAAACAATAGATAAACACATGCTGATTCCGCAGGGAAATAATCGCATTTGTAAATGATTTATATATATAGAAAAAAAAAGAAGGATGAAATCTTAATTTAATTGTAAATTGTAATTATAAATTGATGATTAATTGTAATTGTAACTAAGAAATTTTATACGATTTGAATTTTGTTTGAACAGAACATTTTGTAGTTGAAGAGGTACTAAACGTGGAAAAATTGCTCACTGATTCAGATTTATTATCTGTATTGCTAGTGCCACTATTGCATTATTTAAGCTCGGTAGTCATTTGTAAAGTTAGATCCCTTCAATTAGTATCTTTATAAATGTTCGCGAAAAGAAAATGGTTGCACATAAACTTACTTGCCGTTTTTTTTTTACCATCGATGAGAAGAAAATGCTCTTCTGTAACGTAAGGATGACGTCACCACTTACTGTTCGCGATGTTAACTTAAGTAGAAGTATGACTAACTGGCGAAACTTATACTTAGTATTATAAATTAAGGACGATTTTGATTCTTTGTATAGAGCACGTTACCGAATTTTTTTTTAATAAATACAAAAAAAAAATGATTTGTTAAGTTGAAACCCTCAGGCCTTCTTATTGGGCGATAGCCCGGGAAGTTATTTCTTCTTTTCAGGGTCCGCGCATGGTCTGGCTGGCCAATGATTAGATAGTGTTTTTCGTGAATTTTCAGCTTTCAAGGGAGGGATATTGGCCAATTTTAGGTAGATTTTGCTTTTGATTTGGATTTTTTTGAATTTTAATATTATGGCCAATATCAGAGGGTGGAGGACCCCAGACCATCGGCGTCAGGGCTCCACTAACATCGGGGGCCCGGGGCTGTCTGCCTCACCCGGGTTCCTCTGAAAAGAGAGGTAGTTTTTTGTTCCCACATTTTTCCTTTTTAGATTTTCAATTTTCTGGCTCCGTGCGTTGTCACGAGCACTGGGTCTGCTTAGTCAGCCCATGTTGCAGAGCCATGGGTGGTTTCCTTTACGGAACGATGCCCCCTTTTGTCCCTGGGTATTTTTATATACCAGTTTGCGGCTACGTATTCATGACGGATGAATATTAAGTAGCATCCCGTTTCTTAGAGAGCAAACCATCCCCATTGTTTAAAGAACCCACCCCAGCCGCAGCGAGCCAGCAAAGCGGCACCCCAGCATCCGTCGGGGTTGGTTAAAGGGTGCTCCGCTAATGCGGACGAGGGGCCTTCACGGCCATTTCTAGGACACCCTGCTCTCGGGGCAATTCTTTTTTTTTTGTTTTGCCTCTTGAATGGCATTAGCCATTCCACTTCTGACCTTAGCACTCTTGGTTCTGGACTTCGGTCTGGTTCTAAGTTGTGCTAAGACTAATCTCAACAACACTTACGCTACAAATGGCGCCCAACGTGGGGCCCGAAAACTTGTTTTTGGGCAACCCACAACAGTGAGAAAACAATTATGAGTTTCGACTCATACTCCCCTCAAGACTTCACGTCTTTAAATCCTAATATTTCCATTCTCACTGGCATGTCTTCGAACCGCCTTCCTTGCGATTCCACTTATCTTCGTTCGAGAGAACAAAACCCTTTTAAAAACAAGACATGCACTGCTCGCTCTTTCCCTCCTAACCGCAAACATCCTTCCCCTCCTATCCTATTAACTTCAATTCCTGTTAGCTTACCTCTTTGTAAGAGTTTGTCTTACCTCGTTGTGTTGTCCGTAGAGCTTTTTGGCTCTGGGTGCAACCTGGAGGATGACCGTGGATAACAGGTTTTGGTGGTTTAGCGCCACTCCTGTCCCGGTAATCCGAAGGGCCCCTGCCTCACTTTATGTTGGGAAGCTGACCCAAACTTTATATCCTTGTTGTCTTGACCCAGCTTCGGCTTTTGGCTTGGGTTTGGTTCAAGCTGTGGTGGATTACGTGGGGTTGGCGTGGTGCCGCCTACACGTCCCTGCAGCTTCGTCAGACTTGAACCATTTGCTGAAGTTGCTCTCTTTTCGAGGAATTTCGGGCGGGTGAACAGTCCCCCATACTGGGCGATTCCCTTCTGGAATCGACCCAGGGTAATTTTCACACTTAAATGAATTTTTCGCACTTCGACAATTTTCACACTTGTACAATTTTCACACGTAAATATGTTTCACACCTAATTAAATTCATCCATAACTAAAATTTCATCTTTGCGTTTTTGATTCGAAAAGCCAGCCAGCCAGCGAACCTGAAATTGAGAAGAGCAGACCGGGTTTCGTTCAATAAGAAGGCTCACCCTTGGAAAATAAATTTTGAACTACCCTTGGAAAAATTAAATTTTGAACTACCTTTGAAAATTAAATTTTGAACCTACCTTTGCAAAAATTAATTTTTGAATTTACCTTTTCGAAAATTAATTTAGAAAAGTCTTTTGCTTACTCCGCTTCTTTGGTTAGCCTTACTCTAGCATCTGGCTTTGAATAAGTTGCTACAAATCGTGGAAAGTTAGACACACCACTAGGTGTGCACGTAATTATATTTTGAACTTGGCACTTTGGCCAATTAGTTATTAAGCTTTGATTTTAGTCACTTCGGCTTAGGATAAGTTTTGATATTCTTGAATATTGGCACTTGGCCACATTTAGCTCTAAGCGTATAATTATCAGTTAGACACGTTAGCGTGCAAAAATTAATTTGAATTCAGAATATTTGTGAATTTTCTCAGCTTAGACAAAATGCCACTGAGGCACAGCAGAGAGGACTTGGCCAGCGTGGAGGTGGAGGCTCAGTGCTCCATCTGCCAACAAGCATACACCAGCTTTCAAGTCACGCACACCACAAAATGCGAACATAGTTTCCACCGAAACTGCTTGGAGCAATGATTGAAGGATAATTCTGGCTGTCCCTTGTGCCGTGGACCACTGAGGCTTCCCCTCGACGCAGGTCAAGCCCCCTCGACGGGCGGGGCCCGGCCGAAAACCTCCAAATCTGGAGTTACCACCAGGGGAAGGGGAAGGCAAGAGCAAGCCATAGTGGAATTTAATTTACAGGATCCGAATGGATCGGGCGTCTCAGACCAGCCACCCGATCCTAAAGGATCGCTGCTGACAACTAGTCCAACGGACGAAGCCGGTCATCACCCCTCATTCCAAACGGAGCTGAGTGGCGTTCAGCACCAGATAGGCGCCTTGCATGATAGCATGCGCTTAATTATGGAACAGTTGGCTGATCTGAGACGGCCGACCCAGCCTGAAGCTGAAATTCCTGCGCCCCTGAACCCCAGGGCACCAGTCTATGTTCCTGCTCCAAGGCCTCATAATCCCCGCCCACTTCGGGATGATCTAGGCCAGATGGCTCCTGATAGGGTGGCCAGTATCATGGAGAGGTGGAACCTTAAGTTTTCTGGAAGGGATAACACCTTGCCCGTGCAAGTGGTCACCTACAGGGTCAGGTCGCTCACCAGGCAAACACTTTCTGGCCGTTTTGATTGGCTATGTCAACACTTATACCTGCTATTCACCGGAGCCGCGGCCGATTAGTATTGGCGGTTCCACAGCACCAGACGGGAAGTCCAATGGCGAGACCTGGAGGTGGCGCTGAGTGATCAGTTCGGAGGTCGCTACTCGGACGGCGACCTGATGGAGATCATCCGAGGACGAAGGCAACGAACAAACGAGACCTTCGATAACTTTAGTGCGGAAGTACACCGCTTAGCGGACCGCTTGCAACGCCCCATCAGCGATGGAGAGTTGGCAGAGATCCTCCGGCGGAATCTGTTACCGGAGATTCGCCGCGCTTTATTGCAGAGTCACTTGCCTACTGTCCGGATGCTCCGTCAGGCCGTCCTCCGAGTGGAGAATTTCGAGCCGGAGCTCAGAAGCCGCCGCCGGTCTGCGCCAGAAGGTCATTTTCACGAAGCCCTGGAGGAAGAACCTCAAAACCTTGTGGAGAACGACCCCCTAGATACTGAAGTTTGCGCCGCGACAGTCTTGCCTACCTGCTGGAACTGCAGGAAGGTAGGACATAAGTTTGACGACTGCCTAGAAGAGAGGCACGTGTTCTGCTACGGGTGTGGCAAAGAAAACACCTATAAGCCGCACTGCCCCGTATGTCAAGCAAAAAAAAACACGCCCAAGGGAGTGCCGAATTCCACCGCGAGCCTCCCAAAGAGGCAAACCCATCCACTTCGTTTCAGCAGGTAGGAGGGAATGTCGCGGGCGACATTCAACAAGGCAACACCTCAAATGCTGAACACCCTGAAGGGTTGCCATTACCTGACTTACCCCAACATCCGTCGGGGTTGGTTAAAGGGTGTTCCGCTGATGCGGACGAGGGGCCTTCACGGCCATTTCTAGGGCCCCCTGTTACCGTTAACTGTCGAAAAGTATCACAAGAAAACCTATGGGTTCCTGACTGAACTCAAAGGAGCAATTTCGGGCGGCTGACTCACCGGAGCTGGGGTGGTTCGGGCGCCACTTGCTTCGAACCCCGAAATCGCCTCGTGGACGTCGCTCTGAAGCGAGAAGTCGGCGACGTTATGCCCTTTTACATTTCGCGACCGTTTTCTTTTTTTTAACGAAACAACTCACCGGTTTCAAAACAAATCGTATCTAAGATGCTTTTTCTTCTATCGCATTTTATAACCCGTTTTTCTCCGAAATCTGAATCAAAACTCTCTCATTTCCATTAATACACTATTATTGCAAACACAATTACTCGCTTCTACGTTAAACAACCGTACACTCTATCGAAATAAAAATAGCGCTCTAAAATATCTTATTTGCTACTTAATCTAAGTGTGCACACTACCTGGGATCCCACAGCAACTCGTTCTCAATCGGGTCTCCTCCACAATCGCGACGCAATCAATTCTGCCGTTCGTGACTCCAGGCGACTCGCAATCAAAATCGTTTGAGTTGTATCTGATTTCGCTAGTTCTAATCAATCACAGTATGCGGCCGTCCCCTGTCTAAGCGATGTTGCCTTTTTTTAGATGTTATTCTTCAAAAACTCCCGGCGCCAAAAAGAACTACTACTCGTCTTCTGGTTTATTCTCCTTGCTCGCACTCGTCCCAAATACCAGCCGAAATATAAGTAGGAAAGAAAAATGGATTCAAGTTACCGCTTCCTACTGCACGTCCAATCACTCACCCTGATCGCCATAAAAGAAGGCCTTTTATCATTATCTCGCCCGCAGGAAAACTATTTGGGGGCAGCGGGATTTTCAAATTCCGTTGGGCGTATTCACCCTGGCAGTTACACGCGCCAGAGTGCTGAATTGGCTATTCAACACACGGTCACATTTGGAACAACTCAACACTGTCACATCTGTCCGATGACAACTTGTTGACGTTTCTTCTATGTTTAGTTCGATATAGTCATGGAGCGATAATTTTGTTACGATTCATAATTCCGCATACCTTAAATGGCTCTAGTGTTCCTATCACTTTCGTGTCCTTCAAATGAGTTTGTAATTAAGTAGATTGCATTTGTTGAGCTTAATTGTGTTTGACATCATGTTTTGATTTAATATTGTGTCTACTCATGAGCGCTTTCAATTCGGGTCACTTGCTAAAGGCTCGAGTACGTTTGGTTTCAAAATATTTGCATCTAACTTGATATGATGTCAAAGATAGGTTGAAGTGACGCCAAGCTTGATGTCGTGAGCAGGGTGCGGCGCATTGGATGGCGTAAGACGGGCTCCAATCCCTTCAACAATGTTGGTGAGTAGAACGATCGCCGGGAACGAAAAGTCGCGGCGTCGGATTAGTGTTTATGTTGTCAGTGCTAGTGTCGGGTATGTGTCCGTTGATAGAACAAAATGTATTGTGGGTCGCCTGCTCCCGTGATTCTGGGGCGCATTCTGGGAGCCCCGAAAGTTCCCCCGCAAGTGCATTTGCATGCTTTATCGTCGGCCCGACTATACGTCCGTCACGAACTCAGCCATATCCGTCGCGGCGGTCGCCAACCAAATGAAAGTGGGTCAAATATTGTCGTAGGTCAGGAATGTTGATCCCCGATGCCTGACACAGGCGTCACTTTGCCGTGCGTTCATCTGCGATGCCGGCCCTGGCCTTCATCTGGCGCCTCCGTTGCGACTTCGCGAACTCGTAGCTATCCAACTTAAAACTAAATTATCTTATCGCTATACTACTGATATTCAATTAAATAGAAAATTTTATTTTAAACTCTCCTTAAATCACAATAATTTGGTTTATTACGCTTCATGTAAAATTCTGAGAGCCGTGATTCGCGAACCATCTCCATCGTACTCCCTCTTGGAGGACGGTGGAGGAATTTTTTTTTTAACACAAGAAAAATCTGTGAACCGTTACATTTTTTTAAAAGAAAAATCTGTGAACCGTGACAACCCTGCTCTCGGGGCAATTCTTTTTTTTTGTTTTGCCTCGTGAATGGCATTAGCCATTCCACTTTTGGACCTTAGCACTCTTGGTTCTGGACTTCGGTCTGGTTCTAAGTTGTGCCAAGGCCAACTCTCAAACTAATTTACGCTACAGGGCACGGCTGCAAATTCTCAGGCCCGGGGTTACCACCAGATGTATGGAGAAACAGGGACAGGCCGTCATGGATTTCAATAAAAAAAAACTTGTTTTTAACACATAATGGATATGTAACTGATTAATATTAGATATAAATTGTTTTTTTTTTGTTATTTTTCCCTTTATTTGAAACACAAAAGAAAAGAATATTCTTTTTTTTATTATTATTATTTTTATTGCCTCTTGTATGCTGTTATCTATGGGCATATGTATTAAGTAGAGCGTACGGTTTATACGGTACGGTCCGAGAGAATGTATTTAGCTCGTAACGATTTCCTTTGTTGGTTTGGATAAACAACTGTATTTCTCAAAAGAAAATCTAATTTAAGAGATAGATTATAATGAATTTCATTGCACTTGTATTTAGTTAAAACAAAAAAAAAATAAATAAATAATGATTTATTAAAGTTTAAAACTCTAGGCTTTCTTTTTGGGCGCAGGCCTGTAAGGTCTTTCCTTTTCAGGGTTCCGCGATGGCCTGGCTGGCCGACAGTTGATCAGTTTTATTGTTGAATTAAAGAAAAGGGAAAGACATTGGCCATTTTTTTGTTTTTATGTTCAAGTTTTGTATATTAAGGCCAAAGACAGTGGGAGGACCCCAGACCATCGGTGATCAGGGTTCCGCCATCATCAGGGCCCGAGACTGTCTGCCTCACTTGGGCTCCTACAAAAAAAGAGGCAGTATTTATAATTTTCAAGTTGGCTCTGTGCGTCGCCATGAGCGCTGGGTCTGGCTTGTCAGCCCATGCAGCAGAGCCATGGGTGGTCTCCTTAATGGAATCAAGCTCCCTATTCACTTGGGTATAGTTATATACCAGTTTGCGGCTACTCTATAATGACGGATGAAATTATAGGTAGCATTCCGTTTTCTGAGAGCAAACCGACTCCATGTTTCAAGAACCCACCCCAGCCGCAGCGAGCTAGCAAAGCGGCACCCCAGTAACTGTCGGGGTCGGTTAAAGAGTAATCCGCTAATGCGGACGAGGGGCCTTCACGGCCATTTCTAGGGCACCCTGCTCTCGGGGCAATTCTTTTTTTTTTAATTTGTCTCATGAATGGCATCAGCCATTTCACTTTTCGACCTTAGCACTCTTGGTTTGGTTCTGAGTTGCGCTAAGGCAATGTCAATCACACATTTCGCTACAAGACTTTCTACTCATGCCAAAAGTTGTCAATAGGTTTGAATTGAAGAATTAATTCATATTTTCATATGTTTTTCGGAGCTCCATCAGTCAGTCAGTTGAATAGCGTTTTTTATGTTAGCGATCTTATATAGCGATTTATTTTTTATAACAGTTAATAAAGTCTCATTTGGTGATATATCCTTTTGGTGATGACGGTTTTAAAACCCTATTGATTAATTATACTGTATATACAGTGATCACGCGATCCTTAGTGATTAGTGGAAAAGTGGATTGGATTTGGAAAAACAAAGAACTCATAAAGCAGATCCTGTAGAACCGTTTTTTTCCTGGAACTTCAGCTGGATTTAACTGTTACTCCGTCAAGGATAACAGCACAAGTAAGAACATAGTTTTTAATCCTACTGATGAATAAACAATTAAGGGGAACCCAAACGGAACAACATAAGGATTAGCCGGTGTGGGTCACTGCTATTTCACAGGGGGTCACTCTAGGAATCCGTTTTTTCCTCCAGTTTCTAATTCGAATTTTTCGAATTTTCCGGATTTATAATTCTTTAACAGTGCGATGGATCGAGACTGCGAAATTTATGTGAAAGGAACGAGATAGAGAACCGAACCGGCCGAATGACATATAAGCAATAGAATCGACAATGTTAGAGAATTTTGTAACGCATCGATGGATAGCATCTTAAAAGATGGAGTCATTCGCAGGTGGTTGACGGTAACACACACATTGTAGCAAAATGGAATTGTAGAGCGTAAGAATCATACACTTGAAATATCAGCAAGATGTAAGCTATTAAAAGCAGGGCTATCGCCGTCATTTTAGGCAGAAGCGATTGTCACCACAAATTATAATAAATAATCGCTGCATAACGAAAAGCCTTGACAACCGTATCCTCTTTGAGGCATGGACTGGAATTTGGATGCCGCACGGAATCAAAATCCGAATGGCCAGAGGCGTTAAATTTTTCAATCGCAGCGATATTGAAAATGAATACGAGGAAATCGTGACCGAAGATACATTAATCAATTATTCCTATATACGTACACATGGCGAAAAATCGACCAAAACACAACGGGAAAATCTTCGGATGATACCATCTACGGCTCAGGATATATACACTGAGCACGTTCTCGTTCAAGACATGTCATCTCCTGATACACATACGAAAATAATTTTCTTTCCAAAACCACAGACCACGTGAGCACTCTACGGCAATTTCGAATTCTTTTCGCCCCGAGACACAGCGCAACTCGTCTTTGAAACGGATACGACCGAATGCTCGAAGAAGATAAAAAATGATTCACAAGTAAATTCAGACACAAACGATGAATTGCATCAGAACGCGATTGTAATGCTAGTTCAATGGCGTCCAACGTGGGGCTTTAACGGTAATTACGGCACAACGGTAGTTGGAAAAAAATCTGAGAAGCCAAGTCCCAAATTGTGGGAAGGCGATTAGGCGCGATAATTCGAGCAAAATAAGCCAAGTAAATCGAGTCTTGTTTTGATCGTGATTACGTTGTTTAAATCGGGAATATTGATGAGAGTTTGTTATATCGCATGAATTATATTTTTCTTGAAATTGTCACTGCATGTATTGTATATTTTAAAGTGATTATTGCCGAAATTGAATACTATAATTTTTCCTTATATATATATATATATATATATATATATATATATATATATATATATATATATATATATATATATATATATATATATGTATATATATATATATATATATATATATATATATATATATATATATATATATATATATATATATATATATATATATATATATATATATATATGTATATATATATATATATATATATATATATATATATATATATATATATGTATATATATATATATATATATATATATATATATATATATATATATATATATATATATATATATATATATTAAATATTTTGAATTCCGGTATTGGGTGTGAAAATGATCGGAAAGTGTGAATGGTGAATTTATTTTGAAGTGAGCGGAATAAATACTAGTCGCAAGTTGAAAGGTAAACACGGGAAATGTCAAGAGGCGATCAAACCGCCACCAAGCGGCAAATGAAAAGGGTGCGTTCCGAAAACCATAACTGCAGGAAAATGCACTTTTCGAAGGCGCGTACAACAATTGCAATGGGCCAATGCACCCGCCTGCATGTTTCAATGGTATGGTGGCGGCAACGGAATTTTAGATACCGGAGAAGCGGTAACTGCAATCTCTAAGCGAGGCCCGGTGGGAGTTGGGCAAGTGATGGATCTTCCTATTTGGCCAGCGAACGCGGTGAGGATAAGACTCCATCAGCGGCAGAGCGGAAAAGTAATTTCTTCTTCTATATTTTTACATGATATTGGGCGAGTGCTGGACGAGAATCGAGGAGGCTTGGCGCAGTTTGATAGCGAAATAATAGACACTGGAGCTAGAGACGAGGCGTTTTTTTGTTTGGAATATCGACAAAATCAAGCACGAGTGATCGGAAGTAAAGTGGCTCGATTAGACCGACAAGTGTGGCAAAAATTGGTGGCGAGCTGAGCGCTCGGGGTTAGCTACTACAACACGAAGCAGAAGGTGCAACAAAAAGAATAGAACGAGCGGCGACTTCGCGGGGAATTCCCCGAATGCGCGAAGAACACGTCTGGGGAGACTCGACGCGACGAATTGATCCAGATATCTTCAGGTGATTGGTCGTTATCTTAGATGTAAGTACTTTTGTAATAATTAGTTTCATTTGAATTTGTTAACAAAGATTGTGTAGTGCGGCGCCGTCAGTAGATGATAACAATAAGTGCGCAGAATAGAATTTTTGTACGAAATTGTAAAACTGGTGTTATCATTGCGCGTCGGGCGTTAAGTTCGGTTATTTGACCGTAGAAGGGGGGAAAGAGAAGCCGTCGACGATTTCTCGCTTTTAGGCGACGGTTTATGATCAATTTCGTGTAAGAATCAAAGCGAGTGGCGCCAGAAATAGAATCCACCTTTTCTTTTCCTTTCTCCACGTGAGCTAAGCCGGCCGAAATTGATCCTCCTTTGATCCCGACGATAGGCAAAGGGTACGGTGCGTGTTCCGCGTGGCTAACGGTAATAAATTGGCGCCCAACGTGCACTCTTTCTCCAATCTAAACTCAATTCACTTGATCATTGGTGCAATGAAAATAAGCTCTCTCTCAACATTGCTAAGTGCCAGGTACCACACCGATACTCATTCCGATACCCTTTGGATCATGCACAACCATCATAACGATAACATTCTCAGACAACTTTCTTGCCTTAAGATATTACGTGGCTCATATTCATATTGATATATCGTTCACTTGAAGAATTCATAAACTTTCATACATAACTAATTCTCTGGAATCTTTACCTCAATAGCCCGTACCGTGTCCACTGACTTTGTTTTGAATGGTTTATCAAATAGCTCATTCGTTAAGATTTCAATTCGAATCCACTTGGTTTAATCATTAAAGCAATAGTCCATGTCGTATACATTTGATTCCAGTTTGTAAACAGTTCATTCGAATAACATAGTCTTTAAAATTCACATAGATGCTTAAATGTAGAAATGTCTCGTTGGCATCATTTTTACTAGTCTGATGTTATCAGATTTCGTACTTAATGCGTTTTTGAACTACATAAAAGGCTCGAGAATGTTAAATAAGTTGCTCAGTTAGTTTCAGGAACGTATAAAGTAAAGAACAATATTTCGAAGTTTCAAAGAAAAGATATTGTTTCATTATTGGCGCAGTCGGTAGCCGTTGGTTAGTAGATCTTGAATTCGAAAAGCAACGCAAAACTTAAAACTACTGAGTCGAGACTAGCATTGTCTCCGCGAAAGGCAGAATTTTATAAGAATTCGCCTCTCACCATACCGATTGAGTGAGGTTTCGAAAAAAAGTAGAAACGCGATTAAGGCTTTAAAGTTGTCCTAAAAACCACTCATAGCACATTTTTGAGTCAAAGGTTTTGAGAAAAAAAAAACAACAACAACACTATTGTCGCCCAACAACCGAGCAAGGATCCTGCTCCAACAAAGAGTCCAGGAACTCAGACTCAACCAACAAACGGCATAGGACGAAAGCCCTTCAAATTTTCAGTTGCTGCAGAATCCAGAAGCTTTTGAGTTTTTTGCGGAATCGAGAATTTTTCGAGTTGTTGCACAGTAAGTTAGATATTTTAACCTCTTAATGTGAAAGTGCCGCGCAGCTTCGAGCTTTAGAATAAGTGCTGATAAATTCCCCCGAGGATAATCAGGATGCGCGTACAAACAATTGTGAGCCAATGCAAGAAAAAAAAATCAGATTATCTTTTGAAGATTTGCTCCGCGGAGTGAATTTTCAAATTCCCCGAACACTATCGCACTTCAGGCCTTTTGTAATCAGGTGGACCGAATTTTAGAGTTCTGTGAATCGGAACCACAAAAACAGTGCGTCGAACAAATAGTTCAGACCAAAATTCGTGGAGAGCCACAATATGTAATTGATAGATTTCCTTTGGCCAGATGGCACCAAATTAAACAAATTTTGTACCAGCATTTTGGCGTTTCAGAACCATATCACGCTTTAAATAATTTACTGAATTGAGTCCCATTCAGTTCTAACGTCACAAAAGTTTATAGTGAAATCAATAGCATATTAATAAAACTAAATACAAAATATCTTCAACCACAAAAACACTCCTACCTACATTTTCAGCCCCACTTTAACGAAATGACAAGGCTATGCCCGCTGAGCAACGAGTCTGGTTCTATTTGGGTATCCCGGAGCTTGGCGGTAGAACGGAATGCAAGACGAGCCAGAAATATGAATTTTGTTTGTTGGTGGCCGGAAAGGTGAACACGATGAAGGCTGTTCACTTTAATCCCACGAAGACACCGACTGCGGGTCTGGAATTTGGGTGCGACACCAGCTCAGAAGACGGCAGCGTGGGTTCCGATCATCGATGAATTGTTTGAGACGGTTTGATTGAATACGACGAACGAAGCGAAAGGGGCGGCTCGGCGCGAATCTCGTCAGCATTTTGGAAGCGCCTGAGACGCCCCGACGGAGCTACTTTTGGGACAGCATTGCGAATAAGTAAGACTGTGCGACAATCCCTACGCCGAGCTCGAATTTCGCCATACGACGGGACCGACGACGAAGACGACGTATCAATTGGGGGAAGCCCCGAGAGTAGTTAAGGTACGTTAGCTTTTAGTTGGTAGATTGTAGTTGGGCTAGAGGCCGCTAGGAGTGATAATTGGCGATAGGTAGTTTAGGGTGGTTAGCGACTAGCCGTGTAACGTTAGGGATCGGCGCCGTAATCGGTAGATAGCAAAAGTGAATTCCTTTTTCTTTTGGTCAGAAATAAAGTGTGTAAACTTGTGTAATCGCCGGTGTATTTGTTCGTGATAAATTTCGTGGAAGGAAAAGTGTTGCCCGCCCGAATTCTCGTTTCGCGGAGACGGGCTGGAAGACAGCGCGGGTTTTGAGACGAGTGGCGCCCGAATCTACCCATCTCGGTGTGAGCGAGCCGCCCGTGGCTGTCGCCCCTTTCCCCAGTAGAAGGAGAAGAGGGTCGTATTACCGTCCAGGGGGGAGGTCGGTAACAAAATCTTTGCTCTTTCACGTTTTAAGTTCTGTATCCCCGAATATAAAAATATTCTAGTGGAAATGCAACAGTGTTCAACTCCACGAAGTCCTTATTCCGTACTAAACCAAATACAGCAATCACGCGATAGTAACAATTCTAAATTGGATAATAATAAAAATAAATTTTGGAAATATAATACTAATAACTCCGACAGTAATCACGTTTCTCAACCTAACTACACAGAAAAAAATTAATTAGACCGTTCATATAATCTTAATTAGATAACACGAGTTTTCATTGATTTGTCGAAAAAATATACAATTTATAAAATATATGGGGTTGAAACAAATAAAGTGCATTTTATGTTTCATCTAAAACTGATTATTTGATTTGCACGCAAGATATCATCAAATTGTATTCAACGAATCTATGACATGTTAGTCAATTTTGCTACACACGTTTACACTTTTTAGCTATTTGTAGTTACTTTGAACACTCAAAGTGCATATTTCTACTATATGGAAGTTTCAGCGAATTAAGAATATGATTTAACTATTCACAGTAGATGATTTATCTATTCAGTGGTCAGTTTTTCTAATGTCAGCGTTGTTTTTTTATATTCGCAATTACAAAAGAAGGAATTGCGACTTTCATGACTTCGTTTGCCGTGGTTCGGAATTTCACAATCATTCCTAGCTGCGTGGTATTATTTTGTGATAGGGTTTGTGACTTAGTTGTGATAGCGTATTTTGTATTAGCGCATATTTTGTGAAAGCGTATAGTTGACAAGTGCCGTCAGTGAAAAGTGCGCGGATAATAATGGAAAACGCTTTTAATGTGTCTATCGGTGGGCAGGTGGATTATATGCCTATTTATGTGTATGAAGAAGTTGATCCGGGTGTAGTTTCAATTCACACAAATTGGGGATTGCACGAAGCCATACCATTTTTCGCGAGTGAGTGACTTTATTTAAATATTAATTACGTGTTTTTAATGAAAGTAACTTTTATACAGATAAAGGGATTGATGTTGAGGTGTTAAAGCAAATCACAGACTTAGACCAGCTCATTGATTTCAGCACTTTGGCTTAAGAATAAAGCTAAGAACGAGTTTATTCAAATGGAGAACTGAAAATGTATGGTCTGATTATATTTCCAATTAAGTGGAATCTCTCAAATGTATTTTAATTTAGGGATACAGCACACATCTCGCAGAAACCGAGCCTATCAATTCGCTGACATGGACTAGCTGTAGCTCTGATAACTTTAATTTGATTAATCAAAGTGATGAGCGAGATAAATTGGTAATGCTTTGAAAAACAAAACAGTATGTAGCACATTTGCCTTTGAATTTCGCATACAGGATATCGCGACTTTGTTGAAAACAACTATAGCTGGAAAATATATTGTGGAAAAGTACTCAAAAACAAATAATCTTACAAACTCAGATAGGAACACATTAGCAAATATTGCATGTGAATACTGGATTGGGAATAATTTACGACCGCTCTCAAGTGACTATATTGAGGCAACTTCTCAAATAATAAAAATATTTCCAACCGAAAAAGAGGTAGGTACTTATAATTTATTTATTTGTATGTTATGAAATTTTAGGATATTTACTTAGGTAATAAAAATGTTCGTGGAAAACTGGTACAAAAATATTATAGCCTTTGCAAAAAGTACAGAAATACGGGACTTTTCAAGAGCCGATATAGACTGAAGCGATCCCAGTCTAAATCCTCATTTTCCACGTCAAATGATGCTGGTGATGAAGAAAATTTTGGTGATTATATTTGTAAGTAAACTTGAAAAACTTGAAAATTCTGTATAAATTTCACAGGTTTAGGTAACTTAACAGAGTTAGACAATAATTTGAGCTACAGGTGGCTCCAGAATCATGTCTAGCCTTCCGATGAAGTGGAAAAACATTGGAATCTGACTTTTGAGCTGAGGACTAAATATTTAAAAACCAAATCTGAGCAAGTTTTGATAAACTGGCCAATTCTGCGGCAGTGCATTGGCGCCAAATTGGTAAATATGGAATATTGTGTTTTTTTATTATTCAAATAGCGTTACATAAACAAACTTTGCTACCAAGCATGTGCCGTCCTTGCTCATGGATATATACTTTTAGATCACAAGTGATTTTGGAAGGTTGTACCCTGGCAAGGAGCAGCTCATTGAAAATAAATGGGAAACGTTTGAAAAAAAAAATTTTGTATTTTATCTCAACGAAATCAAGGACAAAAACAATAAAATCTATCTGAAGACAGTTCAGGAAGAACATTTAAATAATGGTAAATTTATCTGACGATATATTTGGCCAATTACCGATTATTGATCAGTTTTTCTACAGGTTCCAGACATTATTTTTTATTTATTTTATTGAGTGCTGTCTTGGTTCCGAACATCAATATTCAGGGAAAAGGTTTGAAGAAAAAAGTCTGGAAACCCTCAATTTTGGATAGCCAACTTTCAGTTGCTCTGCATGTGACGGTAACTGTTAAATAAATAATATATATTGTATGCATGCTGAATGAATATTCTCCCAGGAAAAGAAGAAAATAGCATCGATTATCCAAGATAGGCAGGAAAAATATAAGGAGTATGGATTGACGCAGCAGCCGGTTGTGATATTAATTGGTGAAACGATTAGAACAATAACGGATATATTTGTTCTATTTGACAAAATTTTATATCCAACGGATAGCTTCCTACGAGCAATTTCACTATAATTTTTTATTTATCAGGTATTCAATATTAGATATCCTGTAGAATCGCACCAAAACTGGTTATTTTGCGAAAAATTCTTTTTCGATTTAAAACTATCTGGAAAAACTTCCAATGCACTCAAACTTCTTTTAAATGCTTTAGAATGTTAAAGCCAATTTATCCATGTATTCAGTGCTCGCGCAGTTTTGATAAAGTTACAACGTATATAGCGCATTTGAAACTGCATCACAAAATCGGTTCGTGCTCAAATTTTATTTGCCCGCATTGTCCACAAAAATTCCAATCTATTTATTCTTTCAAGAGACATTTGATTAATCAACACGACAAACTTCACGAAAATAAGTTAGTAACATCAAATATTAATCGTGCTTTTGCAGATAATGTTACTAGCGCGTGTGTAGAACATTCTCTGCCTTTACCCAAAACCCAAGCTGATGTTATGATAGATCAGGTATCTGTAAACGGCATTGAAAGTCAGAACCCTACTTTAAACGATATTGAAATTAGTATTTTATCGGTTTTGGGTCGATATTATGGCGATCATAACATCAGTAGAAAACTTGCGGAAAATATTTTCAATGATATTAAATTAAAAATATTTACTCCAATTAAACGATTGATACTTAATGAACTTACCTCAATTTCTCATTCCCGCGAAACTATTTCACACATTACAAGCTTGTATAGTTCAGTGGAAAATATAATGAATAAGTATGACACACAGTACAAAACTATGCAAGAGCTGAAGCGTCTTGATTTTTACACTGAAGCCAAAGAATTTACAATTGATGAATCTATCCCTCTTAATAATGCTATGAAAACGAAAGCAAAGGGAGTTATATTCCCACTTTTTGATAATTTAAGATGGATTTTCGAAAAGACGTCAGCATACTTTCAAATTTTTCGCCATTTAAATGAAAGTGGACCCACTGTGAAATACATTACGGACGGTTCGGTATGGAAAAAGAAAAGTGAAAGATTTCCAAATAAAAAAGTGATTCCCTACATACTCTACCAAGACGACTTTGAGGTTAACAATCCTCTAGGCTCAAAGCGAGGGAAGCATAAGATATCGGCATTTTATATGTCATTTCCTCTTTTAAACAGTGTAGCATTTGCCATTTCGAATTTTTTTCTAAATTCACGGCAAACGACTTCTGATACGTAATGTATCAGAAGTCCTCTACAAAATGACCTCTAACGGCATCTTGTTTTCGAGAAATCGAAACACAAGCGATGTCGTATTAAAATTTCATTTTTCACAAATGAATTTACCGTATTAACGGTAAATTGTTTGTGTGAAATTTCGAGACCGGCACTGGGCTGTGAGCATGCAGCGCTTGGCTCGAGACAGTCTGGGTTAGACGGTCGTGGCGACGATAAGCTTGGCGATGACGGTGTTGTTGGGGATGGAACTGAATGAGTGCAATGGAAAGAAGTGAAGCGCGAATCAGAGTAATCGGTGGAAATCTTAGGCATCGTGAAATCTAAGTTGAACTTAAAGTGAAAAACAAAACGAGAGGCGTTACCCGCACGTCGCTACGGGATCATTTTATTTGAATCGTGCCCCATCGTTCGAGTTTTTGTGTTATAATATATGACGCATGTTCGTGACTGAAATGCGTGTGAGCAGACGCCCTTGTCAGGACGCATAAATTTCTTTTGAACGAACGCTAAACCGACTACTGATAATGAGTTCAATTGAACCCTTTTTCGGCCACCATAGTGAAAACGGAATACTCTTGCACTTGACCCCAACCACATTCCAAGACCCCGGCGCTACAGTTGAAAGCGTGTACACCCGTGGATGACCAAATGTTCGACGTTACGCAAGTTTTGACAGGCGCCGCTAAATTTTTAGATCCTGCTGGGAAAAAAAAATGTTTTTCTTGTGTTGACGAATTTGATACATGCATTAGGTTCGAATAACCAATATCATCTCGGTGTACGTGGCTCCCGACAGTACCTTGCGGTGTTTTTACGGGTCCAATACGAGCGCGTTTCGGGTTGCATTATCGATCAGGGCATTGGTGTTGATTCGACTAAAACGTGTCACATCTTAAAGATCGTGTGTTATAACGTCACCATTAACTGTCCAGTGCATTTAAAACGTGCTAGTATAGATAGACCGGGGAAAAACCTTTCTCAAATATACCTCAGTGGAGAAGAATGGAGTGCTCCATATGACCAATGATGGTTAGGTACTCAAAGATATAATCACACGTCGTGACCTTCATCACAGCCAAGGTGGAGTCCCTGCAACCTTGCTAAGGCAGTCGATCGCAATTCTTGGCGGAGGCCAGACGGCGTGGCGAAGCGAGTCGGGTTTGAATTCGCTGTGGCGACAGGCGTTAAGATCGTGGTGGACGGGCGTGCAGTGTGAGAACCGTCACGTCGGTTTAAAGTTTAATGGTTCCTCATAGTTTTGGTCGGAGTATGAGGATGAGTGTTCTGGTTCGATTGGTTTTTGCGTCGTTTCGTATATAAAAGCTTGTTGCATGTCCGCCGTGGCAACGCGATCTGGGCCTCGTATCCCATGAACAGATTCATCGATGTGTTCTTTGCCAGTGTTCGCCTGATGAAATATATTCGAATGTACCCCTTAAAACTGCTTTCTTAATTACCCCTCTTTTTTTTCTAACTGTTGTATATTACATGGTCCAATTAAGGAAGCGAGTGAAAAAGGAAGCCGAAGACAAATTGCTGAGTAGAACCAGCGATCGGACAATGCGAACAACGACTGTGGGATAAAGTGTGCAATAGATTTGAGTACACTTTCAGAAAAAGAAAATATCTTATAAAATCAATTATCTTTTTTTTTTTGCCTCTCATATTATTTTTGGGTCTATGTCAGGTAGCCATTAATATCAATGAAGTTAATATAATACGTTTGAGCAGATATCATTTAATATGATGCATTATATAATTAATAAGTGTTCCTTTTAAGTACTATTATGATCTTCTTGGGTTCTAACATGATATGCATGACTCAAATAATGAGTAGACTTCCTAAATTGTTCTTGAGGTGATACGATTCAATATTAAATTTTTTATTTGGATTTGTAATTGAGCAGTTAATACGTTTACGAATTTTAGTGATTCGACTCATGATTAATTGTAAGACAGTGAGTCTCGTACATTGCGATACAATAATAGAAATTACTAAAGCTGAGGAAAACAAAAAGAAAACATAGTTGGAAAGTACTTTTTTACCGATTGAGCTTTAATTAAATCACTATTATTTTATGTAAAAGTAACTTCTGTGTAAACAAAAAGTTTGGATTGATTGGCAGTAATTTTAATAAATAATGCATTTGTAGAATTCCAATTCTCTGGCCTTCTTATTGGGTGAAGGCCCTAGAAGTTCTTTTCTTTTCAGGGTCCGCGCATGGCCTGGCTGGCCTACAAATGAAATAATTTTGTGAATTTTCGCGGTTTTTCAGCATTTTCCTTAAAAGGGAGGGATATTGGCCCAACATAACAGTTAGTTTCTGGTTGTTTTGATTAGATTTTTTTGAATTTGTTTCTGTTATGGCCAGTATCAGAGGGTGGAGGACCCCAGACCATCGGGGTTAGGGCTCCACTAACATCGGCGGCCCGGGGCTGTCTGCCTCACCCGGGTTCCTTGTAAAAGAGAGGTAGCGCATTATCCTGTTTTCCCTTTTGTAGATTTTCAATTTTCTGGCTCCGTGCGTTGTCACGAGCACTGGGTCTGCTTAGTCAGCCCATGTTGCAGAGCCTGGGTGGTTTCCTTTACGGAACGATGCCCCCTTTTGGTCCCTGGGTATTTTTTTATACCAGTTTGCGGCTACAATTCATGACGGATGAATATACGTAGCATCCCGTTTTCTTTGAGAGCCAACCAACTCCATTTTCAAGAACCCACCCCAGCCGCAGCGAGCTAGCAAAGCGGCAAACCAGCATCCGTCGGGGTTGGTTAAAGGGTGCTCCGCTAATGCGGACGAGGGGCCTTCACGGCCATTTCTAGGGCACCCTGCTCTCGGGGCAATTCTTTTTTTTGTTTTGCCTCTTGAATGGCATTAGCCATTCCACTTTCAGACCTTAGCACTCTTGGTTCTGGACTTCGGTCTGGTTCTAAGTTGTGCTAAGGCCACTCCATCTTCATCATTCGCTACAACAGCTATGATGCCTCGAAGTTGGATAATATTTTAGTTTGTTGCTTAACTAAAAGCTCTGATTTAGCTTTTGGTTGCCGAGCTGGTTGAGCTTCTTAAAAGACTAGAGGAAGATGGTTTAGCTATTAATACTGGCGATTGTTCGGAAAAAGTTCATTTTATTCAATCGGCCATCACTGGTGATAATCTATCATTAAATACTATTTTAGGGTTCACAAGGTCATTTCAAGCTAATTATTATTGCCGGCTGTGTAAAGCGCCTAAGTCAAAAACTAAATTCTTTGTTAAAGAGAACGTAAAGTATATACGATCTTCTGCAGACTTCGCTACTGATATTTTATGTAATGTTTCCGAAACCGGAATACGAGAGCCTTGTGTTTTCAACGAAATTCCAAGTTTTGAAACTGCAGACAATGTAAGCGTTGACATTATGCACGATATATTCGAAGGTATCTGCCATGTTGAACTTTCTCATACAGTGGCTCAATAAAGAAGTCGGACACATACCTACTTATATTTCAAAAGGGAATAAACTGCCCAAGAATGCACTTCAGACAAAAACTAAATATATTTTTTTTAACTGCGTATCATTTATTTATGAAAAATAAAAACATTGAAAACTTAACTCAATTTCATGATTTTATAAAAATTAAAAAGCAAAAATGTTCGTAAAATTCATGCCAAAAAAGAACTCGGACAGGTGGCAGTACTCTTTTTGCTTGTGGGTTTAAAACGGGAATTCCCGAATTTTATGTACTTGACAGCTTTGCGCATTCAACTGAATCAAGTTAAAGGCCTGAATTTGTTATTTGTGAGAAATTGTGAACTTAAAATTGAAAATGGGAAGGCAACGTGGCCAAAGTTCTTTAGAAGTAAGACAACTTGTTATAAAATATTATAAATAAGGGAAATCGGTCCGTGATTTTGCGAAAATCGTAAATAGGGCACCCTCTACAGTTCATGACATCATTAAACGTTTTAAATCTTCAAAATCAGTGGAAAATAAACAAAAAAGTGGTAGACCTAGAGTACTTTCAACGTCAGATGAATGATGGATTGTACAAAAAATTTAGAAAAGCCCGAAATTAAGTGCTCCTAAACTAGCCAAACAAGTATCGGAACATGTTAAGAAAAATGTAAACCCAGAAACTATAAGGCTAGTTTCGAGAAGAAGAAATTTACACGGGAGAGTAACCCATAAAAAACTGTTTGTGAGCAAGTGCAATCGAAAAAAGAGACTCAAATTCGCGAACAGCCACAAAAACAAAGACTTTTCGTTTTGGTCTACTGTGTTATTCGCGGATGAAAGTAAATTTAATATATTTCGGTCCGATGGACAATGTTATGTGTGGCGAAAACCTAGCCAAGAGCGCAATCTACAGTCTACTGTGAAACATGGAGGTGGCTCAGTGATGGTCTGGGGCTGCATGTCCGCAGCTGGCCCAGGTAATCTTTGTGTAATCAACAGAATTATGAACCAAACAAAGTATTTGAACATTCTAAAAGAAAATTTGGTGCAGAGTGCTTACAAATTGGGAATAAAAGAGAACTTCCAATATTACCAGGATAACGATCCAAAGCACAAAGCGCTCAATGTTCGATTATGGCTGCTGTTCAATTGTCCGCATGTGTTGGGAACACCTCCGCAATCCCACGATATAAATGTTATCGAACATTTATGGGCTTATTTGGAGAACCAATTAAAAAATCATACTATTAGGAACAAGCAACAATTGGAGACAGCACTTCAAACCGGATGGGCCAAAATTGATCCTTGCCTTTGCAAAAAACTTGTAGAGTCCATGCCAACAAGACTAACAGCCATAATGAAAAATAATGGATTGCCAACCAAATATTAGAAACCTTTAATAATTTTAAACTTTATAAAGAATTAAGTGTCCGAGTTCTTTTTTGGCATGAATTTTATACACATTTTTACTTTTTAATTTTTATAAAATCATGAAATTGAGTTATGTTTTCAATGTTTTTATTTTTCATAAATAAATGATATGCAGTTAAAAATATATATTTAGTTTTTGGCTGAAGTGCATTCTTGGGCTGTTTATTCTTTTTTGAAATGTAAGTAGGTATGTGTCCGACTTCTTTATTGAGCCACTGTATGTTAAAGTACTTCATTTTTGACAAAGTTTTTTTTTCACTATCTACACTCAATAGTAGAAAAGCGAGTTTTGAATACGGAGATACAGGAAAATGTAATTTAAGCGAAGATATTACGGTAGATCACATTAAAAATAAACACCTAAAGATGTCTGCATCAGAAATACAATGCTTTATGTATTATTTGCAGTTCATTCTTGGCGACCTTATACCTAAAATAGATCCCGTTTGGCGATTTTTAATTGTTTTATTGGAGTTAATTGCTTTCTGTACAATGACCAAAAAAGGTCTTTTGACCAAAAAAGTTTATTGGCCTTTGAAATTGTAATAGAAAAGCATCATAAAATGTTTCTAAACTTATTCCCTAATGCTTCATTAACACCAAAACAACATAACATTGTTCATTATCCACGAGTGATAAAAATGCTAGGACCTTTGAAAAAGCTGTATACAATGCGATTTGAGGCAAAACACAAGCAGTTAAAAGCTTATGCCTCCAGTATTACATCTCCGAAAAATATTTGTTTGAGCGTGGCCATTAAAATGCAACTGAAATTAGCATTTTTTTATATGAACCAAGAAAACCGCGACGAAGATTTTTCAAGTAAAGTTAACTTTATTAATTTGCAAGAAGAAATTGGCCATGAATTTGCTTTTGGAATAAATGTTATTGATTTTCGACATGTTCCATCATATCAATTTATAGTGAAGTTCGGTACTAGATACAGAATTAATAATGTTATAACCGTACTTGAAAAACAGCTCCAAACATCTTTTCTCATTAAATTTATTGTTCAAGATATGAAAAAAAAAGTTTTTTTAAATACTGAATAAGCTATGTACCGAACAGGATTCGAATTTTTATAATAGTTTTAAGGTAATAAAAACTCTTTATATGGAATATAAAGTTTTGGAATTAGATGATAATTTATATCCTCCTATAAACATTGTAAACCTCAATGATAAGATACTTTGTCCGAGACATCCGTACAATCAATACTAAACCCACTTTGTAATAGATAAATGGTAGTATAAATAATACTTGAATGCTTGAAATAAAACAAATTATATTTTTTTAAAACATACATAAATCTCTATATCTTGCATTTTTATAGCTCTTCCATGAACCATCCATCCCACAAGTTTCCACCTTAACAACAAAATGCAGAATGCATTTAATCTAGTGACGTATGCTATGTATACGAGCATATTCCACCCAATCTTAATATTAGGAGCAACTACATATATTTGGCAGTTCTACTATTGCTAGCTTTGATTCACAGTATAAAGGTAGTTGCTTTGACTACTATTTTCTTTAAATCATTCGCGATTATTCGACAATTTGACTAATAGTGCCTATAATCCATCTTATGAATGTAGCTATTTCAAATACGAGCTTTATTAGTTTGGCTACGAATATTTGACATTTACTCTAATCTGTCTTATTAAAGTAGCTATTTCACCTACAATATTAAATGACTTGGATATGAACATTTGAGATTGCAATTAACGATAGCTGCTTGTCCATTCTAGAAATTAGCTACTGCAACAAATTTCTTAGTAGCTACTGCAACGAATTGTGTTTGGTTGAGTTATCAAAACTAATTAGGAGGCTGAAAAAGAATCAAAGTTTTTAGTTGCTTTGTCTCCTTTTTAAATGAAAATTCAAAAGATTTTTTTCTGTGTACGATAATAATCGAGCTTCTAACCAGGATAGTAGATATAGAATGCCGATTCTGGACCCTCATCCTCCTCAGAGGAGGATAACGTCACTGTGAAGGATGACGTTGATGTGGAGGATGACGTCACTATGGAAGATGACGTTGATGTGGGGATGACGTTAGCGATTTTCGGTAAACGCGTGGGAATTACGATGGTGTCATGTGTTTGTGACCTTGACCGTCTTATTAAAATTTAATTATAGCCCATGGGGTGAATGGCTTTGAATAAATATTGAATTTCGTAGCGCCAGCGATTATCGTATAGCGTTTGAAATAATTATAATTTTATTTATAGCAGCAAATGAAAATTAAAAAAAAATGGGTTATAATCAACAACTTACTTTATTTACTATATAAGTGACGATTCGTGTGTACGCTACGAGTGTGCCAACGGCACAAACGTGTTAGTTGGCAACTGAAGACGAAGTCAATAAGTATCATTCGCTACATTGGTGAACCCGACGTAGGACAGCATCCCAAAAGAAAGGACTAGGGATTCCAATGACAACTTAACTATAGAGTCATGACTCATAATTCCGAGGAAGCTAAAACCGAAGAAAAGATATTTTAAGTGATCTATAAATCAATTTTGAAGCGATCAATAAACCGTTTCACCCATTTTGCATTTCCACGAAATTACAATCATCATTAACGAGGATCAATTTCACAATCAATTTTAATTAGATCATTTATTCCTAGAAATATTTGATCATGCACTCCAAATCAAAATCATATTCAATTAGAAGCAATAAATCAATACTTTGTAATTTAAGTGATGCCAATAGTTCGCAAACGAAATATCTTTGCGACAACTGTCAATCAAAAAATGTAAACAACCTTAGATGATTCGCGGATGATTCGCGACGCGAGCTGATCGTATGATGCAATGTTTACCTTTACCAAAGAGCAATCAATTAAAGTATTCGCAATTGTTTATTACTAATTGTATTCGGGAAAATAAATGATTGACGAATGAGGGAAGAACATAGATTCGCAATTATAAGTAATTTTGGGAAATGGTGTAAAAAGGCATGAGCTTCATCTAACACACGCAGTCGAGAATCAAGAAGAGTTAAGCTAAGAAAAGTAGAGAGTTAAAGGTTCAGTTCAGAAAAAGTTCACAATTGGGTGCAGTTACAATAAAAGTCGAGTTCAAAGCCGAATTAGAAAAATCAGTCATGATAGAGTGCATAGTTAAGGAAAAGGACAGAATAATAATAATAGTGTCCAAAGTGTCTGGAATAAAAAGTTAGAAGCAAACGTTATTACTCTACTATAATTTGATGGGAGTTCACCTTCTTCACGAAATGAAAAAAAATGGGTCGTAATCAACAAATTACTTTATTTACTATAAAATATAAGTGACGATTCGTGTGTACGTGTTGGTTGGCAGCTGAAGAGCAGCTTCAGCTGAAGTCAATAAGTATCAAATGCTACATTGGTGAACCCGACGTAGGACAGCATCCCAAAAGAAAGGACTAGGGATCCCAACGACAACTTAACTATAGAGTCATGACTCATAATTCCGAGGAAGCTAAAACCGAAGAAGATATATTTTAAATGATCTATAAATCAATTTTGAAGCGATCAATAAACCGTTTGATCCTAGTCAATGATGATCCTAGCCTTGGATCAATCGCTACAAATGGCGACCAACGTGGGGCCCGAAACTTGTTTTTGGGTGACCCACCAAAGTGAGAAAATAGTTATGAGCTTCGACTCATACTCTGTTACGTTTAGTTTTATTTTTAAAACTCTCGCACGTCTGCTCACCCCTTCTAGCACCAAAAAGTCGAAGGGGGTCAGTTTCGGGAGCCTGAACTCACCGGAGATGGGGGTGGGTGGGCGCCACTCGCTTCCCAATCCCGAAACCGATTATCGTCCGTCGCCCGGAAGCGAGAAGTATTGCGACGGCTTCTTGCACTAGCGGAAGGAAAATAACCCGAAAGAACACGCCAGCGTTCACAATTCTTTACAATAGTTTTATTTCCTAGAGTAGTTCGTTAATTTAACACTATTTACAAATTACGAAACGGCGCCGCGATTTAAATTTATCTAGCTACTTGCTCGCTTTGGATATTCACTTAAGCTTACACTATGTACACTTCTAATCTTAACCTACTTACTCAGAATCCTACTACTGTTGTTGATCGACCCTCATGCGCTCGAACGTCTGCTTCCGGACCAGGTTTCCCGCACGGATGTTTCAGCCTGCTCGCACCGCAACCAATATTCTCGTAATTATCTGTGCCACGATCTTGCGCCAAATTCACTACTTCTTCCTCTTCGCCGATTCGCTACACCATCCGCTCCGTCGATACGTTTAACGTCGTTCTCATTATCATATAACGCCAGGACCCCTTTTGTTACAGCCTATCGACCTCGCCACCTCGATTACGCCAACGATTTACTTCAGACTTTTCCAATTATTCCGCCTATCGTTCGTCCGAGATCTTCATACTCATCCGCAAAAAGATTACGATCTTCGCTCCTCTTCCTCTTCGAGCCACGCCAGATACGGATATATGAAATATCGAAATTTTCCGTTTATAATTTGAATACGATAGTCAGGCTACGTCTGATTCTTACCACGTCCATCCAAAAAGAGAGCGATCCTTGCCTTCATCACCTCGCAAGCAACCTCGGCTCCGCTTTCTAATCCCGCTTAGACGGGATCCTAAATTGTCCGTTTGGCGGGAAAACAAGATATCACAATGCATTTCAAATGCATTCCGGTCGTTGCATTCGATGCCCGGTCATTGCACTTTCTTCATTAATGTGCATTGCCGCAATCTGCATGTGCAGCCCAAGTGCATTCGGTCATTGCACCTGGCATTGCGCTCGATTTAATGAGACATAGGTATGGCAACGCTTCGGTACATCTCGGAACGCGGTCCGTTCCTCTGGCGTTCCGCCCGGTTGCAATTGACATACGAACTGTCAAAATCGTATCTTTCTTTCGTTACGCCGCGGCTTGGTTTTTCGAGTGGTCAATGGTTCACTATTTCGGTTGAATTATACAGCTACTGGTGAAATCTCGAGGTCGAAAATCACAACGTACGACTACGGTTCCTGACGGCCGCATGAATCCTGTGAATTGAGTGCGAATAACCCGGGAAACGGATTCTGCGACATTTGTTTGGTTCCCAAATAATCAGACCGGCAGAATTTGTTGCATGATTATTGTGTTATGATTATCGCGACAGTTTTTATGTTCGGTATTTTTGTAGGTGACGATGATGACGGTACTGACGACGGCATGGATGCTTGTGGTTTCCAGAGCAATCCGAATGTCCGCAACGCTTCTAAAGTCTCCGGGCGAGGTGTGCCGAATTGAGGTTACTCGACCGATGCAGACGCATTAAATTTCGAAGAGCGACAAAGGAAGAAATTTCTATCACGCATACGGAAGCCCATTACGGAACGATGAAATCAACCTCAGGACCAACGGATGAAGCTTATTTAGAGGATTTATGATCTCATTATGACGGTGTTTTACCGAGTCTGCTGCTGGCAGTCATCCACGACGATGAGGCGACGAACAATGGCCTTAGTGATTATTCTTGTAGGCGAAGGTAACGAAGTGATTCGATCCGTTTCGACGTTGTGTCCGATACTGACAGGTGAGTACTACGCCGATTTTCCCCTTTTTTTCTTTCCTAATATCGCGGCTGACATGGCAGTTACCCCGGCCCCACTATCAGCCTTGAGGAATGTCGGGTCCTGACGAGTGCGCGCCTTGGTTTTGATGTTGGCCGTTCTTGTCAGGGCTCGCCGAGACTCGAAGTCTACTCCACGACTCGATGCCATTTGTGATACAGCTCTATGACCTACCATTATTATTTCTTATTTTCTTATTCTTTCTTATTTCTTATTACCTATCTTACGTTTACCTAGTTTTGCAACAAACCTTCGACTCCCTACCGCAAGCGTGTCCGCGTCAATGAATTAGCATGAACTTCTATCTGCCACCGGTACGGCTCGCGGCGTGATCGACCGTGACACCCCCCTCTCTTCAGAGAATTTCGTCGAAATTGTCGACTATTTCTTTCCCGATTCAACCGCGGTTCCGACTCTAAATGAGAAATCGATACTCGGAAACCGATTGAGCTGACTACTCTTCCAGTTCGGTCGCGTTCGTTCACGAAAACATCGGTATCTCCCGGGAACCTGTTTTCTGATTTTTATGGACCTAGAACCACACCACACTCATTCCGCCTCACATTCAATCCTACTTTTTCCGCCCGCGCCCCTTTCTTCCTACCCTAACCTTTTCTCGCTTGATTTCTTGATGTATGTGTTTGTTTAAACTGGTGTTGGTCTCCGCTCATTTGCTATCCAAGATTCTAATGCAAAACGATCTCGATTTTAGGAACATGAACGATTCATCGACTGAAGATCAAACCGGAACGAAAAACAAGAAAAAAAAACCACGCTCACAGAAAATCTAAAAGAGATGACCGACACGGGATTCCCCTCAGACTTACGGTATTTGCTCTTCTATTTATTAATTTCTTTTTACATATCCCTCTAGCAGCAATTTAGGTCTAACCCCTCGAAAACTAGCTTTGAACTAACCCCTCGAAACCCAACTGTGACCTCATACTTGATTTACTTTTAACTACCCTTCACCATATGTTTTCTAACATCCGATTTCTTCAATCCATCCACATTATCCTTATCCCTGTATTACTAACCTAGGCTAAATCTACTCTAAACTTACTGACTACAATTTACCGACTAATACTAGTACCCTATACATTACGGCTGAGCTAACTCCCTAAACGCATGTAAGACTATTCTACCTCCACCTAACTTACACTCAATTACGGTATCCTACCATGGCTCATCCTATTCTTTATTATTTTAGCTTACATTACGAACCAACACCACCTGACATGTCTCCAAAAGCTGGTAAAAATGAAGGAAAAAGAGAAAAAAAAAAAAAAATTGCTACCATAAAGGAATAGAACGATACGTAGCCTTACTACAAAAAAAAACGCAAGTCACCCCGATCGCTTGGTAAGCTTTATAATTTGCGCTTTTTTATATATTATTTATTTAACCGCTTACTACAATTTTAAACTAACCTAACACTAATCTTCCCTTAACCTGTGTTCACTGCCTTAACTCTCACGTAATTCAATGCTCACTTCACAGTTCTAATATATTAATCGTATTAACGTCTGAGGCGTTGCTCAACGTTCAGCTTTCGCTCTGCTAGCTATCCTCACCTTCAATGTACGGTTTGAGGTCCTTCGCGTGCCATAACCCCGCAGGTTTCCCCTTTCCATCCAACAATTCGAAAGTCCACGCTGAGGTTTTCTTGTTAATCTTGAAAGGACCGATAAATGCGGGAGCCAATTTCGCTGCGAAATTTTTAGTAGCATCAGACAGAACATAATTTTTCTTCCACACGGAGTCCCCGACCTGGAAGGTATCATCTCTTCGGCGTAAGTCGTAACGTCCCTTGCTCGACTTTGCTGCATTTCGCATTCTTAGCACAACTTCCTTGCGGATCGCCTCCAAGGCCTCCGCGTTTTTCGTTGGAGAGAAATCCGTCTGCCCACCCCCTGGGGGCTCCAACTCTTCCCTGAAGGTTACCATCTCCCTCCCGAAATTCAAAAAGTAAGGAGAGTAACCCGTTACTTCGTGCCTATAAGTGCGCAGGGCGCACGCAATTTTTGCCAAGTATAGGTCCCATGAGCGGTGATTGTCGGCAACGTAGCATCGTAACATACATTTTATGTCCTGGTTACGACGCTCAGCTGGATTAGCCTGAGGATGGTAGAGGGCCGTATAGCTCACCCGCGCTCCATATTCTTCCACCGCTTTCCGAAATTGTTTGCCTGCGAACTGCACTCCATTATCGCATACTATAACCTTCGGTACTCCATAGATCAGTAGTACATTCTCCTCTACTAAACGGAAAACCGCCGATGCTTTAGCAGTTCGCATCGGTAGTATGATTGAGTACTTCGTCACGTAATCCAAAATTGTCAGAATATATGAGTAGCCGCGCGTTGACTTGGGTAGCGGCCCTATCAAGTCCATGCAAATCATTTCCCATGGTGACTTCGCCTCGCCAGCCCTACTGGCCATCAAACCCCTCGGTGCTTTCCGCTCCACCTTGCACGACTGACACACCTTGCAGGATCTCACATACTTGCGGATATCTGCCCGCATTTGCGGCCAATAAAAACTTTGCGTGATTCGACCCACCGTTCGGGCAAACCCCATGTGTCCCGCCTTCGGATCATCGTGACACCTTTTGAGGATATCTCCACGCTCTGATTTCGGCACAACCCTCTTCCAACCGTTCGCGATTTCCCCATTTTGCTCGCGACCAGGCAGGTGTTTCCACAGCGTGTCCCCTACGACCTTCCAGCCCTCGTACTTGTCGGGGTTCTCCCTCACCTTCCCTATCATACCCGAATACCAACGCTCTGAAACTTGAGAGGTATCTACACTATCAACGTTGACTACGGCTCGTGAAAGTGCGTCCGGCACCAAATGTTCTTTTCCTTTCCGATGGATCACTTGGAAGTCAAACTGTTGTAACCTCACTGCCCATCTAGCCAATCTGCCCGTAGGGTCCTTGAGGTTATTCAGCCAGACCAGAGAATGGTGGTCAGTAATAACATAGAAGTGTGTCCCCTCTATGTAGGGCCGAAATTTCTCGACCGCCCATAGCACTGCCAAGCATTCTCGTTCAGTCACAGAATATTTCCTTTCCTGATTCGACAATGCCCTGCTCAGATAGCATATGACCTTCTCACCGGTAGCATGAGCTTGGCTCAACACTGCTCCGATGCCTACGTCCGATGCATCCGTTTGCACCTTGAACGGCAGATCGAAGTCCGGGCATGCCAATACCGGCGCCGTCGTAAGCTTGCGCTTGCACATTTCGAACGCCTTCTCGCACTCTTTGGACCATACGAACTTGCGACCCTTCTTCAACAAGTCGCTTAATGGAGCCACCATCGTCGCATGATCAGGGATGAAACGACGGTACCAGGATACCATCCCGAGGAGTTGGCGAATCTGTTTTACGGAAATTGGTCGAGGAAATACGTTCACCGCTGACACCTTCTCAGGATCTACCCTGAGGCCCTCTACGTCGATAACGTAGCCCAAATACTTTAGTTGTGCCCTGCAGAACTGGCACTTTTCTTTAGAGAGTCGTAAACCCTCCTCCCTCAGTCTCAAGAAAACTTCTTGGAGGATCTCTATATGTTTTTCAAACGTTTCTGTCACAATGATTATGTCATCGAGGTAGGTGAATACGAAAGGTTCTAACGTCGGACCGAGAACGGTATCGATGAGACGCTGCCATGTTGCTCCAGAGTTGTGCAGCCCAAAGGGCATTCGCAGAAAATGAAAAAGTCCTCTTCCGGGCACGGTGAACGCCGTAAATTGACGCGAACCCTCTGCCATCGGGACCTGCCAATATGCCGACTTGACATCTAGAGTTGATAAATACTTGGCATTTCTCAACTTGTCCAAAGTATTCGAGTTGTATGGAAGAGGATACGCATCTTTTTCCGATACCGCGTTGACCTTACGAAAATCTACGCAAAACCTATACGAGCCGTCCTTTTTGCGTACTAGTAGGATAGGAGATGACCACGGACTGGACGAGGGCTCAACCACCCCCATCTGTATCATGTCATCCAACTCCTTATTAATCTGCCGCTGTACTGCCGGTGAGACCGGGTAGTATCGTTGTTTAATAGGGGCCGCCGACGTTTTGATAATATGTTCAACGGATTTAGCCCGACCCAGCCCTTCTCCCATCAAACCGAATTGCTCCCCCAACAACCTCGACAACGTCTCGGCCTCCTCAACAGACAAAAAATCTCGGCCTCGAAGTGCCCCTCCAGTAACCAGCTCTGCAGACGCAATGGACGTCCATTGCCTGCCCTTCATATCGAGCACCACCCCAAAACACTTCCAGAAGTCTATCCCTAAGACCACTTCTTGGGGAATCGACGGGACCACCAATGATTCCAAATTATGCTCCCGACCGTTCAATGAAAACTTCACTTGCACAGCCCCCAATACCGAGCACATCATGCCATTCGCCAGCCGAACTTCACCAATTCCATTCTCGTTCAACTTTACACCTTTCGCTTTCAACCGAGACCATCCTCTCCCCCCGATAATCGTCCTACTCGCTCCCGAGTCTAACAGTCCCTCCATGACGCAATCCTCTATTTCCACCTGCAGGTGCGGACGGCTGTCTTGACTGGTACTAACGAGAGCATAATCCACTTTCGGCTGTAGATCTTCCTGGCGCGGCCTCTTCATGGTACTCGCTCGACCGCCTAGCGAACACGACGCCCGTTTCCCGCAACCGGAGGATTCGGCCGTGACCGATTTTCCCGGTTATTAGCTCCCGACTGGCAATTCGGGCATGCCGACCGCATTACCCCTTGGCGACCGCATCCGAAACATCTTCGCGGCTCCGGGCATTCCCTTGACATATGTCCGTCTCGCTTGCAGTTCCAACATTGGATGCGCGTTCCACTCGACATAGAGGCGACTCGATCAACGCCTTCCGCTCCCACGTACGCCAAATCCGGCTCCAAACAGCGCCTAGTCCGCGTAGTGGGCGGCACGAATGCCGCTACCGATGCTCTGGTAGCCTCTAGGGTACGACCCATCCTCACCAAGTCCGCAATTGATGTAACTTGCTTAAGAGACAATTGCTGCTGGTAGAACGGAGCTATGTTTCGCCGCAACGTGCGCAGCTTTTCTTCCTCTGAGCAACTCGACCTCAGTCGGCTGAACAGGCGCTCCATAACTGCCACATATACTCCAACAGACTCGTTTTTGCCTTGTGTGCGCCTGCGAATTTCGTCCCATAGACGATCCTCATAATCTGAGGGCAGAAATTCCGCTTTGAGCTCAGTAACCAGCTCATCCCAAGACGACACCAAGTTGCGATTTGCGCGAAACCATATTAGAGCCTTGGCCTCGAAAAGATCTACTGCCGACGTAAACAATTGTTGCTTTGACAGGCCTCGAGCCTGACGCAGTTCCTCAACGCGCTCCAAAAAGGCGTTGACGGAACCGCTCGCATCTCCGCTAAACCTAAGCCCCCATTTGGCCACCTCCGCCGGATTCACCACCTTCGTCTGCTGTACCGTGGATGCCTCCGGCGTTCTACTACTTTGCTGGGATCTTCGACCTTCTCCGCTAATGTTCCCATCGCCAGAATGAGTCTGTTCCGGAGCTTCTTCATGCTCGCTTTCTGTTCCAAGGTAATGGCCCTCACGTTCCCCAGCCTGCGGAACCCGAACTCAATCCTCACTTTGGCCTTCAGGAACTCTAAGGATGCTTTGCTGCCCATCACCTTTTCCACCAGCTCCTCGGCCTCCGTTACCTTTGCCTCTAGTTCCCGGCAGTCCGTCTCGAAGTCAAACGGATAGTCCGTTTCTACATATGACGTGTCCGACTCCGCCTCGGCCTTCAGCGTCGCCCTCAATGCCTTCCGCATATTGTCTACAGTATCAGCGTCGAATCCCCGAATGGCTAGCTCGTACGTAAGCTCATCTTTACTCAAACGGTCCACCAGAATTTTCATTTTCACTAAATCCAAACACCACCCCCGTACCAAAAAGAAACACTCACCAGGCTAATAGCGTGGCTCTTGCAAAAAAAAAAATTGTTTCGATGATTAAAAGTATAAGAAAATAACACTATGCAGGTAACCGAATTACCGCAAGACCTATTTCAGCCTATGTCCTAATAAAATTTAAAACAATTCACCAAATAAAATAGAACCTAGAAAGAAATTTTAACTAGAACCCTTGCAGCTACCGAAAGTACTCCTTTATTACAAAAAACGCAGTTCCCGCTATACTGTAGGACCAAACCGACTCGCAATTTTCTCCTTCACCAAAATTCGCCTCGGATATCCGTACTTCTATGTACTATCTAAAACCGACACACGCTACACACTCGTATAAGAATCCAAGAAACACAATCACTCTCACTCATTCATTCATCAGAATTCAAGTATCTATATGTCTATATCTTTAAATATGCAATGTAACAGTTCCCTTTTATTATATACCCGAAGGAAAACCGTGTAGTAAATTCAATTGCACTCACTTGCGTAAATTAGATATTTGCGCATAACTTGCAATTGTAAAAGTAAATAATTCACGCTTAATTCAAGTTCAAATTAAAAAAAAACGAATAGATACACGATTAGTTCAATTTCAAGTCTAATACCAAAGTTTTCGCGATAGTATTCCAACGATTTCGCACCTCTAGATACGATTTTACTTCGACACGTGCCTTCCCACAATTTGGGACTTGGTAAACGAAAAATTTTCCGAGCACCGTTGTATACCGATTTCCCCGTTATTCACCGTTATGGCCCCACGTTGGGCGCCAATTTGTTACGTTTAGTTTTATTTTTAAAACTCTCGCACGTCTGCTCACCCCTTCTAGCACCAAAAAGTCGAAGGGGGTCAGTTTCGGGAGCCTGAACTCACCGGAGATGGGGGTGGGTGGGCGCCACTCGCTTCCCAATCCCGAAACCGATTATCGTCCGTCGCCCGGAAGCGAGAAGTATTGCGACGGCTTCTTGCACTAGCGGAAGGAAAATAACCCGAAAGAACACGCCAGCGTTCACAATTCTTTACAATAGTTTTATTTCCTAGAGTAGTTCGTTAATTTAACACTATTTACAAATTACGAAACGGCGCCGCGATTTAAATTTATCTAGCTACTTGCTCGCTTTGGATATTCACTTAAGCTTACACTATGTACACTTCTAATCTTAACCTACTTACTCAGAATCCTACTACTGTTGTTGATCGACCCTCATGCGCTCGAACGTCTGCTTCCGGACCAGGTTTCCCGCACGGATGTTTCAGCCTGCTCGCACCGCAACCAATATTCTCGTAATTATCTGTGCCACGATCTTGCGCCAAATTCACTACTTCTTCCTCTTCGCCGATTCGCTACACCATCCGCTCCGTCGATACGTTTAACGTCGTTCTCATTATCATATAACGCCAGGACCCCTTTTGTTACAGCCTATCGACCTCGCCACCTCGATTACGCCAACGATTTACTTCAGACTTTTCCAATTATTCCGCCTATCGTTCGTCCGAGATCTTCATACTCATCCGCAAAAAGATTACGATCTTCGCTCCTCTTCCTCTTCGAGCCACGCCAGATACGGATATATGAAATATCGAAATTTTCCGTTTATAATTTGAATACGATAGTCAGGCTACGTCTGATTCTTACCACGTCCATCCAAAAAGAGAGCGATCCTTGCCTTCATCACCTCGCAAGCAACCTCGGCTCCGCTTTCTAATCCCGCTTAGACGGGATCCTAAATTGTCCGTTTGGCGGGAAAACAAGATATCACAATGCATTTCAAATGCATTCCGGTCGTTGCATTCGATGCCCGGTCATTGCACTTTCTTCATTAATGTGCATTGCCGCAATCTGCATGTGCAGCCCAAGTGCATTCGGTCATTGCACCTGGCATTGCGCTCGATTTAATGAGACATAGGTATGGCAACGCTTCGGTACATCTCGGAACGCGGTCCGTTCCTCTGGCGTTCCGCCCGGTTGCAATTGACATACGAACTGTCAAAATCGTATCTTTCTTTCGTTACGCCGCGGCTTGGTTTTTCGAGTGGTCAATGGTTCACTATTTCGGTTGAATTATACAGCTACTGGTGAAATCTCGAGGTCGAAAATCACAACGTACGACTACGGTTCCTGACGGCCGCATGAATCCTGTGAATTGAGTGCGAATAACCCGGGAAACGGATTCTGCGACATTTGTTTGGTTCCCAAATAATCAGACCGGCAGAATTTGTTGCATGATTATTGTGTTATGATTATCGCGACAGTTTTTATGTTCGGTATTTTTGTAGGTGACGATGATGACGGTACTGACGACGGCATGGATGCTTGTGGTTTCCAGAGCAATCCGAATGTCCGCAACGCTTCTAAAGTCTCCGGGCGAGGTGTGCCGAATTGAGGTTACTCGACCGATGCAGACGCATTAAATTTCGAAGAGCGACAAAGGAAGAAATTTCTATCACGCATACGGAAGCCCATTACGGAACGATGAAATCAACCTCAGGACCAACGGATGAAGCTTATTTAGAGGATTTATGATCTCATTATGACGGTGTTTTACCGAGTCTGCTGCTGGCAGTCATCCACGACGATGAGGCGACGAACAATGGCCTTAGTGATTATTCTTGTAGGCGAAGGTAACGAAGTGATTCGATCCGTTTCGACGTTGTGTCCGATACTGACAGGTGAGTACTACGCCGATTTTCCCCTTTTTTTCTTTCCTAATATCGCGGCTGACATGGCAGTTACCCCGGCCCCACTATCAGCCTTGAGGAATGTCGGGTCCTGACGAGTGCGCGCCTTGGTTTTGATGTTGGCCGTTCTTGTCAGGGCTCGCCGAGACTCGAAGTCTACTCCACGACTCGATGCCATTTGTGATACAGCTCTATGACCTACCATTATTATTTCTTATTTTCTTATTCTTTCTTATTTCTTATTACCTATCTTACGTTTACCTAGTTTTGCAACAAACCTTCGACTCCCTACCGCAAGCGTGTCCGCGTCAATGAATTAGCATGAACTTCTATCTGCCACCGGTACGGCTCGCGGCGTGATCGACCGTGACACCCCCCTCTCTTCAGAGAATTTCGTCGAAATTGTCGACTATTTCTTTCCCGATTCAACCGCGGTTCCGACTCTAAATGAGAAATCGATACTCGGAAACCGATTGAGCTGACTACTCTTCCAGTTCGGTCGCGTTCGTTCACGAAAACATCGGTATCTCCCGGGTACCTGTATTCTGATTTTTATGGACCTAGAACCACACCACACTCATTCCGCCTCACATTCAATCCTACTTTTTCCGCCCGCGCCCCTTTCTTCCTACCCTAACCTTTTCTCGCTTGATTTCTTGATGTATGTGTTTGTTTAAACTGGTGTTGGTCTCCGCTCATTTGCTATCCAAGATTCTAATGCAAAACGATCTCGATTTTAGGAACATGAACGATTCATCGACTGAAGATCAAACCGGAACGAAAAACAAGAAAAAAAAACCACGCTCACAGAAAATCTAAAAGAGATGACCGACACGGGATTCCCCTCAGACTTACGGTATTTGCTCTTCTATTTATTAATTTCTTTTTACATATCCCTCTAGCAGCAATTTAGGTCTAACCCCTCGAAAACTAGCTTTGAACTAACCCCTCGAAACCCAACTGTGACCTCATACTTGATTTACTTTTAACTACCCTTCACCATATGTTTTCTAACATCCGATTTCTTCAATCCATCCACATTATCCTTATCCCTGTATTACTAACCTAGGCTAAATCTACTCTAAACTTACTGACTACAATTTACCGACTAATACTAGTACCCTATACATTACGGCTGAGCTAACTCCCTAAACGCATGTAAGACTATTCTACCTCCACCTAACTTACACTCAATTACGGTATCCTACCATGGCTCATCCTATTCTTTATTATTTTAGCTTACATTACGAACCAACACCACCTGACATGTCTCCAAAAGCTGGTAAAAATGAAGGAAAAAGAGAAAAAAAAAAAAATTGCTACCATAAAGGAATAGAACGATACGTAGCCTTACTACAAAAAAAAACGCAAGTCACCCCGATCGCTTGGTAAGCTTTATAATTTGCGCTTTTTTATATATTATTTATTTAACCGCTTACTACAATTTTAAACTAACCTAACACTAATCTTCCCTTAACCTGTGTTCACTGCCTTAACTCTCACGTAATTCAATGCTCACTTCACAGTTCTAATATATTAATCGTATTAACGTCTGAGGCGTTGCTCAACGTTCAACTTTCGCTCTGCTAGCTATCCTCACCTTCAATGTACGGTTTGAGGTCCTTCGCGTGCCATAACCCCGCAGGTTTCCCCTTTCCATCCAACAATTCGAAAGTCCACGCTGAGGTTTTCTTGTTAATCTTGAAAGGACCGATAAATGCGGGAGCCAATTTCGCTGCGAAATTTTTAGTAGCATCAGACAGAACATAATTTTTCTTCCACACGGAGTCCCCGACCTGGAAGGTATCATCTCTTCGGCGTAAGTCGTAACGTCCCTTGCTCGACTTTGCTGCATTTCGCATTCTTAGCACAACTTCCTTGCGGATCGCCTCCAAGGCCTCCGCGTTTTTCGTTGGAGAGAAATCCGTCTGCCCACCCCCTGGGGGCTCCAACTCTTCCCTGAAGGTTACCATCTCCCTCCCGAAATTCAAAAAGTAAGGAGAGTAACCCGTTACTTCGTGCCTATAAGTGCGCAGGGCGCACGCAATTTTTGCCAAGTATAGGTCCCATGAGCGGTGATTGTCGGCAACGTAGCATCGTAACATACATTTTATGTCCTGGTTACGACGCTCAGCTGGATTAGCCTGAGGATGGTAGAGGGCCGTATAGCTCACCCGCGCTCCATATTCTTCCACCGCTTTCCGAAATTGTTTGCCTGCAAACTGCACTCCATTATCGCATACTATAACCTTCGGTACTCCATAGATCAGTAGTACATTCTCCTCTACTAAACGGAAAACCGCCGATGCTTTAGCAGTTCGCATCGGTAGTATGATTGAGTACTTCGTCACGTAATCCAAAATTGTCAGAATATATGAGTAGCCGCGCGTTGACTTGGGTAGCGGCCCTATCAAGTCCATGCAAATCATTTCCCATGGTGACTTCGCCTCGCCAGCCCTACTGGCCATCAAACCCCTCGGTGCTTTCCGCTCCACCTTGCACGACTGACACACCTTGCAGGATCTCACATACTTGCGGATATCTGCCCGCATTTGCGGCCAATAAAAACTTTGCGTGATTCGACCCACCGTTCGGGCAAACCCCATGTGTCCCGCCTTCGGATCATCGTGACACCTTTTGAGGATATCTCCACGCTCTGATTTCGGCACAACCCTCTTCCAACCGTTCGCGATTTCCCCATTTTGCTCGCGACCAGGCAGGTGTTTCCACAGCGTGTCCCCTACGACCTTCCAGCCCTCGTACTTGTCGGGGTTCTCCCTCACCTTCCCTATCATACCCGAATACCAACGCTCTGAAACTTGAGAGGTATCTACACTATCAACGTTGACTACGGCTCGTGAAAGTGCGTCCGGCACCAAATGTTCTTTTCCTTTCCGATGGATCACTTGGAAGTCAAACTGTTGTAACCTCACTGCCCATCTAGCCAATCTGCCCGTAGGGTCCTTGAGGTTATTCAGCCAGACCAGAGAATGGTGGTCAGTAATAACATAGAAGTGTGTCCCCTCTATGTAGGGCCGAAATTTCTCGACCGCCCATAGCACTGCCAAGCATTCTCGTTCGGTCACAGAATATTTCCTTTCCTGATTCGACAATGCCCTGCTCAGATAGCATATGACCTTCTCACCGGTAGCATGAGCTTGGCTCAACACTGCTCCGATGCCTACGTCCGATGCATCCGTTTGCACCTTGAACGGCAGATCGAAGTCCGGGCATGCCAATACCGGCGCCGTCTTAAGCTTGCGCTTGCACATTTCGAACGCCTTCTCGCACTCTTTGGACCATACGAACTTGCGACCCTTCTTCAACAAGTCGCTTAATGGAGCCACCATCGTCGCATGATCAGGGATGAAACGACGGTACCAGGATACCATCCCGAGGAGTTGGCGAATCTGTTTTACGGAAATTGGTCGAGGAAATACGTTCACCGCTGACACCTTCTCAGGATCTACCCTGAGGCCCTCTACGTCGATAACGTAGCCCAAATACTTTAGTTGTGCCCTGCAGAACTGGCACTTTTCTTTAGAGAGTCGTAAACCCTCCTCCCTCAGTCTCAAGAAAACTTCTTGGAGGATCTCTATATGTTTTTCAAACGTTTCTGTCACAATGATTATGTCATCGAGGTAGGTGAATACGAAAGGTTCTAACGTCGGACCGAGAACGGTATCGATGAGACGCTGCCATGTTGCTCCAGAGTTGTGCAGCCCAAAGGGCATTCGCAGAAAATGAAAAAGTCCTCTTCCGGGCACGGTGAACGCCGTAAATTGACGCGAACCCTCTGCCATCGGGACCTGCCAATATGCCGACTTGACATCTAGAGTTGATAAATACTTGGCATTTCTCAACTTGTCCAAAGTATTCGAGATGTATGGAAGAGGATACGCATCTTTTTCCGATACCGCGTTGACCTTACGAAAATCTACGCAAAACCTATACGAGCCGTCCTTTTTGCGTACTAGTAGGATAGGAGATGACCACGGACTGGACGAGGGCTCAACCACCCCCATCTGTATCATGTCATCCAACTCCTTATTAATCTGCCGCTGTACTGCCGGTGAGACCGGGTAGTATCGTTGTTTAATAGGGGCCGCCGACGTTTTGATAATATGTTCAACGGATTTAGCCCGACCCAGCCCTTCTCCCATCAAACCGAATTGCTCCCCCAACAACCTCGACAACGTCTCGGCCTCCTCAACAGACAAAAAATCTCGGCCTCGAAGTGCCCCTCCAGTAACCAGCTCTGCAGACGCAATGGACGTCCATTGCCTGCCCTTCATATCGAGCACCACCCCAAAACACTTCCAGAAGTCTATCCCTAAGACCACTTCTTGGGGAATCGACGGGACCACCAATGATTCCAAATTATGCTCCCGACCGTTCAATGAAAACTTCACTTGCACAGCCCCCAATACCGAGCACATCATGCCATTCGCCAGCCGAACTTCACCAATTCCATTCTCGTTCAACTTTACACCTTTCGCTTTCAACCGAGACCATCCTCTCCCCCCGATAATCGTCCTACTCGCTCCCGAGTCTAACAGTCCCTCCATGACGCAATCCTCTATTTCCACCTGCAGGTGCGGACGGCTGTCTTGACTGGTACTAACGAGAGCATAATCCACTTTCGGCTGTAGATCTTCCTGGCGCGGCCTCTTCATGGTACTCGCTCGACCGCCTAGCGAACACGACGCCCGTTTCCCGCAACCGGAGGATTCGGCCGTGACCGATTTTCCCGGTTATTAGCTCCCGACTGGCAATTCGGGCATGCCGACCGCATTACCCCTTGGCGACCGCATCCGAAACATCTTCGCGGCTCCGGGCATTCCCTTGACATATGTCCGTCTCGCTTGCAGTTCCAACATTGGATGCGCGTTCCACTCGACATAGAGGCGACTCGATCAACGCCTTCCGCTCCCACGTACGCCAAATCCGGCTCCAAACAGCGCCTAGTCCGCGTAGTGGGCGGCACGAATGCCGCTACCGATGCTCTGGTAGCCTCTAGGGTACGACCCATCCTCACCAAGTCCGCAATTGATGTAACTTGCTTAAGAGACAATTGCTGCTGGTAGAACGGAGCTATGTTTCGCCGCAACGTGCGCAGCTTTTCTTCCTCTGAGCAACTCGACCTCAGTCGGCTGAACAGGCGCTCCATAACTGCCACATATACTCCAACAGACTCGTTTTTGCCTTGTGTGCGCCTGCGAATTTCGTCCCATAGACGATCCTCATAATCTGAGGGCAGAAATTCCGCTTTGAGCTCAGTAACCAGCTCATCCCAAGACGACACCAAGTTGCGATTTGCGCGAAACCATATTAGAGCCTTGGCCTCGAAAAGATCTACTGCCGACGTAAACAATTGTTGCTTTGACAGGCCTCGAGCCTGACGCAGTTCCTCAACGCGCTCCAAAAAGGCGTTGACGGAACCGCTCGCATCTCCGCTAAACCTAAGCCCCCATTTGGCCACCTCCGCCGGATTCACCACCTTCGTCTGCTGTACCGTGGATGCCTCCGGCGTTCTACTACTTTGCTGGGATCTTCGACCTTCTCCGCTAATGTTCCCATCGCCAGAATGAGTCTGTTCCGGAGCTTCTTCATGCTCGCTTTCTGTTCCAAGGTAATGGCCCTCACGTTCCCCAGCCTGCGGAACCCGAACTCAATCCTCACTTTGGCCTTCAGGAACTCTAAGGATGCTTTGCTGCCCATCACCTTTTCCACCAGCTCCTCGGCCTCCGTTACCTTTGCCTCTAGTTCCCGGCAGTCCGTCTCGAAGTCAAACGGATAGTCCGTTTCTACATATGACGTGTCCGACTCCGCCTCGGCCTTCAGCGTCGCCCTCAATGCCTTCCGCATATTGTCTACAGTATCAGCGTCGAATCCCCGAATGGCTAGCTCGTACGTAAGCTCATCTTTACTCAAACGGTCCACCAGAATTTTCATTTTCACTAAATCCAAACACCACCCCCGTACCAAAAAGAAACACTCACCAGGCTAATAGCGTGGCTCTTGCAAAAAAAAAAATTGTTTCGATGATTAAAAGTATAAGAAAATAACACTATGCAGGTAACCGAATTACCGCAAGACCTATTTCAGCCTATGTCCTAATAAAATTTAAAACAATTCACCAAATAAAATAGAACCTAGAAAGAAATTTTAACTAGAACCCTTGCAGCTACCGAAAGTACTCCTTTATTACAAAAAACGCAGTTCCCGCTATACTGTAGGACCAAACCGACTCGCAATTTTCTCCTTCACCAAAATTCGCCTCGGATATCCGTACTTCTATGTACTATCTAAAACCGACACACGCTACACACTCGTATAAGAATCCAAGAAACACAATCACTCTCACTCATTCATTCATCAGAATTCAAGTATCTATATGTCTATATCTTTAAATATGCAATGTAACAGTTCCCTTTTATTATATACCCGAAGGAAAACCGTGTAGTAAATTCAATTGCACTCACTTGCGTAAATTAGATATTTGCGCATAACTTGCAATTGTAAAAGTAAATAATTCACGCTTAATTCAAGTTCAAATTAAAAAAAAACGAATAGATACACGATTAGTTCAATTTCAAGTCTAATACCAAAGTTTTCGCGATAGTATTCCAACGATTTCGCACCTCTAGATACGATTTTACTTCGACACGTGCCTTCCCACAATTTGGGACTTGGTAAACGAAAAATTTTCCGAGCACCGTTGTATACCGATTTCCCCGTTATTCACCGTTATGGCCCCACGTTGGGCGCCAATTTGTTACGTTTAGTTTTATTTTTAAAACTCTCGCACGTCTGCTCACCCCTTCTAGCACCAAAAAGTCGAAGGGGGTCAGTTTCGGGAGCCTGAACTCACCGGAGATGGGGGTGGGTGGGCGCCACTCGCTTCCCAATCCCGAAACCGATTATCGTCCGTCGCCCGGAAGCGAGAAGTATTGCGACGGCTTCTTGCACTAGCGGAAGGAAAATAACCCGAAAGAACACGCCAGCGTTCACAATTCTTTACAATAGTTTTATTTCCTAGAGTAGTTCGTTAATTTAACACTATTTACAAATTACGAAACGGCGCCGCGATTTAAATTTATCTAGCTACTTGCTCGCTTTGGATATTCACTTAAGCTTACACTATGTACACTTCTAATCTTAACCTACTTACTCAGAATCCTACTACTGTTGTTGATCGACCCTCATGCGCTCGAACGTCTGCTTCCGGACCAGGTTTCCCGCACGGATGTTTCAGCCTGCTCGCACCGCAACCAATATTCTCGTAATTATCTGTGCCACGATCTTGCGCCAAATTCACTACTTCTTCCTCTTCGCCGATTCGCTACACCATCCGCTCCGTCGATACGTTTAACGTCGTTCTCATTATCATATAACGCCAGGACCCCTTTTGTTACAGCCTATCGACCTCGCCACCTCGATTACGCCAACGATTTACTTCAGACTTTTCCAATTATTCCGCCTATCGTTCGTCCGAGATCTTCATACTCATCCGCAAAAAGATTACGATCTTCGCTCCTCTTCCTCTTCGAGCCACGCCAGATACGGATATATGAAATATCGAAATTTTCCGTTTATAATTTGAATACGATAGTCAGGCTACGTCTGATTCTTACCACGTCCATCCAAAAAGAGAGCGATCCTTGCCTTCATCACCTCGCAAGCAACCTCGGCTCCGCTTTCTAATCCCGCTTAGACGGGATCCTAAATTGTCCGTTTGGCGGGAAAACAAGATATCACAATGCATTTCAAATGCATTCCGGTCGTTGCATTCGATGCCCGGTCATTGCACTTTCTTCATTAATGTGCATTGCCGCAATCTGCATGTGCAGCCCAAGTGCATTCGGTCATTGCACCTGGCATTGCGCTCGATTTAATGAGACATAGGTATGGCAACGCTTCGGTACATCTCGGAACGCGGTCCGTTCCTCTGGCGTTCCGCCCGGTTGCAATTGACATACGAACTGTCAAAATCGTATCTTTCTTTCGTTACGCCGCGGCTTGGTTTTTCGAGTGGTCAATGGTTCACTATTTCGGTTGAATTATACAGCTACTGGTGAAATCTCGAGGTCGAAAATCACAACGTACGACTACGGTTCCTGACGGCCGCATGAATCCTGTGAATTGAGTGCGAATAACCCGGGAAACGGATTCTGCGACATTTGTTTGGTTCCCAAATAATCAGACCGGCAGAATTTGTTGCATGATTATTGTGTTATGATTATCGCGACAGTTTTTATGTTCGGTATTTTTGTAGGTGACGATGATGACGGTACTGACGACGGCATGGATGCTTGTGGTTTCCAGAGCAATCCGAATGTCCGCAACGCTTCTAAAGTCTCCGGGCGAGGTGTGCCGAATTGAGGTTACTCGACCGATGCAGACGCATTAAATTTCGAAGAGCGACAAAGGAAGAAATTTCTATCACGCATACGGAAGCCCATTACGGAACGATGAAATCAACCTCAGGACCAACGGATGAAGCTTATTTAGAGGATTTATGATCTCATTATGACGGTGTTTTACCGAGTCTGCTGCTGGCAGTCATCCACGACGATGAGGCGACGAACAATGGCCTTAGTGATTATTCTTGTAGGCGAAGGTAACGAAGTGATTCGATCCGTTTCGACGTTGTGTCCGATACTGACAGGTGAGTACTACGCCGATTTTCCCCTTTTTTTCTTTCCTAATATCGCGGCTGACATGGCAGTTACCCCGGCCCCACTATCAGCCTTGAGGAATGTCGGGTCCTGACGAGTGCGCGCCTTGGTTTTGATGTTGGCCGTTCTTGTCAGGGCTCGCCGAGACTCGAAGTCTACTCCACGACTCGATGCCATTTGTGATACAGCTCTATGACCTACCATTATTATTTCTTATTTTCTTATTCTTTCTTATTTCTTATTACCTATCTTACGTTTACCTAGTTTTGCAACAAACCTTCGACTCCCTACCGCAAGCGTGTCCGCGTCAATGAATTAGCATGAACTTCTATCTGCCACCGGTACGGCTCGCGGCGTGATCGACCGTGACAACTCCCCTTTAGACTTTACGTCTTCAATCCTAAAATTTCCATTCTCACTTGCAGGTCTTAGAATCGCCTTCCTTGCGATTCAACTCATTTTGGTTCGAGAGAACAAGCCCTTGTATTAAGACCTGCCCTGCTCGTTCTTCCCTACTAGCCGCAAACATCCTACTCAATCCCATCCTATTAAAATCAATCCTTTTAGTTTACCTTTTGGGCAGCTTCTTGTTGTGCTGTTATTTGAGCTTTTTGGCTCTGGGTGCAACCTGGAGGTTGGCCGCGGATAACAGATTTTGGTGGTTTACCGCCAATCCTGTCCCGGTCATCCGAAGGGCCTCTGCCCCACTTTATGTTGGGAAGCTGACCCAAACAATATTTCCTTGTTGTCTTGACCCGGCTTCGGCTTTTGGCTCGGGCTTGGTTCAAGCTGTGGTGGATTACGTGGGGTTGGCGTGGTGCCGCTTACACGTCCCTGCAGCTTGGCCAGACTTGAACCATTTGCTGAATCTGAGTCAAGCAACAACATAGTTGTTTTTATCTCCTAGTTCCTCTCTTTTCTCAGGGATTTCGAGGGAGGCAAGCAGTCCCCCATACTGGGCGTTTCCACTTTGGGAAGCGACCCTCATTAATCTATTTTCATATGTTATTTCAACATTAAATTCGTAAATTTCATAACGTAAAACTTTAAATACCGTAAAATTTCAGTTTTTAAATTCGAAAAAGAAAAATCTTGTTCCATTTCCACGTAAAATTTTATTTCTTTTGAATCAGCCAGCCAGCCAGCGGAACTGGAAGTGGGAGGAATGGACCGGGTTTCGTGCAGTAAGAAGGCCTACCTTTGGAAAATAATCTTGGAAAATAATTTTTGAAAATACCTTTGAGAATTGATGTTGAAAAGTTATTTTGCTTACCATTTTTTTGGGTTTAGCCTTACTCTAGCCATCTGGCTTGGATTAAGTTGCTACTAAAACCACCCCCTCACAGTTGAAGACATGTGCATTTTGAAGACAAGTTATGTTAATGGCATAAAAAAAGAGCAAAGTTGAGATCAGTGTTATAGAGTTACAATATTGATAATGTGAAAGAGATTGAATAGTTATATAGAGTTACAATATTGATAATGTGAAAGAGAAAAATTAGACACATCACCGGATGTGCAATTATCTCTTTTTGAATTGTGGCACTTTGACCTACTAATTATTAAGCATTGATTTTAGCCACTTTGGCTTAGGTTAAGATTCTATGCTGAAGAGTTAGACACACCATCGAGTGTGCATTTATATTCTTGAATTTTGGCACTTGGCCACATCTAGCTGTAAGCGTAGTAATTTCTGTTAGTCACGTTAGCGTGCAAACTAATTAATTTGAATTTCAGACTTCGTAAACTTTATATATATATATATATATATATATATATATATATATATATATATATATATATATATATATATATATATATATATATATATATATATATATATATATATATATATATATATATATATATATATATATATATATATATATATATATATATATATATATATATATATATATATATATATATATATATATATATATATATATATATATATATATATATATATATATAAGTTAACACGATATTTTCTCATACCTTGCGCTCTCATTTTCATTCCCACACATAATTTCCCCAGACCTTGAATTTTGGTGTAAAGTTCGGTTCAACCCGCGCAAATGCCGCGTTGTCATCATTAAATTGAACTCGGGAACTGTTGAATTGTGAAAATTTTGTAAAGTCATAAAAGAGGCAAATCATGTTACCATAAGTCAGTTGTTAACGACACGCCGAGGAAATAGATTGTACCATTAGAAATTAACGGTTGTGTTTTATTCAAGTGGAATAATTTTTTTTGTGACACTGTTGGGTAAACCCGTGAACTGGCGCCCGAGCTAAAAAAAAAAACTATCCGTGGCTACCCGTAGCATAAAAATTACGCGAACAGTTGTCCTCGTAAGAACACAGCTATCCATCGCTACCCGTACCATAAAAGTTACGCGAAAAGTTAAAATTTTAATTTTTCAACAAATCCGCGCGAAAAATTAGTAGCGCGTGTGTGAAAAGTGTCCCAAGAAAAAAACTCCAGCAACGTGTGTAAAACGCCTTTTCAAGGATTCAAGAAAATTACCAGTAACGCGAGCGGTAGGATTTTTCAACTAAGGACCATACCACAAGGGCAAGGAGTACTCGTACCGCAGTAGGCAGCCTCCAAGGATCAACGGTCGATGCTAAAAAGTAATAATATGATAAATTGCGATCAACCATCAACATTTTAACTTATTTCATGTAAGTTTGCCTCTTTTCGTTAGCAACTCACAACATTTTTTTAAAGATTATTAATATTATTATCAATACTATTCATTATTAATATTAAAAATTTTTCATTGGAATAAAGCAAAATTAAGACCTTTTCATTAAAATATGTTACGGAACAGTCTTGCCGCCACCACGCAAACACGCGCAACAAACATTACGTTGTTGTGTACACTTGACACTTGACGTTTCGACACTGGTCGAAATGTCAAATATCACATAGATGGCGACTAGAGCGCCCTAATTGCACGCGGTGGTAAATCCTCGGTACTAGATAATTATTTTTGATTCGCGCAGATTTTCGAAAAACATAACTGTAATACTATTGCTATAAAAGCTCAGGATTGGAATCAATAAAGGGAATTCTGTACTGGTAAGCCAAATAATAAGCGGCGACCGAGTCTACGAAAAGAATTGTTTCCTTTTTAAATTCTTTTAAACGAATTGCGCTAACAAAGACTTAGCATAAGCGGCGACAGGTTCGCCAAAGCAAAGTCTTTGTTGATTCGGCTATCAGAAAATTTTCTGTTGAATTTGCAAGAGCGGCGACAGGTTCGCCAAAGCAGAGAAGAAACAGAAATCTGAAGCGAACCGGGACGTTAGGCAAGCTAGTAAACCTACTGCTACATCAAGGTAGTAAACCTACTGCAATGCTGCATTCGATGGTCAGGCGCATTGCATGGCCATCCGAAAATAGGCTATGAATATGCGTTTGATTTTCGAATGTTGCATTGCATTGCATTGGGTTCACTGGCCTGAATGCACCTAATTTGCAACAGTACTTGAATCAGCTGCATTATCAGGCCAGCGAAACTAGAAATGTTGTGTTCTGGCTGCGTGTGTTGTGATACAGCTGACAACGGCTGGTCAGCATCGGTACGTGGCGGATCGCTCAGCAATGGATGGAAATGCTGAGTCAGGTTTGAGTTTTGGAATTTGGTTTCGGTACTTGGCGGTGAAGAGATTCGAATATTATTCAATCCTTGAAAAAACTTATTGGAAGAGCAGTTGCATTATTTGTGGTCTAATCAATTAATTGTGAACTGTGCGCAATTGGCATGTGACTAGAACGATTTAGTAGAATCAAGATTCGGTTGATTCATTACTACATGAAACGTAGTGGCAGATATTTAAAAAAAAGGTGAAAATATTAGACTAACGCAATTGAAACTACCGTTGCATTTGGTTCTGTTGGTGATTAACGAACGTCTGAAGTGAATTACAGTGGAAGACCAATTGAATAATAACTGATGGTAATGAACAAACGTTTGATAAAAATCGATGTTAGCTAAATATCTTGTAAATCAGTGAGGGTACACTTGGGATGCATCGAATGTTAAACATTTAGTAGGAAGGGAGCATCAACACTCTCGGTGGGCACTTCCAGCTGTGCGAATGCTATAAACCAGCAACATTTCAATTCCTAAACCAAACTCAATCGAAATTCAAGTCGTTCTATTTAAAACAACCAGCACGAAGTATTGGCCCTTGGATCTGGCAACAGCAAGAGCGGGTCCGATCAATTCGAGATGGATTCCTGAATTTTTTTTCGTTTAATTATTTAATTATTCGCACAGCAGACTGTGGTGGATTTCACGGGTAAGTAGAGTTTTTATCTTATTTACAATTTTATCTATTTGATTGATATAATTATTTATTATTATAATTATTTGATTGATATAATCATTTACTTATTGATTTAGTTGAAATTTTAATTTGAAGTTCTAGCTATTTTTTTGTTTGGAATCTTAATTAAGTATTTATTAACTTTTGGAATTTTATTTTACTGTTATGCATTTGCATATATTTTAATTCGAATACCAATATTATATGAGTTGATTTATTTTATTTCTTTAAAATGTTTGGTGTTTTTTTTTCGAACGGCATGAAGTTGTAATTCCAGGCATTTAGGTTCAGTGGAGACATGAGGAAGTGGGATCCTTTCTTCCCTCCTTTATCTTTTTCTATGTTGGTCCCTGTCCGTAATGCGTGACACAGCTAGGGTTTGGCCAGGCCCTCAATAGATCCACGACACCGGTGACTAGCCGGCACCTAAAGACACGCGAGAGTATGTAGCATTTGCCTACCAGAATCCCCTCGGCGACATGTGCTCGGCATGTGCATGGTCACGTGTAAAGGTACCCTTAGGCACCTATGCAAATGCAATATGCATACCTACCCCGATTCGCATATGCATCTCAGCATGCATATGTACCCTTTTCCACATTTGCAAATCCAATATTCATATATACTTTAATTCACATATGGATCTCAGCATGCATATGTACCCATATCCTAATATGCCAATTCAACATGCATAGACACCCTAATTCGCATATGCATCTCAACATGCATATGCCTCTTTAACAGTCAATATTCCATTTTCAACATAATTAATTTTTAACAAAAATGGAAAATTGTAAGCAATTGAACACAAAGAACGTAGAAACGGTATTATTCAGGAAATAAAAACAAAAGAACATACCTATAAGATATATAAGTATAATGTTTCGTCTTTACATTATAAAAACAGCATAAAACCTAGAAAAATAATTAATAATATTACATGAGCAAGTCTTGCATTGCATCGTAGCATACTCAAATCAGTATGATTGAATTTTTCCTAGACGTTAAAGACTAGTTTTGAAAGGAACACAACATGAGGAAGAAATAGCGATTGTAGCAAATTCATATATTTTTTTGAAATGATAAAATATTTTCTATGTATTCAAATAGGTATAATAACACACAAATCTATACTAAACAAAAAAAAAAACAAATAAGGAGAAAAAATCGGAGCTTAGATCTCAATGTATTTCTAAACAGACACAATTGAAAAAGAATTTATTTATATTATTCTTATGGTTATATATTTCAAAAACAAAGAAAAAAAAATATAATGATTTCGTAAAGTAAAACCATTGGCCTTCTTATTGGGCGAGGCTCAGGAGGACTTTTCTTTCAGGTGCGTGCTGGCCTGGTTGGCTTAAATTTTCGAAGGAGTGGTATTTCGACGAATTTTTATGTCGAATTCAGTGGGTGGTGTTACCCCACCTATATCGGGGGTAAAGGCCCCAATTATATCAGGGGCCTGAGGTTGTGTGCCTTGCCTCGGGTCCGCACAAGAGTAAGGCAATTTCCTTTTCCCTCGCAATTTAACGTAACATTTTTCAGGTTCCCTTACGTGTGTTGACACGTCTCGGCTGAGTCTGGTAGCAGCTCCTGCCTGAGAGTTTTGTATGGCGGCTCTTTACGAACCTAGGCCTTAAATCCCTGTTGTATATTTGCACTTTGCGGTTACTACTTTGTATGACGGATGAAATACAAGTACACTGAGAAAACACATGGCGCCAGACGCCATAATTTATAGACTTCTGGCGCCATGTACATAGTCGATTTAGGGATTGTGATAAAATATAGCGCCACACGCCATAAGACATGGCGAAAAGTACATAGGCCTACACACCATATACTATAGTCCTCCACGCCATGTATATGGCGTGGCGGACTATATTACATGGCGTGGAGGACTATAGCACATGGCATGGAGGACTATACTGTATGGCGTGGAGGACTATACTGTATGGCGTGGAGGACTATAGTACATGGCGTGGAGGGCTATAAGCATAGCGTCTGCTCCTATGTACTATGGCGTGTGGCGCTATATTTTATCACAAATCGACCGAAATCGACTATGTACATCGCGCCAGAAGTCTATAAATTATGGCGTCTGGCGCTATGTGTTTTTCCAGTGCATCTGAAGATGATCCAGTTTGCATCCAACAAAAGGCCACGAACCTTCTCAGTTCGGAGCATCTGGAGGTAGAGCACTTGATGTTAGGTGATGGAATTCTACCAAATAAATTCCCGAGGGATTAATGACATCAAAGATCATATCCTCTCCTATATTCAAGAAGCTTGCTGATATTTATACATCTCCTCACACAGCATGGCTGCGAGTTATAATTGTTGTGCCATGAACCATATTACATGGCTCATAGCACTATGTAATATGGCGTGTGGGGCCATAATTTCTGCGCCATGCAATTATGGCGCTGGGAGCTATACTGCATGGCTCAGGGTACTATGTACATAGTGTGTGGCACCATAAATGCTGCGCCATGTAACATGGGACCACGCGCTATGTAGATTCTGACATTATGGCGCTGGGAGCCATATTGCATGGCTCAGAGTACTATGTACATGGCGTATAGGGGCATAAATAATGCGCTATGTTACATGGCTCTGGCGCGTAGCAGTCTTTTCTTTCTTGGAGCATATCCACCCCATTTCTGTGATGACCCACCACAGCCGCGTAGAGCTAGCAAAGCGACACACCAGCATCTGTCGGGATCGGATAAAAGGGTGCTCCGCTATAAGCGGACTAGGGGCCTTTACGGCCAATTCTAGGGCACCCTGCTCCAGGGGCAATTAATTATTTTTTTTTGCCTCCTTGATGGTTCGCCATCACCCTCTTCGCTATTCCGTGTCGGTCTCTCATTCATACTTCGGTAAGGATGAGGGGAGCTGACATGGAATAGTGAAAAGTTAAATCACTTCAATAAAATCAATTTGCTACAAGTAGCAGGTCAGGCCAAAAATTTCTGTTGGGGTGGCGGCTGTTCACAATTGTTCCGCAACAAATAACACAAATGTAAATTGGAATTGTTTTCGCGGGATGATTAAAATTGAACAACTTTTTATTAACATTAAAAATTTTAATCTACATTGAAAATTCTATTTTGACAAAGTGGTTTCGAAAGTATGCACTGTTTCTCATCAGACACCAGCACACAGTGCATACTTGACTGGCGTGACCACTCGCAGTTGGAAATCATTACATTTGTATTTATGCTAGTTGTGACAAATTTTAACATCTCCGACTTATATCCATGGATGTAATTATATAAAAGAATTAAAAAATAAAAATGTAATTATTTAAATTAAGCATTTACAATTGAATTGATCATATCATAAGTGAGTGTAAACCGAGTTCAATTCGCGAGTATTTCGTGTTTTCGTGTTTATTGAATCGTGCTTTATAGAATTACCCCCTTGATATACTGAATTGAAGATTGAATTCTATTTTACTTGAGATGGAGGAAATTAAGGGTTCATTCTACTTTGCAGCTTAAAAAAAACGTTTTTTTTCTTTCTGCATTTTCTGAAAGTGTAGACTCTCAAGAGTGCTGTGTTAAATTTTCGTTGAAAAATTCCAGGTATTTTAGATTATATTTAAGTCGAAATGCAGGTAGTCGCTGCGTTTATTTTAGCCCTTACCACTTCCATGTGAAGCTGGTATTAGCGTGTGTTGTACATTTGTACGAGAAATTTTTAGTCAAAGGCTGTCAAATATTGATATGAATATACCTACTAGGGTATATCCCTAACATACTAGGGCTAGCGTATGTAAATGGAAGTTGACGGTGTTGTTGAAATGTTTCGACGGTCTGCCGAACTACACGGAGTAAAATATGCCAATTATATCGGAGATGGAGATTCAAAGACATTTAAGAGATAGATATTAAACCAATAGATATTAAACCATATGGTGACGATTTGGTTATAACAAAAAGAATCAATATGTGCACCCAATTGAACGAACATATAAAAGAGCTACAGAAGCAAAAAGGCAGCTTGCGCAACGACGGAAAATAATGAGACAAAGTGAAGACGCCGAAACATCGCAGGCTGCAAAAAAGCGCAAAACTGTTATACAACTCACAAATAAATTGATAGCTGATCTGTCAATTTATTATGGACTGGCAATACGTCGAAACCCTAATTCAGTGGAGGATATGAAAGAAGAAGTTTGGGTAACATTTTTTCATAAAATATCTACAAATGAACAACCGCAACACGAATATTGTCCACTAGATCCGGAGTCGTGGTGTAAATGGCAGCAGGCTCAAGCTACTTAGCAAGCTTACCAGCATCCACCCCCATTAGATAAAGATGTTCAAGATATTTTGAAGCCCATTTATGAAGATTTAACTAGCGATGATCTCCTTGAGAGATGCCTAGGAGCAAACACACAGAATAATAATGAAAGATTCAATAAGTATATATGGCCGTTAGCCCCTAAACATATATTTTGTGGGAAAAAAGTACTCAGAATTTGCACCTACTGTGCCGCATGCACCTGTAACGAAGGATTTCAGCCTCTTTTAAAAATTATGGAGGATGTGGGGATCACCATTGGTCCAAAAGCAGAGGAATTAGCGCGCAAAAAGGATGCAGTGCGATTTAATTGTGCCGAATGTATTGCTTCTCACGAGACAAAAGATGCCAGGACGGCTCAAAGAATGGAAAGAATAGCTGAAATTGAAGAGCTTGAGGAGGCTTAGGGAATTTTGTATGCAGCTTGCATCGCTAATTAAGCGTAAAAATACATTTAGTGTAGGCATTTTGTTCATAAAACTTTAAGCGCGTTTTTCTTAAAACCATGTTTTTCTAATCGGCGGGATTGATTTAAAAAAAAACCAATTTCTCTGAAAATTTAGCACATTATTTAATATGTTAGTGGCTATCGTCGGTACTACAATTATAATTTTATCGTAAAAAATTAGTATTTTTTATAACAAAAAATTGCAAAAAGAAGCTGTAATTTCCACATTTTAATTTTCAAACTAATATAACTTTGTTAATTTTTGCTTTAACAGGTTAATTTTAGTACCTGCGATAGCGACAAAGCTGCTAAATAATAAAACAGTTCTTTTTTTCATTTCGGGTAAATACTTTGGGAAAAATCACTCCCGCCATCGAAATACATACCTCCCTTTGTCGACAATTTTTAAAACTTTAAAAAAATAAATAAATAAATAGTATGTAATGTTTTGAATTGCTAAAGACAATATCTTTAATATTAAAAAAGAATGAAGTTGATAACCATTGTAGTTTTTGAGAAAAAAATATTCTAAAAATTGTATTTTTTATTTTCTCGAAAGTAGAATGAACTCTTAAACTAACTCTTGTTCAATTAACTGGTGCGGTAAACGCGCAAATTGAAAACATCAAAAAAAACTTGAGACAAGATTAAATGCTCTTGAACAAAATGCAAGATTTTTACCAACAAATCCTCCCACGCAGACAGATCTTGCCACACCCACAACAAAACAGGACCTTGAAGATATCAAAAGGTTACCTGATTGTGTTAGAGATCTGCTGCGATTCGAGGGAAAACCGGTGCAATACGTATCCTGGGTGCATAGTGGAGAAACTATATTCAGTGACTACTAAACCTATATATCGCGCAAATCTTCGTCACATCAGACAAAATATAAGAGGGCCGGCGGATGACCCTAAACTCTTCCAGAAGCATACGCTTCATGCCTGGAATTTCAAAATTTGAACTACAGGAATTATCAAATTCACCAAAAATACGTGAATAACTCCATTTCCGCTCCAGTAAATCAATTCCTTTCTCCCAAAATTGATTCAAAGAAATCTGATCCAAATTTAGCCACGTATCCACGGCTGAGAGCGCCTCTTCGGAATCAAGTTTATAACACTTCAAGGAATGCACAGCAAAATATAAAGAATTTAACCCCTCCAAGACCTCAAAAACCTGCCGTCCTTATGGACGTTGATAAATCTGTGCAAACCAAACAGGTCGACTATATGAATAGACGTTCTTACAATGAGGCTATAAAGCGTTCAAATGACTCCGCGATTCACCCCAAAAGATCGCAGCGACTATTTAACTTGGAAACTCAAGAACAATCAGTATACATTGATTCATCTGAAGTTTGTGATGATTCGGCTTTACAGGACTCATCTAATGAGCACTATTTCGAACAGCCTCAAAATCATAGCAATGTTGAGAATGATGATGGTGAAGTAAATTTTATGATGGACGGCTTTCCAGCGTACCATACCTATGAAGAAATGGCGCGTTCGGTGAGTAGGGGGAAGCACAATTGCTGAATTGCGTGCCCAGATAAAAGGATTTGAATGGGTGATTAGACTAGATGTGGTGAAGCCACGTTGGTGACAGTTCAATTCGTGTTCGTGATGTTCCCAAAACTGAGAGTAGGAAAAATTCGAAAATAAATGCGTGTTTCGTGTGCGATGATCTTAGGCATTTTACTAGGAACTGCCTTAAGAAAGATGGTTCGATCCGAAAGATGACTGTTTAGTATTGAATCGACCGAGCGGTTTTCGGAGCCCGGCATCGGGCAAGATCGCACAACCCAGCATCGGACAACCCATTTTGGATTTGGTGGGTTTTTTTCGGACAATAGTTTAGAAGAAGAACGTCCACGACAACAAGGCAGTGGCGACGCGGAGTATGACAGCGAGTTTAGTTTTTGCTTTGCTACTGTAATTGAAGTACTGTTAGTTTTGATTATATGTGTTGGCATTTTGTTTGATAAGAAAATAAATCAGTTCATTTTGAGAATATCCTACAATGATCGACCCGTTAAACTTGTCAGAATGGATGAGTGATTTAAAAACGCTAAATTAATGAGGTTGAAATTGATGCCTTTATAGACTTGGAAAGTGACAGTACTGCCCTAAGGGATGATACAGTTGAGCAATGAAAATTAATGGTTGTTCCGTTGCAAATACCCTTGAGAGGTTTAGGGGGAAACGTTTGTAATACAGTGCGTGTGACGAAGCACGGTTGTAGCGAATATGAAGATGGAGATGAGTAGAGATTTCCAATCGAATAGCTTACATGTGACATTTGATTTGATGAACTTGTCATCCCCGAGTTCGTCAAGGGAAATTCTTACGCTAAAGGATGTAGCGGCGCTAGCTGGCGATCTGACTACGGAACCAGGAGTCATTGCCTTCCAAGTGTTAACCCCAACAGCGTACTTTTGCGATTCCGGCCCCGCTGACATAATCGGAACGAATGACTGCTCGACTAATCTTCATAAGTATAAAGGTATAGCGTAAAGGCTTCAAAGGCACATCCACATCTAAATATTCGCTACAAATGGGGCCCCACGTTGGGCGCCATTTGTAGCGATAAATGAAGATGGAGTGGGCCTTAGCACAACTTAGAACCAGACCGAAGTCCAGAACCAAGAGTGCTAAGGTCAAAAAGTGGAATGGCTAATGCCATTCAAGAGGCAAAACAAAAAAAGAATTGCCCCGAGAGCAGGGTGCCCTAGAAATGGCCGTGAAGGCCCCTTGTCCGCATTAGCGGAGCACCCTTTAACCAACCCCGACGGATGCTGGGGTGCCGCTTTGCTAGCTCGCTGCGGCTGGGGTGGGTTCTTTAAACAAGGAGGATGGTTTGCTCTCAAGAAAACGGGATGCTACTTATATTCATCCGTCATGAATTGTAGCCGCAAACTGGTATGTAAAATACCCAGGGACCAAAAGGGGGCATAGCTCCGTAAAGGAAATCACCCAGGCTCTGCAACATGGGCTGACTAAGCAGACCCAGTGCTCGTGACAACGCACGGAGCCAGACAATTGAAAATCTGACGATTCGGAAGAGTGGCTGAATAGCTTTGCGAAGCGAGTGCAAGTGAATTCGATTAACGAAATCAAATGACATGGAATGTATAGAGTCGCGTTCCTGTGCACCATTCCCCATAGATTAAAGCAGTGTAGTAAGTCAAAATATGCTCTCCTTTTCGTAGAATTGTCTCAATTCTCTTCAATATTCCCTTGTGAAAAATTGCGGTACTGTTTGAAACATATCGGGAGTGAATAAGGCGGATAAAACGCAGTGATCTTCACATGAGGCGAGCGTGTAATTTTCAAGCACCTTCATCAGTGTTTTTACCCTTGGACGGTTCAGTCCTTGTACACTCGGACGTACGTCGTGAAATCCAAGAAGACGTCAAACGCTAAATTTTGAGTGGCATCGAGATAGAAAGTTTCCGTAAAGGGATAGTTTCGTTCAATTTTTGCAAACCATGTGTTTATTAAACCCGAGGTCCTTGAATTAAGCCATGTGTAAAGTGTACCAACGGAAAGTTGATGTGATCTTTGAAAGAATGTGGTGTAAGACAAGTAAGTGGCCGCGGCCAGAAATCAAGCTCGGAAGCCATTAGCGAATGGAAGTGCGAGGTCGGTAAGCTTGAAAATTATTGTGGGCAAGATAGACGATTCAGTCATTAGACAATATTTGTAGCCTTGCAAGCCAAAAATAAACCTCCTGGAATTTTAATTTTTATGATAAACAGGGAGGGAGAGGTCGAAACTCTGCAAGGGGGACTCTGGATAATTCGCCGCTGGGGGCTCAATAAGTGTAGAACTCAAGCAAAAGAAACAACCCATTTGCGTTTCTTTTGTGTGTTTATGACATAGGGTGCATTATATGCTGGATATAATTACGCATGAGCCGAATGACAAATGTGATGACAAATATGGTGATGTTGTGTCATGAATGGATACTACGTCAAGCTTGATGTATGATTTAGATTGACGATGCGTTGAAGATGTTTAGAAGAAACCGGCCTGACACGAAAACGAGGCGTTGAAATCCCGTAGCATGAATCTAAGCGTGAAGGGGAGCGAAAAGGCGGAGAATCATATATGGAACTGGGTCCTAATTAAGTGAAGCGAAAAATTTGAATCCAGCGGGGAATCTACAAGGTCTGCTAAATTTACGAGGAGCAATTAGTTTTAATTAAGCTTTGGTCTTGCCGCTTTATCATGCGAAAATTAAATATTTTTTTTTTCTCTTCTAATAATTAAGCAAGCGATTGCTAACAGTTTATTCATTGCTGTTAAGCTGGTTAATCACTACAATTAACCTACGAGACTGGTTGAAAAATAGTTCGAATCAATTTCAAAAGAATCATATCAGATTTCAAAACCGTAGAGAAGATACTCGTATGCGTTGCCTATATTTACAAGAATAATATATACTGGTATGCTAAAATACGGCGGATAGCGATGACAAAAGGCTCATATTGCTATTTTATTTTATATATTTCATTTATTTCAATCAAGCAAAGTGTACGAAAAGAAAAAAAAGAAAAAAATATATATTTAACCGTTTATATGATATTTGGAATGATTTATACTAGGTTTACACTACAATACTAGCTAACCAGTTCTCTGGAACAGACAAATTACAAAGAAGAATTTTAACGGAAAGAAAGCATTCATATGATAATATACTTAGTGGGGATTTGAACATGGCCATGTTTGTAAGAACCAACAAAAATGTACAGTAGGACGTAATCTGAATTGTAACAAAGACGTGAAGTCAATAAGTTAAACACTTTGATTTTTTTTTATTTGTCTGCTTTCAAAAGAAGAAAAACAGAAAAAAAAAAATCCTGCGGCACCGCCTCTGTGTTAGGGCAGCGAGATCCGGTGTATTTTTGTTATTCCGGTTCAACCGTTTGGTTGCAGTTCGTTCTACGTAGACAATCTAAGTAAAGCTACTGTTGGCAAGCTCATCACTATTGTTTGATTTTATTGTTCACCTTATATTTGAAAATCTCTTATGAATTTGAAAACTATCTAATATGCATCACGGAAGCAAAATTGTACTGACGAATAAGTATTGACTACGGAATTTGATTAGAAATAGTACTTTGTGATTTTGATTGTACTGAAACTACTTAGTGGAATAATCATGCGTTGGTAATAACTAAACACTTGGCCTTCTTATTGGGCGAGAGCCCGAGAAGTTCTTTCTCGCTTTTCAGGGTCTGCGCGGGGCCTGGCTGGCCTAATAATGAAATAGTTCCGTGATTTTTTTTTGGTATTTTTCAGCATTATTAAAAGGGAGGGATACTGGCCAAACATAATTAGTTTCAGTATTTTTGATAACATTTTTGAATTTTTGGATTGATATGGCCAGTATCAGAGGGTGGAGGACCCCAGACCATCGGGGTCAGGGCTCCACTACCATCGGGGGCCCGGGGCTGTCTGCCTCACCCGGGTTCCTTGTAAAGGAGAGGTAGCGTTTTTTCCCATTTTCCCTTTTGTAGATTTTTCAAGTTTTGGCTCCGTGTTTTGTCACGAGCACTGGGTCTGCTTAGTCAGCCCATGTTGCAGAGCCTGGGTGGTGTCCTTTACGGAACTATGCCCCCTTTTTGGTCCCTGGATATGTTTACATATCAGTTTGCGGCTACAATTCATGACGGATGAATACACGTAGCATCCCGTTTCTTGAGAGCCAACCATCCCCATTTGTTTAAAGAACCCACCCCAGCCGCAGCGAGCTAGCAAAGCGGCACCTCAGCATCCGTCGGGGTTGGTTAAAGGGTGCTCCGCTAATGCGGACGAGGGGCCTTCACGGCCATTTCTAGGGCACCCTGCTCTCGGGGCAATTCTTTTTTTTGTTTTGCCTCTTGAATGGCAGTAGCCATTCCACTTTCTGACCTTAGCACTCTTGGTTCTGGACTTCGGTCTGGTTCTAAGTTGTGCTAAGGCCAACACCCATCTTCTCATTAACGCTACAAATGGCGCCCAACGTGGGGCCCGAAACTTGTTTTGGGCAACCCACACCACAGTGAGACTCCCCTCAAGACTTTACGTCTTCAATCCCAAAATTTCCATTCTCACTAGCAGGTCTTAGAATCGCCTCCTTTGCGATTAAATTTACTTCGTTCGAGAGAACAAAACACCTTTATTAAGACCTGCATTGCTCGCTCTTTCCTTACTAGCCGCAAACATCCTTCCCAATCCTTTCCTTTTAAAATCATTCCTAGTTAAACCCCCAAAACTTGTGTGTGATTTTGTAATACCAATCGAAATTCAATAATGATGATTTTATAATTTTTTATTAGTAGTTTCAGGGAGTTGAAACATAATTGAAATATAATTGAAATATAATTGAAATTCATTTGAAATATAATAAGAACTGAACTGGTCCAATTACATATAGTGATGAAAAACGAGAACCAAGAAGCGTTAATCATAGACAACTGTAGATAGGGCATATTAGCTTCCAATAATATATTTTCCTCAATTTAATAAGACTTAGAAATTGTAGAATAGTATGAAAATATTTGGAAAGAGAAAAAAAAATAGGAGTAATTGCGCAAATACCTCTTACTACTAGTAATGGAATGAAAAAGAAAACAAAACAGACATTTATTGAAATAATATACTATGAAATGCCTCATGTTGGCATAAATTGACGTGTACATTTGTGTATAAGGATCTTGATTTAAAAGATATAATTATAAATTTAAATCCATTTTTTTCTCACACTAGTTAATTTGTTTTGGTTGTTTCTTTTCGGCCTGATCCTTGAAATCATTTCAATAGTTTGATTAAAAAACTCAAACTCACTATTATATTGTGTATTAGTTTTCATCCGTTATATCTTATACACAGCCACTGTATGTAATGTTAAATAAGTCCAAAACTTAGCTACAATACAACGTATGAGGAAGAAAGAAAAAAAAAAACCTCAGTTAAATTTTTCTGCTTATCATTAAGAGATTTCCTATCCGCAAGGTTAAATTTTTCTTATTTTTGAATTCACTTTCCTAAGAAAAGAAAAAAAAAGAGGAAGAAAATTTTTTGTTGATATTAATATGAAGTGAACAATAGTCCCCCAAGAAGACAAAAAAACAAACAAACAGAAAAAAAAAATGATCATTTTTTTTTATAGAAAAACTCAGAGCCTACCTAAATACTTTGATCGGTAAATCTACCCCAACATTGTATGGATATAAATACGAAAGAATCAAGTCATTTCATATTATCCCATAAACTGCACAATTATTAATGTTTGCGGGAATTAATGGAAATTATTTGTAAAACCGAAATAAAAGCATTGGCCTTATTTGAATAAATCATGTTTTGTTAAATTTGAATCTGTTGGCCTTCTTATTGGGCGAAAGCCTGAGAAGTTCTTTCTCCTTTTCAGGGTCCGCGTTTGGCCTGGCTGGCCTATAATGAAATAGTTTTTCGTGAATTTCTTCGGTATTTTTCAGCATTTTACTTCCAAGGGAGGGATACTGGCCCAAACATAGATAGTTTCAGTATTTTTGGTTAGATTTTGAATTTTGATATGGGGCCAGTATCAGTGGGTGGAGGACCCCAGACCATCGGGGTCGGGGCTCCACTACCATCGGGGGCCCGGGGCTGTCTGCCTCACCCGGGTTCCTTGTAAAGGAGAGGTAGCGTTTTTTCCCATTTTCCCTTTTGTAGATTTTTCAAGTTTTGGCTCCGTGTTTTGTCACGAGCACTGGGTCTGCTTAGTCAGCCCATGTTGCAGAGCCTGGGTGGTTTCCTTTACGGAACTATGCCCCCTTTTGGTCCCTGGATATGTTTACATATCAGTTTGCGGCTACAATTCATGACGGATGAATACTACGTAGCATCCCGTTTCTTGAGAGCCAACCATCCCCATTTGTTTAAAGAACCCACCCCAGCCGCAGCGAGCTAGCAAAGCGGCACCCCAGCATCCGTCGGGGTTGGTTAAAGGGTGCTCCGCTAATGCGGACAAGGGGCCTTCACGGCCATTTCTAGGGCACCCTGCTCTCGGGGCAACTCTTTTTTTTGTTTTGCCTCTTGAATGGCAGTAGCCATTTGCACTTATTGACCTTAGCACTCTTGGTTCTGGACTTCGGTCTGGTTCTAAGTTGTGCTAAGGCCACTCTCCATCTTAACATTCGCTACACATTAGCCATTCCACTTTTTGACCTTAGCACTCTTGGTTCTGGACTTCGGTCTGGTTCTAAGTTGTGCTAAGGCCCACTCCATCTTCATTTATCGCTACACGGTTGACAATTGACAATATCGAATTTATTGGAGAGACGTCTGGGTTGTTTCGTCCAGTGCGCAGCTAGAAAGTTAGTTAGTGTCATGATAGTTAGACACGTATTTTTTAAATTGATTCATACATTTGGACGATTAAACATTGAATCCGTTAATGTCGTTGTGTTATATTTTGTACTTTCGTATTTATTGAAACAAACAAGAAATTCAAATTCTATAGCTTTTATTTAAAAAACGGACTGAACATAGCTCAATTAATCAAATAACGATAATTCAAATAATACAAATTGTTTGAACAAACAAAGCAAAATACAGAAACGATTGTCCAGCAAAAATGATATTCAAAAGGCGAAATTAGCATGGTCGAAAAAAAATCCAATTAACTAAAAACCCGTAAAAATCTTTTTTATATGGAAAGAAAATTCCGATACATTTTAACAGTTTCATCAGGCTACTATAAACTTGGTTGGATATGAGAAATTTCAATTGGAACACATTATCAATGTAATACATGTCAGCTGACTGCATGCTTCGTCAAGTTCAAGCCAAGACAAGATCCAGGCAAGGTTTTTTATGTATTTTTTATCTATTTAAGTATTTGTTTTTTTTTTCCATTTCCATATTGCTATCGAACACGATGAAATTAAGCCCAAAGAAATTAATCGTCTAATTTCAAAAGAAGACATTAACTTGAATCCGGAGTTACCATTGGGTGTTATAAAGCAACGCCCATACCTGGATATCAATAAAATGGTAGGGGAGTATTTCTCCACAGATTGGTTTGGAACGAGGCCACTCTGAAATCAGCCGGAAAATAAAGAGCTGTTCAGAGTTAAGCAAGTTATGAAAGAAATCACACGTCGCATTGGAGATTGGTTTGAGACAGGACTCAATTGTTAGGCTAATGAAATCACATTGCCTGATAGCTAAAAAATGGCACACAATCGAATGCTTTGTGTGGAAAGGAAAATGATTAACAGCAGCTATTATGTTCAACAGTATAATGATATCATCGAAAGTTACTTGCAAAAAGGATATGCGCGAGAGCTTTAAGTGTTTCGCTATGCGAACTCAAAGATCGCTTCGTGAGTTTTATGAACCGCATAATCGACCATCAGCTTTTCGCCATGTGAGTGCAAATTTTCGAAACCCCTTCTTGTTTCTGGACCGTAGACTAACTTCAAGATTAAGAACGGTGCGTTCCGAAGAGAATATCGCAGCATTGGAAGCCCGTATTGCGGACAATCCAGATTTGGAGATTCGCAGGCGTGGGCAAGAAATGAGGATTTGTCCGCTCACTTTGTAGAAATTTTGCGCAAGAATCTCGGTCTAAAGGCTTACAAGATCCAATTTGTGCATGAATTAAATGACCATCGGATGCGCTGCATGTTCGGAGAATGGGCTGGAAATCAACTGGAAGTGGACCATCTGCTATACTGAAAAATTTTGTTCAGCGACGAGGCTCATTTCTGGCTCGATGGCTACGTCAATAAGCAAAATTGCCGCATCTAGATCAAGGAAAATCCACTTCAAATCATGAAGACACCGTTACATTCACAAAAATGCACTGTGCGCACTGCATTCCGGAGGCATCATAGGACCATACTTCTTCAAAGATGAACACGGTGAGCGTGTAACTGTTTGTGGATGCAGTTACATAAATATACATCTTTCCACATACAATTTACTACTCTCCACATACAATTTACTACTCTCCACATACACTGTACTTTTAACGACATACAGAAACACATTAGTAGGTTAAGAAAAAATATTGAATTGTCAAGGAAAGAAAAATAGAGAAATGTCGGATAGAGTTGGAACTAAGATCTTAATACACAAAGTCATGTAATATTTTAAATAATTATAATAATTGAAAAATATAATTGATGACCAAAAATAAAGAGATCGGCTGATTTATTAAAAAATTGACTGTTTTACAGGAACAGTTCAATTATTTCTTTATGTCAACGGCGACAGGTACAGAGCGATTATAAACCAGATTTTGTTCCCGAATTTTCCTGGCATAATTTGACTCCGTTAGATTACTTCTTGTGGCGATGGGTGAAGTCACAGTCTACGGTGACAAGCCAGTGACAATCGACGCTTTAGAAACCGACATAACTCGCGTCATTGACGACATACGGCCCCAGTTGACTTGGTTAAGAAACACACGTATGTACATGATAAGTTTTAAGACAAATCTACCCGGCGAAGGTCAGTAGCCAGATGGTATCACATGACTCGTGATATCCGGCGCGAATAGGCCCACTTGGTTGGTTGACCACTACGTGGACGACAAATCACAGCCTAAGCAATGAGGATTTATGAAGCAAAAAAAAGCAAATATTACGATAATTGTAGCCTTCAGAATGTTTTTCCATTTATTTTCAAGTTCTTATCTGGTATGACAAATTATCCTGGCACTTGTGCAGCCCTATCTGCCACCACTAATTCCACTGGCAGTACAAACTCGATTGTTTGCTCTGGCTGCAATGCAGTCATTCCCACTAAGTGTGCGCTACAGCAGCATAAAGCCACAAATCGACTACCAATTGCAAAAACCTCCAGACTTTTGGATGGTTCCAAATTTCGTACTCATACAATGCACGATCAATTAATTGGATGGGATTTGCGTGGAAATGGATCGTGGGCAACTCCGACTCCACAGTTGTGAGTAGAGCAAGTAATACAAAATGAGAACCAAATCATAGCAAATAATAACAAAAAAATTCAAAATTACCAATCGCTTGATGGAAACAGTTAACACCATAAACGCCGGCTACAATAAGATAACGAACAAACCGAGAAATTTGAACAAGAAATTGTTGCACTAGTAAGTGCATACAACGGAGCACCCTAGAAAATCCCGCTGGCTGACGAGCTGCAAACTGGCTTCGAGCGAGGTTGCTCAGGTAAGGAGGGTCTCTTTTTGGCTTGGCTGGGTAAGTGGCCGGACGTGTGCGGAAGAGACGAGTATTGGCCTTTGAATTATTTTCGGAACTTCGGACTGGAAACTGGAGGATTGCCAGTGGAGACTGCATGTATGAACCAACGAGGGAAGATTGAAGATTGAAGCTGAAAATTAGTGGAGTGTGAACGAGCTGAAGATTGAAGAAGAGCGGAAACGGAAGAAGAGCGGAAACGGAAGAAGAGCGGAAACGGAAGAAGAGCGGTAGTTCGACGGAAGGGCCCAGCGCGGGATCGTAAGTAATTAAGGTAGCGTAATACTTATTGTCAGATTAAGAGTAGACAACCATGGTGGTAGGAAGTGTTAAGCTGAATTAGACGGGGAAATTTTCTTTACAATTACATAATCTACATGCTGTGTAATCTCAGTGTTTTAATGAATCTCGTCCGTGAATAGAAGTTGCTCAGTTTGTTCGAGTTTAAAATAGTTGAGCTTCATTTACTGGGAAGTCTAAGTGGACGTCACACACCTTTTCGCTTCCGTAGACGGTACAGTGTTGGTCTCGTGGTGAAAGCGGTTGGCGCCTTCCGACCTCTATCTACGGTGAGCATCGGCCCCCGAGACTAGCTCCCCTTTCGGTTCCAGTAGGGAGCCAAGGGATGCTTGGTGCAAGAACGCTCGGCAAGCGTAACAAAATGTACAACAGAATTAACATCATCCGATATTAATTAAACGATATACTCTTAGCATCGCAACTTGCCAAGGCAGTGTAGCATTCAGAAATTTTCGTCAGAAATTTCTACACGTCATATTTCGACGTGCACTGTAATGCACTCGAAAATCATGTATTTTTCGATCGGACTAACAGTAACTTGTTGTTCGCTTTGAAAAATAACAGGGTACAGTTAGTCCGATCTATGAAATTGCCTGGCTTGATACTCGAGTCGAAGGCAAAACCGATAACGGGATTTTGTTTTCGCCGCAAGTCCCAAACCAGATCTTGAGAGAGTCGTTTTTGGGCCGTCGTAGTGGGGAGTAGTCGGGAGATCGTGGCCGAGGCCAAACGTTGCTCGGGAGGAGTTGAGACCCGAAAATCTTGGTGCGGTGTGTATTATTTCGGTCGTTTTTTAAATTACTTTCCTGGTTTGTGGCCGCATCTGATTCGACCGACTTTAACTGTAGTTTCACGAGTAGTGATACGCACTCGTGGAAAGTGGTGCACGGATAAAACGAAAAAACGGCTAACCGTTCAACAGTTGACTCAAGTATTCAAATGGTGAGGCCAAGCCTACGACGACACTGCAAGTATGTTTGGTGAAGTGTGATAGATCGACGCAATCCAGACTGGTTCCACCTGGAGTACCCGCGAGTGAACGCGGTTCTGTTATTGTGGGAAGCGGATCAGCGAAGTCGGACTTGGCCCAAATGTAGGTGGTGTTGCTTCATCACTTGCGATCTATTTTTGCGCATATTCGCAAATTAAAACACCGGTCAACAATTTATCATGAAATTCGAAATCATGAAATTCGAATTTATTATTATTTAAACCTCTTATATTCTTATTTCAGAAGTTGTTGAATTTAATTTTCATTGATTATAAAATGAGTAACATATTAATTGAAAGCTTTTGACTGGAATTGAATAAAATTTCCTGTTTCCCATAATTTTATTCTCACAATAAATGGCGCCATGGTCTCCACTTTAGATTTATTATAAAGTTGGCGGATTCTCGTGTATTTCTCTTCCCATATGTTTTTATGTATGATTTAAGGCGCCATATTCAGTTTAAAAACAAACGATATTTAGTTTATTCTTGATTTGTGATTTTAGTTTGTATATTCTTAATTCCAATGTGTTTTAGTACACATTTGATAATTACAGTAGAGAAAAAATAATTCATAATTCCATTCGATTTTAGATGTATGTACACTCAGAAAAATGTCACTTAAAATCACTTTTTTAGAATCACTTTAAATCAAAAGTTGAAATCACTTTGAAATAAAAAGCGAATCTTATATGAATTCCACTTTATTATAAAAATTTTCTTTTCAAATCAAAATTTTTCACCATTGAATTAAAAAGAAAACGTATATGGCGCCAAATCATATTTGAACATTTTTGATTCAAAAATTTTCAAATATGATTTGGCTTCATATACGTTTCTTTTTAATTCAATGATGAAAAATTTTGATTTGAAAAGAAAATTTTTATAATAAAGTGGAATTCATATAAGATTCGCTTTTTATTTCAAAGTGATTTCAACTTTTGATTTAAATTTGATTCTATTAAATAACATTTTTCTGAGTTTATATATTACTAGTTGCAAATATATGTCACTAGTGGCGTTATTGAGATATACAGTCAGAGTCAAAAGTTTGTATACAGATCATACTTGAATCTTTGAAGCTATATATTTTCCATAATACGTAAGACACACAGATTATTTTCTCTAAAATTAAACTTTATAGTCTTATGTTTTCTAACATAAGATGTGGTCGAAAAAATTAGTCATATTCACTTAGTTTTTTGCTACACAATAAAAATAACTCCTCAAAATGCAGTCAAAAGTTAGTATACAATGCCCTGAATTTCAATTTGTTACAAGTGTCGTTATAAATTTCGCTATGTTGGAGCACTGTAAGTGTGTTTTTCAAGCAAAACTAAGTTCGCAGTTGAATTTTGGCGTGAATGGATTAGGTTCTGGTGTTAATTGTGTATATGCTTAACATAAAATGGCACGTGGTAAAGAAATAGCAGTAGAAATTCGCGAGTTGATAGTGACCCATCGAAAAAATGGGAAAACCTTAAGCGAAATAGCCGGCATTGTTAACATAAACCGTGGAACTGTTCAGAAAATTATAGAACGGAGCAAAATTCGAGGAAATGTGAAAACTTTGAAACGTTCAGGTCGGCCACGTACTATGACAGCAACCGAAATACGAAAAGTTGTAAGAGAAGTGCGAAAAAACCCGAAATTTACCGCAGTCCAAATAGCCCGAAATCTTTCTGAAGAACGCTGTAAGCCAGTCAGCGCTTCAACTGTACGTAGAGCGCTGAATAATAATGGGTTGCACGGCAGAGTGCCTAGAAAGAAACCATGCATTTCTGCTATAAATCGCACTAAGCGCGTTAATTTCGCACAACGTCACTTAAATAGCCCGCAGACCTTTTGGAATAGCGTTCTGTTTAGTGATGAAAGCAAATTTGAAATATTTGGATCAAAGAGGGGTGGAAAGATCTGGAGAGCCAAGAATAGCCAACTACTTCCTCAAAATCTCATTTCGACCGTAAAACATGGTGGCGGTTCATTGATGGTTTGGGGCTGCATGTCGGCTGCGGGCACTGGAAATCTAATTTTTATTGAATCTACAATGAATAGCCGAGATTATTTGCAGATATTATAAGACAATTTATGCACTAGTGCTGAAAAATTGGATCTTGTAACACCATGGATCTTTCAACAAGACAATGATCCAAAACATACAGCAAAGATTGTCAAAGAGTGGCTATTGTACAGGGTTCCTAAGCAATTACATTCACCTCCGCAGTCGCCTGACTTGAACCCTATAGAGCATCTATGGGAAGTTTTGGACCGAAAAATAAGGAATCGAGTCATAAAATCAAAAAATGATCTGCGAACGGCCTTGACCGAGGAATGGGCAAATATTTCAGCCGATGTTACCCAAAACCTAGTAAATTCCATGAATAATAGATTGAAAGCAGTAATTCATTCCAAAGGAGGACCAACAAAATATTAAATCAAATAAATTTTGGACCAAGGTATTATAAAAGGCTGACTCTATATTGATTGTATACTAACTTTTGACTGAATTTTTCAGATACTTCATACATTTTTCATCAATATTTCACGAATTCAAATTTTGTTTTGATCATCATTATACCAAATAAAGAGGAGAACTGTACTTTTCATTTTATTTACTAAATAAATTTTGTTTTACTTCTTTCAATGAAAATATTTGGCTCTAAAGAACTTCACTGAAGCTGTATACTAACTTTTGACTCTGACTGTATGCTGAAACTAATTTTCAAAACGTAAGTAGCATAGTTTTTCGTTTTGCTTATTATAATTGTTTTGTTTTATTTTAGAGAGTTGCTGCAACAAAAACAAATATGAATTCTAGTGGTGACTTTATTGATAATAATAGTAGTGGTTTGTCAAATGATCCGTCGGTGCCGTCAAACAATTCCGGTCTTTCAACAGTAATATTGCAGTCGGATTCGGATCTTTCTTCATCTGCTTTATTTGACGGCACCTATTACAAACTTCTATTAGACAAGAATATGGTAGCAGTTTGTATGAAGTGTTCGGACCAGGAAAGTAAAGAAGTTAAGGGCTATGGCAAAACGACATCTAACTTTTTGGGACACAAAACGGAAATATGGCGCTGACACAGTACAGGAATGTAGAAAGTATATGAAAGCAAAAGCAAAATAAGAACAAAAATAATTCAGCTCAGATTTCAAGGCAAACTATAAAAACACCTGTTACTCAAGAAAATTTTGATCGCAACTTAGTTAATTTTTTTGGAAGACCCGTACTTCATTAAGATGATGGAGGATTTAAATGTGACAAATAATGGAAACAAGATATCCAGGCGATGTTCTCTCAGAGAAAAGTTATTAAACAATCATTCGATCAGGTTTACGAGCTGAAAGAAAAACTAACTGGAGTGACGTATTTGTGCATCACCGCTGATATATAGTCAGGAAATAGAAGTTTTTTCAGGGGTTACAGTGCACTGGGTTGATAGTGACTATAAGAGGCGTTCCGCAGCTTTAGCTTGTCGCCGGTTTAAAGGAGCACACACCTTTGACCGCATAAAGGATTTGCTTCTGGAAATATTTTCGGATTTTGACATTGATCCCACGAAAATAGTATGCTGTGTTACTGACAATTGGTCAAACTTTGTGAAAGCGTTCAAGATATTCGAAGTAAATACAATATCCTTAATCGAATATGATGAAGATAATGAATCTTCAACTTCAAGTGGCAGCGAGAATGAGTTGAGTGAAGAAGAACTTGAAGAGACTGAAGGAGAGCTCAGTACAAGACAGCAACACGAACATGATGATCTTCTGTTAGAAGAAAATATAATATACGACCCTACAAAAAACAGTTCGTTGCCATTTCACTTCAGGTGTAATGCGCACACTTTAAATCTGATTGCCAGTAAGGACGTTGAAATCTTGGAAAAACGCATAGTAATAAAATGTGCAATGTGTAAATTTTATTCTCTGTTAAAACACGCATATATTTCAGAATCAGCTGATAAAGGTTATTGATTTGTGATCACGGTTCCCTTTTTGTCTATAATCGCATAGACAACGTATATCGTCTCCAAAGCTTATCAAAGCAGAGAATAATTGATACGGGAAACTCGATCGTTTTGCGGAATAAGCCTCCGAAGCAGAATCAAATTGGAATTATTTTTGCGGGATGATTAAAATTGAAAAAAATGTTATTAACTTGAAATATAATGATAAGTTTAAGTGAAAAAGTTTTGTTTCAAGCAAAAACATAAAAGCAGACATTCACACGCAATATTTAACGTATTTAAAGGTTTGCGCCAAGCGTTTACCTCCTCTCTAATCACGAAAAATTAAATTAAATACGCCGTAGTCATTTTAACGTTTTTATGTTTGTATGCGATTTTCGCCCTGTTGGCTTTACTAATGTTCCTCTACTTTCATGTTTGGCCTAACTTTATCAAATCTATCAAGCTCTCCCCGCCTATGACCAAAAGCAATCAACAAAAATTTCCATCGGGCGGTTTGACACATGTTTTATTTTCGTGTTTTCATCAATGAAAAGTGTAAATGTTTAGATTGGTCATTAAACAGTGCGAAAGTAAAAAGTGTTGTGCATCAATTACAAATAGGATTTCGCCCTAAAATGTATAATGTGAATACAAATTCAATTCGAACCAATGCATCTCTTTTTACCGGATTTAGCATAGAAAGCTTTCGTCTCGTGGAAAAAAAACGGTTGTTAAATGTGCGGTTAGTGATATGCATGATATTTGCTGTAGGGTCGTGATATGTACAAGTCAAATTATTTTACATAATCATATTTTCATATCAACATGCTGCGCAATGTGTCAACGTGCACTCAGGCTAACAACATCCAAGTTGATGATTAACCTTACGGATTTTGTGAGTATCGCGCGTGATCGAGATCAATTAATTGACTTTTTAGCCGACCGCAATTTAATTAGGAAAAAAGTTGTGTGCCGTGAATGTGGTGCGTATATACATTTAAGGGGACGCTCCCCTGAATTTGAGCAAAAAAAGACAAAATTTGTATTTTTTTTTGTAGGAGAATGAAAAGGCGTACGAACTTCTAATTTAGCAATTGGATTGGTTTATTATTGCAGATTATGAAAATGTAAATGAATTGTAGAAATTCAAAATGGCGGCTACAAAATGGCGATTTCCGTCGGCCTCTGCGCGCGAAACATGGCACAGTTTCGCTCCTGCAGCCTCTTGTAGTGGACTGAAATCAAAAAACGTTATAAGTACTTGAAGATAATCACATTTTTTACGTTTTGAACTAGGGTCAGCAATTTTTACGAAAAATTAATTCCGTAATGATCATTTGAATCATAAAGTCCAATTTTTCCCTACTTTTTTTCACTTCAACAACTTTAAAAAAATATAAATAATTATAGTTGATAGGAATGGCTAGTTCAGAACATATAAAAAATGATATACTTTCAAATGCTTTTTAGTTTTAGTAAATCGGATTGATAGAACCATTCCGTGAATTGAAACTAGATTGGAAAACATGGTTTCGAGAAAAATGCGTTTAAAGTTTTTTTAATCTTTGCGGTGGAATAACATTTTTTTTTATGAGTTTTCACGACCAGTATTTCATCTTTATGGTTTTCAGGGTCGCTGATTACGAATTTGAAGTCAAATTTTGAAAATTCAAAATGGTGGATCTAAGAATGGGGGTATAAAAAAATTATATGTATCAAATTTGAACCACAATGTCTAAAATTTGCTTTCGCGGCTGGCAAACACGAATGAATCATTATTTTTTAAAAAAAAGAAAACAAAAATTATTCCGGTGTAGCAAAAAAAATATTTTTCAATGCAAATTCAAAAAAAAAAAATCTCAGTTTTTCAATTTCCGCGAACACTTAACGGCATTTCTGTTGATTATGCCGTATTACACTTACATTACGATCTTAGTCGCTTATTCCTGGGCCGCACATGATCCCTTCCTCTACTTCGAACTGCTTCTGTTTGGCTTCTTCCTGGAGACGATTTGCAAGGCGGGCGTTTCGAGCAGCGGTTGATATTCGACGCTCTGCTTCCAGGATTCTCTTGGCGTTGGCATCCTCGGCGTATCGGCTGGCCTCGTTTCCGATACTTATGTCCATTGCACTCATGATTTTTAGCAAAGCAGATCTTCCCTCGTTGAAAATGCACGCAGCAATGTACGTGCAGATGTTGATGACTTGATGTCCACAATGAAGGTGCTTCGGTGCCATTCTCCACACTGTCGCGTTAAAAGATTCGTTGGAGTTTTGAGTGTTCGCTCCAACGCAGCGCTCCAGCAGATCCGTTTCGGAGAGAGCCTTGTATATTGGCTTGATGGCTTTGGCAACATTTTCCGCGAGCGGGGGTTTGTGTTTGAAGATCTCCAGGTTCCCTTCTGCCTCAGCAACTCGCCACTTGCACCAACTATTACCTCCTTCGGGACACAAATGATGTTTTGGATTCTCGTCAGTTGAGCACTTATGAAAGTAAGTAGCCCAGATGGCATCTTTCATATGAGACGAGGAATCTGCGTTGCGTCTTATCGCCAAACCGTAATAGACCGACAATTCTGCGACCAATTTATCTGTCAATTTTCCTACCCCTTTCCCGCCGAGTCCTTTCGTATTCTTTTTCAACGTGCGAAGTCGATTTCCCATGCGCTTTTGAACATGACCCACGCACTCTTTCTTGGTCACCGGGCAGTCTTCGTACGGGTTCATTTCAATGATGGCCTTAAACGTTTTAGTGTCTCCATCGCCAATATAATTTTTATATCTAACGCCCAGAAGACTTTCTGATCTGCTGAACAATTCGCAAACGCCGTCCACCTCCATTTTACCCGCGCTTCCGGTGTGATTCGCTGTGCAATCTTCGACGTGATTTTCCTGCCATTCTACATACTCCGGAGTATCTTTTTTCAGTGACCAGTTTTGACACGCTTGGCAGTACGATGATTTCACAATCACGTCTACAATTTTCGCTGTGTACTTTCCAATTAGTGAAACCAGGCCAAACAACGACGAAAATCCTCGCTTCTTCCAGGAACCATCACCAGAAACCGACAAGTGCGTCGGCTCGTTCCCAGCTGCGGTGTTGGCTGCAATTTCTTCCTTCACGGCCTTTGATTGAATAATTTCAAAGACAGTCTTCGATGCGGCGTACAAATTGTCCAAGAAGTTGTAGTACATGTGCCTGCTGAAGGAGTTTTTTATGTCCAGGAGAGAGCAAAACGTCTTAACGCTTTCTAGCCCGCATCCAAGAATGCGAAAAGCAAACAAAAGGCGCCGGTTTATTTCATAAACGTTTTTCGACATTGGGGACGAATAAATTTGGCGCTTTTCACAGGAACAATCTACGACGAGTTTGAACCCCACCCCAGGTCCAGCCATGCGTCCGAATTTCACTGCTCCAGAACACGACTTGCAAACTAAAAATTCACTCAACGCATTGAACACTAGCAGGAAATTGCAAATAACGTAGGTGGAATTTTCGTTCAGTTCAATATCGTTGTAGTCCATGTCGTGCAGTTTTTTCGCGGATGAACTGACGTGATCCGCACTTCCTTCTCCAGAATACCGATTCCGGTGGAATTTTCTCTTCCGAGGTCGAGATAATGGCGGTCGAGCTTTCGGGCATATCGCGTACAATTATTTTAATTTCCTTATGCAAAGAATAGAAAGACGTTAGACGTGACACAGATGTGTTTGAGGCGCTACCATTCGAAAAATATTCATCGTATCAAAAATTCCTTTTACACACATATTCTACGGATACGTAGCTTTCGAGTTTTTGCACAAAAAAAAAATCGATTTTGTGGTCAAAAATCAGGGGAGCGTCCCCTTAAATCAGGAAAGTCTTCAGCTACGATGTCTGGCAAATGTGCCGAAATTAATTAACAAAAAGAAAAAGCGAGTCATTAGATGCCCGTACCAAATTTCGGCTCTTTCTGGCACATGGTTTAGCAGAGTACACAACATTCAAAAAATCTGTCTTTTCCGGTCTGTTTCGCGCTACCGTTCCATTTGTCTGTCATAAAACTTTGGAGTCGGTAATCGACGGTGCCCTGATTTTAGTGTTTTTACGCGTGTCTGTATTAAGCTACCTTACCGTCTATGTTGTAAGCATCCGACGAGTATACCACACAAGTCGGATGCTACAACGGCCCTGCCTGTCGCTTTATCGAGTGGTGGGTACATTATTATTTACGGAGTGAAGTGGTGGAGCCGTAATGATTGTTCAGCCTTCCCCGGGCAGGGCTGTATAATTTTTTTTGTTTTAATCTACAAATTGCGGGTACGTGTTGGCCCTTAAAGTTACACCGTAACATACGACCGAATAAAGTGAACGAAACATATATTGTGATACCACTACATCCAATATATAATTGGCGCAGTCGGTCTCCGAAGTAGAGTGAAGTCAACTTGGAGCATAAACCTACAAACTCAATACTTTTAACGAATATAGAAGGTAAGAACATATTATAGCTGGATCACGATAAAGTGAAGTTAAAAGTTAAAATAGTAAGCCCACTTTGGCATAAGTCAAAGCCAGTGAATAGAATAATACTACATTGCAGAGTAGTGAGCAGCATCATAAGAAGAAGCGCGAGTTACGTATGCTAACACATCAACACCACATAACACGACCAAATTACATACATCGGACACTGCACCATTGCAATGCAACCTAAATCTACATCCGGCATGTGCCGCTTATACTTCGGACACTGCACCATTGCAATGCAATGCCACCTAAATCGATATCCGGCATGTGCCGCTTGCTCGTAATTTTAGTAAATCCAATGTAATCATTTTTGCTTTCGATAAATTGAATGTAATCTCATTTTTCCAGTTCAGTCTTGTTTTTGAAATACGAGGGGTCTAACAAAAGTCCGGTAAACGGGTGTTTCATTTTCTAGTTACGTCAAATTAAAAAACTGTAGACTATTTGCCATAGTTTAATAATATTCTGTGTAAAATTTCAGGAAGATCTGTAAAAATGGATACGAGAAAACGAACATTAGGTGACGCTAGGTTTATCCAAATTCCTGCACCAACACAGCAGGAAATTCGATGCGTAATTCTGTACGGTTTTCGACGTCAGCTAAAGCCAGTGCAGATTTTTGAAGAATGCCGAAACGTATATGGAGCCAAAGCACCATCATTAAAAACTGTTTCAAAGTGGGTTGGAAGATTCAAGACAGGAAACTTTTCTTTGGAGGACGAACCGCGTGAAGGGCGTCCGAAATCAGCCACTGATGATACAAATGTGGCCCGTGTGAAATTAAAAATAGACGAAGATGGCAGATTGACCGAGGAAATAATTGCTGATCAACTGGGCTTGAATGCCATGGCAGTGTCAAGAATACTCAATCATCACCTCGGATACACAAAAAAATCTGCTCGATGGGTACCACGCATTTTGAATGACGCTCAAAAGGAGGCACGTGTTCAGTTTGCCGAATATTTCCTTGCGAAATTTAAAAACGGGCAGTCTAGCACGTTTAATAAAATCGTAACAGGTGACGAAGCTTGGTTCTACAAGCACGATCCAGAAACAAAACAGGAATCCATGGTATGGAGCCTAAAAGGCGCCAACCCACCCATCAAGGCAAAACAGCAGAAGTCAGCTACAAAAGTGATGATATCCATTTATTTTACCAGGACCAAAATTGTAGCAGCTATTCCTTTGGAAACTGGTCAAACAGTGACAGCAAAGTATAACACTGAAACATGTTTACCACAAGTTTTCGAAAATTTGCTCGAACAGAGGCCGAGAAAGGAACTTCGACGCTACTTTTTACACCACGACAATGCGCCAGCTCACACTGCTGAAAAAACCAACAACTTTATCGCGCTCGCTGGGATTGAAGAAATTCGTCCAGCTCCATATTCTCCTGATCTAGCACCTTGCGACTTTTGGTTATTCCCAAAAATTAAAAAAAATTTAAGGGGAAGACTTTTTAATTCAAATGACGAGATTATCAATGCAGTTAATGTGGAAATTCAGAAGCTACAAAAACCCGATTTCAAAGCTTGTTTTGAAAGCTGGATCTGCAGACTGAAAAAATGCATTGAAATTAATGGAGATTATGTCGAAAAAATTCAAACTAATGACAAATAATAAAAACGAACTAAAAATGATCGTTTGATGATTTTTTTATTTAAATTTACCGAACTTTTGTGAGTCCGTACATACGTTAGTTTGAATAAAAATATATTTTTTTATTTTACTAAGACCTTGGTCTTTTAAGTCGCGCAACTTCCTGTAATACACTGAGAAGTTATAATAAAAGTCCTTCAGAACTAAATCTGAACAGTGAACAAAATAAGCAATGGCACAACAAGAAGAAGCACCATTGAGCTAATCATTTGAAGATGTCCTACGAGAAGCAAGAAGAATACCAAAGTACTCCGGAGACAACAGAGAATGTGCATTGACATCATGGATCAACGAAGCAGACACTCTATTAAGATTGACAGCAGGAAATCAGCAGGTGTATTTATTCAGGATCATCATGAACAAAATCCAAAGACGAGCGAGAAATAGCACTGTTTAATGAACATAAATTTGTGTATTGAATATAAAACCTTAAGCAACCTAGTAAAGTGAAGAAGAGAGGAACTTAAAATCAGTGACGCGAAATTCACGTATTACATACGATCGAATAAAGTGATCGAAACATATATTGTGATACCACTACATCCAATATATAATTCGCGACGAAACAACTGAGTAAATATCCTGTCGATGGGCGAGCGATCCCTTTGAATGAGGTTTTATGATTTTATTGCTGATATATTTTTATAGTAATGAGTCCTTTTCTGTTTCACAGGGAATACCCAAGACCGACAACGTGCCGTGGGACAGTCAAACTCTTGACTCGTGATTTTTGATGAATATATTATAATATTTATATATAATAGTTTATATATAATATTATATATAATATTTTCTGATGAATAAAGTTGTCATTTGTTTGCTAAGTGTTTGTAATTGAAAATTATAGTTCAGATGTAATCCAAAGCGTGACATAAAAAAAAACTCGGCGTAGAGACTGTGACGTGAGTGAAAGTTTTTTCTTCAAAAAAAAAAAAAAAAAAAAAAAAAAAACACCTTTAAAAGTTAGTGCAAATATGGGGCGCGATAAAAGGCAAAGATCTCCATCCAAATCAACTGAAGATCTCGAAAAACGTTATCGCGATCATAGCCTTCCTCGTAGTAGTAGAAATAGATATCGCGGTATTTCTCAAACGACGTCGAAAAGTGATGAAGGAGATATGGCTTGCGATAAAAGTTATCCGAGCCAAACGCGTAGCCCTTCTGTATGCAGAAGTAAAGGGTATATTCAGGTCGAAAGTAGACCGCTTTCTTTTTCATATTTAACGGGCAGAAATACTTATTATCAAAGCAATCGAAGTACTAGTGATCAGGATATGGATAGTAGAGTACATGTTGGAAACATTGATCGATAGAAATGACGGGACAAGGTTTAGACGAGTGGCCTTTCGCGCAAAACAGATATAAGAAGTGATGTAACGGAATTGGAAACGTGTTAACAAAGTGCAACTGCGGATTTGGCGATGGCTACTACATCCGAGCAAAGACGGACCTATATGTGTTGGAACTGATAGTGATAGAGATAGTGTAGCGAGCCGAGACGGTGTTTTGGATGCAGGGGGTAATAAGGTCAGAATGCCCGAGTTGTCGTGGACGGAGAACAGAGGAAGGGGCGCAAGCTGGGAACACATATAGTACGACGAGCCCAACTTTCGGAGGCCGTCGGCAGGGAAACAACAGCAGTGCTTAGTTGGCGACAAACTATGCTCACCACCTTTGTCTTACGTCGCGGTTAGTCAAGTAAGTTATGTGCTGCACAAGGCGGAAGGAGATAGCCGGTCCTATCTAGCGGTGGAAGCTCATGGTCAGACGTTCCTTGGTTTGGTCGATTCAGAGGCGTCGCGTTCATGATTGGCGGAGAGGCTTTGAAATTACTCAAACGTCTGAGTATAGTGATTGTTCAAGGATATCGGAGGGAATTACGGCTGGCAAATGGAGTTAGTTGCGAAGTGGAAGGAGTAGCTTGGTGTCCGGTTGGTATACGGGGTAAAAGGAGGTGCATAGAGTTTCCCGTGGCACCTTCAATTCCTCATCTCATCTTGGGGGTGGACTTTCTGCGACTGTTCGGCATCGTATTGAACGTGGCACAGGAGCAATGAGAGATGGTCTCTGCATTGAATGATCACAAGCCCGAACAGTTAATAAGCAGAAGTTGGCTGACGCAGGAGGAATAAAGAGAGCTGGAGTTGCTGCTCGAAGAAGAGTTTCGGCTGATGGAGGGAGGAATTGGTTGCACCAATATGGTGGAGCACGTTATAAAAACCAACACCAAACCCATCAAGCAGCGACATTATCCCGTCTCACCGACTGTTCAAAAACACATTGACGCCGAGCTAAATGAGATGATTGAGGCAGAAATAGTGGAGCCTTTGAGCAGTCCCTGTGCTTCTCTAAGAAGAAGGATGGCACTTTTCGATTTTGCGTAGATTATCGAAAATTGAACAGTATCTCGGAGAGGGATGCTTAGCCGTTGCCTTATGTTCCGTCGACACTGGAGAAGCTCAGGGACGCAAAATATCTCTCATCGCTGTACATCAAATCTGCATATTGGCAGAGGCCAATGGCTGAGAGCTCAAAGGAACTGACAGCATTCACAGTGCCCCAACGTGGGCTATTTCAGTTTCGCCATATGCCATTTGGGTTACAGAATGCGCCCGCAACGTGGCAACGGTTAATTGGTGAGGTTGTTCCTTGGAAAAGAGAGGCAGTGTTTTACCCTGTAGCATCCGCCTACCAGAATCCTTTCGGCGACATGTGATCGCCCTGTGCATGATCATATGTAGAGGTACCCTTAGGCACCTAGGCAAATTCCATGTGCATACCTGCCCCGATTCGCATATGCAACTCAAAATGCATATGTCCCCATATCCTAATATGCAAATTTCATATGCATATATTCTTTAATTCGCATATGCAACTCAAAATGCATATGTCCCCATATCATAATATGCAATTTCAACATGCATAAATACCCTAATTCACATATGCATCTCAACATGCATATGTCTCTTTAACCACCCATATTCAATTTTCCCCATAATCATTATCAAAACGGCATCGGCTCGGAAATTCTACCAAATCCAATAACAACAAGACTTTGGTATTTCCGGAGTTCTTTCCCAGCTAATATTAATTACTAGCAATGAGCTCGTAACCCTGAAATTGTTGTTGTTGAATTTGGGTGAAAATTCGAACCACCGCGACTCAAAATCTCACAACGATGTTTTCTGTGGCGGCATGGAAAATAACCCACTAACAACAACATAGATTCAATGCTCGGACCCCATCTACGGAATGTCGCTAATACTGAACGTGGGAAAACGTTCAGTCGGCCAAACACACACGAGAAGTTTCCGAGAAAATTCTTGGAACCTGGACGATATGAAATCGCGAGAAAATTGTGTGCCGAGATGGGTTGCGTTTGGGAGATTGGGAGTTGGAATTGAATTGTGAGGGCGATCGGTTGTGCGATGGAAATGAAAAAGATGTTTTTCGCGGTGACGATAAAGCGTGAATAATTTTTTTGAGGAGATTGGATTCGGGAGTGAGTTTTGGAGGAACGGAAGTGTGATCGGGATGAATCCGCAAGAGAAAAAAAAAATTTAAAAAAGGTTTTCATCGAAATGCTTGAATTAAGACTGTTGGTTTTGGTGCCCTAAAGTGTATGTGATTAAAACCTGACGATTTGGGGAAAAGTTGGAAATCATGCGGTATGAGAGTTGATTTTGGTGAAATGTTATCGGAACTTGTGATTAAATTCGGAGGAAGCAAGAATATACAAAACCATTGCTGCCCGATTAAGTTCACGACGAATCATTAAGAATAAATGCTCCCATACGGTTTTCACACGGCGATCCGTTGCAGTAGTGAAGTGTTTGGAATCGGGGAGTCAGATCATGTTTTTGTACATCCAAAATAGTGTCGTGGTTGATTCATTTCAAGGTCTCGACGGGTATTTTGATGGCGTGGCCAAGTGAACTTTTCCGGAACCTCTAGTAGAATTTTTTTTGACAGTAAAGTGTCGTTAAACTCAAAGTCTGACCGGGCGTTTGATAGTTCGGAACAGTATATGTCTTTTCTGAGTTCCTTTCCACACATTCGAGTGAGGATGTTGCAAAGAAAACAACAAAAAAAAAAGGCATTGCTCCCCAAGACAGACGATAAACCTTGTTTCTAACCAGCGCTTAAAGACGTAATCGCTGTCCATGCTGCTAGTACGAGTGGCGAACAAACTAATGAAAAGGTGCAGGAGACGGACGGACCACAGGTACTCTGTGTCAAAGATTATTTTCTTTTCTTCTTTAGCCATGGACTCGAGGCTTGTTATAGCGGGAGACCAACTTACTCCCGACCAAAGGCGTTGGGAAGCGGTTTGCCAGAAGGGAACTTCCTGGCTCGAAGCAATAACGGTCGTCCTCCTTTAGGCTAATAATACAACGAGGTTATAGGCGATCCAATTTACAGCGGGAACATACCTTGATGTAATCTGCGAACAAATTTTTGCTTCATAAGGATCAATTTATTATCGACCGGTGCGGGAGGAACAATTACCTGCGGTTATGGCAGACTATATTTGAATATATACATAAACTTAATTAAACCCACTTAATATGGGATATTTGAATATATACATAAACTAATTAAACTCATTGAATATGGGATATTTGAATATATATATAAACTAATTAAACCCATTGAATATGGGATATTTGAATATATACATAAACTAATTAAAACCATCGAATATGGGATATTTGAATATATGCATGAACTTACTTACAACCGTTGCATAAGTTAATGAAATTATGCATGCACTGAATTAAAATCATTGCATCTGCTATATTTGAAATTATGGTTTGCGTCATAATGACACAGCAGTGTTTTATATAAATATCAAGGGGAGTTTTTTTGTTCCCCGATCAAAATAAAACTAATATATTCGGGATTCGCTTCCTTGCGCCTAAAAGGCAGGTACTGCTACTGACTAATTTAAGTAGTAACACTGATGATTTATTAATAATATTTTGATCGGCATGTTTTTCTATTTGGATGCTAAAAGCAGTTACGAAATTTATTAGTACCTTTAACGGAAGGTCGTTGAATAACCAGAAAACTCCGACGGAGTTATCGCCCTTGTAATTCATCTTTAAAAAGAAAAAAAAATAATCCAACTTGTACAAGGCCTTTAGACATAAGACATATAAAACACATAAATTGATGAAAACTAAACTAAACTCTTTTGCTAAATCAATAAAAATAATGTGGTGGTAAAAATAAACTCTGTGGTCTTGTTATTGGATCTCGGCCCATGAGAACTGTGCGGTGATGGGTGCGTGAGAGCCGAGCTGGTCTAGTTTTTTTTATAGGAGTGGTATTTCGATGACTTGTGATGCCGAATTCAGTGGGTGGCGTTACCCCACCTATATCGGGGGGTAAAGGCCCCAATTACATCAGGGGTCTGAGGTTGTGTGCCTTGCCTCGGGTCCGCACAAAAATTAAGGCAATTTATTCTTCCCTCTTAAAGTAACGTTTTTCAGGTTCCCTTACGTGTGTTGACACGTCTCGGCTGAGTCTGGTAACAGCTCATGCCTGAGAGTTTTGTATGGCGGTTGTAATGATATACCATCAACATGCATGAAATGAATCAAACCAAAACAAACAAGTCAAAACAAAACACCATGTAGTTCATTCATATCGTCTACGTAATAGCAGACCACACAATGTTATACAACTGACCATATCATCATGACCATATCAGGTTTCCGAGTAGCGACCGTGAATATCCATGCCATATGGTATATTCAAATGTAGTACAGGGTCATATTGCGAACGATAATAAATTATGTGTCACCAAGGCACGCGACCCAAATATGTTATGGTTACAGTGTGAATAAGCGCACAGAGCAATAAATCCTATATGTGTTGATAGAATGGCGCTAGAAATGTTGGTCAAGTGTAGCGTGTGAAAGTTGAACACATGTGATTCATGTAGATTATTGTGTCATGGGAAATATACATGTTATTGATTTATTTCAGGGCATGCTGAGTTTAGTTAATAAAATAGGTTAAGTTATGTTCATAATGTGTTGTAAAAATCATATATAAGGAGTAGTAAGAATATTGAGAAAATAGATTCATTTGAGTAAGCGTGGAATACACAGTTTTATTTCTGTTGAATCTCTGCTAGCGAGGTTATTCTTGCGGAGCATTATCTAAGCACGGCAAATGTCCAAGGTTAGCTTTGACATGGTGCCAGCACTAACTGCGGCCTCGCCGCTTTGGTAGGTTGGATAGTGGTACAATCCACTCTCTGCTTTTGGGTTAGTCTAAACTCTATTCCTCTATAGCAAGGACTCTGCGTCGAAGCAAACAGAGGGAGAAATATCTCAGGACCCAACAACAAACTTATCCCGTGACGACCCCATCATATTTCAAGGCAACCCTTGCATATTTCATGACGATCATTGTTTATTTCATGGCGATCCTGATGAACGGAACTCTGGAATCTACTATGGAAATTCGGGCAGCTGCATAGAAGAAGAAGGACAGTCAGAACGGGAAGAATACGTCCCTGAGCCAGTGTCGACTACACCATCCTACTACAAGCCTACAGCAATAAACACACTTGGACCCAGACCTAGGAGAATTGAAGAATTCAACAAAAGGAAGGCTGAAAAAGATATTTTGGACACCATCCCCAAACCAAGACGACCACGTGGAGGCAGGAAAACAAGGTTAAAGCGTGAACGAGCGGAACTACACAGATTGGTACGGATTTCTTTTGGACAACAGAAAGAATACTTCCGGAAGAGACTACGGGAACTTAAAGAAGATGGGGAATAATTGCTCAACGGAGGAGGTAACAGTGATACAGGAGTATCAACAATCATTAACAACGGCAGCAATTTTCTGTATTATATTAGGAATATTCTATGTTTACAATAAAAAAAATAAGGAGTATGTAACTAAGAGGTTAAATAGGAGTATAGATGTATAGCAATAATTAAAACAATACATATGTCTTGATACATAAATTTTAAAAAAAAAAAAAAAACTCTTATTTATGAATGTACGGTTCTTTCTTATAAAAATCCCAGTCTTACAATAATTATGTATGGACACTTTAGAAGGTTTAATCTTGGAAAACGAACAGGTTTTAAGAAATTTGAGAAAAAGTTCGAAGAATTTATATAGGTTTGAAACTTTAAAAGAGAAATTGAACGATTTACAGGCACGTAAAGAAAAATTTAAGAAAACAATCAGCAATTTTAATGACGAAAGCTCTGAGGTTTTAGATATAAAACTAAAGTTCAAAGCGGTATCAGCGATATTAGAAGGAGAAATCTGGCTACAGCTTGGTAAACAAGGATATTCTGCGGAAGACGTCCAACAAGAGTGCGACATCACCGAAGAATTAGAGACTAGTTTACAAGTACTAGAAGACAAAGCCAAGATGTCTGAGTTTAGTCTAGAGACTGCCATAAAAATAATTCCTACTTTCGAGGGAAAGTATAAGGAATTAGAATCCTTTTTGAAGATAGTAGAATTACTAAATTCCACATTAACCGCTTCAGGAAAAACTCAACTCATAGATTTCGTCACTAAAGTTAAACTTACCGCGAATGTGAGATTATCTTTGATTAACACCTCAATCAGCACTTTTGAATCTTTAAAAGATGAGTTATCTAGCAGGTTTAGGAACAATAAAACAGTACCACAGATTCATTCTATGCTCAGTAACATGTGTCAGAACAGATCATCTGTTACTACATATAAAGATAAAATTTTATCTTTGGTAGATGAGCTCAATCAGTTACAGGTACAAGGGCTAGGTAATCAGGCTACAGAACCAGAAAAGAAAGTTATCGCGCAAATGAACGATACTTATGCACTCACTATTTTTAAAAGTGGACTTAATGACCAGCTGAAAAGCACAATATTTTCAGCTAGGCCCAAAACTTTTGCTGAGGCAGTATCATTAGCGCAAGAAATTGAGACATTAGAATCTCAAGTTACGAGTAGCGTAATGCATATCGGCAATTTTGCAAATAATAGAAATAACCGTGATCGAAGATACAGAAACAATGGCAATGATAGAAATAGCAATGGTTATAGGGATAGAGACGGTCGAAGAGATTTTAGGAATAAAAGATACGATAACCATAGAAATTTTAATAGAAAAACAGATAACAGATCAAATAATTATAGGGATAATAATGATAACAGGAATAATCATCGTAGGAATGACAGATATGCCAACAACCATAGTAATCACCGCAATAACAATAATAGAAGTATACACGTAATTTCGGACCAGGGAAACGTCCTAGGTTCCGGAGAGGAAATGAGGAACCTCCCGGAATAAATAACACGAGTAAAGAATGTAAAATTTACAGAATAACTGATGGCTGCACGAATTACGTAAGAATTTATAATGATGGAGCGAATAGACAACTATCGTTCTTAATAGATACGGGTGCAGACGTATCAATTTGTAAAGTAGGTATATTTAAGGCGTTAGAACATAGAGTGAATAGCAAAGATAAAATTAAGTTAACTGGTATTACTAAGGAAGTAACTACGTCTTTAGGTACTTCGGAATTAAATTTATTAATTGGGAACAAAAGGGTAACAGAACTATTTCACATTGTAGACGACAATTTTCCGATTAGTACGGACGGTATTATCGGTAGAGATTTATTAGTTAGTTTCATGAGTAAAATTGATTATGAAACATTCACCATTTCTTTTAGTGTGTCAGATGAAGAAATTGTATTACCCATGGATACAAAACGTCAGAACCATTCGGGAATTAATATATCCGCGAGAACTGAAGCAATAGTTCCGGTAAATGTAAGCATCGATGAGGATAGCATTGTGCTGAACGCAGAAATTGAGAAGGGTGTTTTCATTGGAAATACTATTATACCAGCGAAAGGCGTTCGACACGTAAAGGTTCTGAACACAACTGATAGAGATGTAGTCATAAACAACTTCAACATAGAGGTTGAACCACTAAAGAACTACAAGGTATATGCAGGAAAACAACAGAGAGGTGATCAGAAACGTTTCGAGAAACTGCTGGGAGTTATAGATAAAGATAATTTGGACAAAAGATCTATGGACAGTTTGCTAGAGATAATCAAAGAATATCAAGATGTTTTTCACTTGGAGGAAGAGAAATTGACAACAAACAATTTCTACAGACAAAAGCTGCAGATGGCAGACGATAGTCCGGTCTACATTAAGAATTATAGGCTACCTCAAGCTCAAAACGAAGAAATATTACAACAAGTTAGAGACTTAGAAGATAATGATATTGTCGAACCGTCAGTAAGCCCATACAATTCACCACTTTTGGTTGTGCCGAAGAAGACTTCAGATGGTAAAGCTAAGTGGAGACTTGTAGTGGATTTTCGTAGATTGAACGACAAAATCATCAATGATAAGTTTCCTTTGACTAGATTGGAAGACGTTCTAGATAGGCTCGGTAGAGCGAAGTATTTCTCAACTTTGGACATGACTAGTTCATTCCACCAAATCGAACTTGAGAAAGAATCTAGACCCGTCACCGCGTTTTCGACCAGTGATGGTCACTATCAATTCAAGAGACTACCATTTGGATTAAAGATTTCGTCCAACAGTTTCCAACGAATGTTGACGATAGCTTTGAGTGGTTTAAGTCATGAGGCATTCCTATATGTAGATGACATCATAGTTTTTGGATGCAGTGTCAAACACCACAATGATAATCTTCGCAAAGTATTACAGCGAATGCGACAGTACAACTTGAAGTTGAACCCTGGGAAGTGTCACTTTTTGAAATCGGAAGTAGTGTATTTAGGGCATTTGATAACCAGTGAGGGTGTTAAAACAGACCCATCTAAGTTTGAGACGATCAGAAACTATCCGGTTCCGAAATGTGCAGATGAAGTACGCAGATTTGTTGCGTTCTGCAACTACTACAGGCGTTTTATTCCGAATTTTGCCGGAATTGCCAAAAGTTTGAACTCGCTATTGAAAAAGAACGTTACATTTGAATGGACTGAAGAATGTCAAAAAGCGTATGAAACACTTAAGAATAAATTAATTGAGCCACCAATTTTGCAGTATCCAAATTTCGAAAAACCATTCATTTTAACAACTGATGCATCTAATTACGCATTAGGCGCTGTATTATCGCAAGGTGAAATTGGACAGGATTTACCAATCTCGTATGCAAGCAAGTCGCTAGCGAAACACGACATCAACAAACCGGTCATAGAAAAAGAACTTTTAGCCATACATTGGGGCATAAACTTTTTCAGACCCTATCTCTACGGAAGAAAGTTCGTAGTTGTCACAGACCATAGACCACTAGTATCTTTATTCACCCATGCAAATCCTTCATCAAAACTCACTAGAATTAGAGTTGACTTATCGGATTATGATTTCACGATTGTGTACAAAAAAGGCAGCATGAACACGAATGCTGATGCTTTGTCAAGAATTGAGTTGGATTCTGACTCTTTAAAAGCATTAATACCTCCAGTTATAGATGAAACAGCAAATCGTAAACTATTAGCAATTACAAGGGGCATGGCGAACAAAACAGAGGATAAAAAGCAAGAAACCCGCAGCGAAAGCAACCATGTAAAAGTAGAACCTGATCAATTCTATTGTTGGGATTGCACTAGCTTGTCGGATATCACCGGTGTTATGAAGTTAAAATTTATCCTGCGCAATAATGAAAATAAAGGTATTGATATCGTACGTACGAAAGATATTGTAAAAGTATATTGTAGCGATATATCTAACGTGAAACCAGTTTCCGTTAATGCAAAGCTAACAATAAATAGGGGTACCCGCAGACACAAAAGTAATGAGAATAATAGTGATAATCCACATTCAGAATACGTTTTGATTATGGAGAAACTATTAGATTTTGCTAGACGTAACAAAATCCAAGAACTCTCATTATCAAGTGATGATGTTATATTGAAGTCTATAGACAAGGAAGAATTTAAGAAATTATTTAACCTGTTGCAACGAAAAGGTAAAGATAATGCGCATATGAAGCTAAGAATAATGATATACAAGCCGCCCGCTAAGATAACGAATAAAAATGAACAGGTGAAATTAATAGAAGAATATCACAATTCACCGCACGGAGGACATTTAGGGATTCGCAAAACTTTGTTAAAGCTAAAACAAAGATATTGCTGGAAAAACATGAACGGTATGGTTAAATCCCACATAAAGAATTGCACACCTTGTCAAATAAACAAACAGGTGAGACACACAAAAGAAGAAATGATGAAAACCGACACACCAACTACGAGTTTTGAAACAATACAAATAGATACCGTAGGTCCACTAAGAATATCTAATAACTATAGATACATATTAACCTTACAATGTGAACTGACTAAATTTGTAGTAGCGTTCCCAATAGAGAATAAAGAAGCACAAACCATAGCTGTAGGAATAGTTAATGAATTTATATTAAAGTATGGACATTTCAAAGTACTCAAGTCTGATTTAGGTACTGAATTTACAAATAAGCTTATGAGCAACATCTGTGATTTGCTAAAAATAAAACAAATATTTTCAACACCATATCACCACCAAACTTTAGGAGTAGTAGAAAGGAATCATCGGGTACTAAACGAATATATGTATTCGTTTGCTGATGACCAACAATGGGACAAATGGGTTCCATATTACACATTTGCGTATAATACAACCCCAAATGTAGATACAAACTACACTCCATTTGAATTGATTTTCGGTAAACTTCCATATTTACCAAATGACATAGTTGATAATCAAGATGTAATTTACGATTTAGATGATTATGCCAACGAGTTAAAGGCAAGGTTGAGGATGTCGATTAATAGAGCACGAAGTTTGATTGAAAAAGTTAAAATCAAAAGAACAATGAACCAAACAAATATACATTCTTTGAATCCTAAAATAGGAGATTTCGTACTTTTGAAAAATGAAAATAGAAAGAAACATCAACCGCCATATAAAGGTCCATATAGAGTATTGGACATGGATCACTGTAATGTCACTTTAGACATAGCAGGAAACCGTAAATTAGTACATAAAAACAGATTGAAACCTTACCACAAATGTAACATAAACGACAATGTAGATAAATAAAAAAAAATATATATATATATACGAACCTACATATAGAAATTTTGTAATAAAAACGTTCAGAATGATACGCATTATGTTAAGTTAAGCTAAGTAAGCATTATTGTGATTACACAAAAAAAAAAATATAAAACCTACAAATAGGGAAATTTTGTTATATTAAGAATGATAAACTTTGTTAAAGATAAGAGAATATTATTATAAAAACCCCTTCCGGGACTATTGAACCTAATGTTTGTGATTAGTCTTCATTTTTTTTTGTTGCAAATGAACCCTAATCAAAAAAAGGGTAAAAGTGTAATGATATACCATCAACATGCATGAAATGAATCAAACCAAAACAAACAAGTCAAAACAAAACACCATGTAGTTCATTCATATCGTCTACGTAATAGCAGACCACACAATGTTATACAACTGACCATATCATCATGACCATATCAGGTTTCCGAGTAGCGACCGTGAATATCCATGCCATATGGTATATTCAAATGTAGTACAGGGTCATATTGCGAACGATAATAAATTATGTGTCACCAAGGCACGCGACCCAAATATGTTATGGTTACAGTGTGAATAAGCGCACAGAGCAATAAATCCTATATGTGTTGATAGAATGGCGCTAGAAATGTTGGTCAAGTGTAGCGTGTGAAAGTTGAACACATGTGATTCATGTAGATTATTGTGTCATGGGAAATATACATGTTATTGATTTATTTCAGGGCATGCTGAGTTTAGTTAATAAAATAGGTTAAGTTATGTTCATAATGTGTTGTAAAAATCATATATAAGGAGTAGTAAGAATATTGAGAAAATAGATTCATTTGAGTAAGCGTGGAATACACAGTTTTATTTCTGTTGAATCTCTGCTAGCGAGGTTATTCTTGCGGAGCATTATCTAAGCACGGCAAATGTCCAAGGTTAGCTTTGACATGGTGCCAGCACTAACTGCGGCCTCGCCGCTTTGGTAGGTTGGATAGTGGTACAATCCACTCTCTGCTTTTGGGTTAGTCTAAACTCTATTCCTCTATAGCAAGGACTCTGCGTCGAAGCAAACAGAGGGAGAAATATCTCAGGACCCAACAACAAACTTATCCCGTGACGACCCCATCATATTTCAAGGCAACCCTTGCATATTTCATGACGAACCTTGCTTATTTCACGGTTCTTTACGAATTTAGGCCTTAAATCCCTTTTGTAAATTTGCACTTTGCGGTTACTACTTTGTATGACGGATGATATACAAGTAGCAGTCTTTTCTTTCTCGGAGCATATCCACCCCATTTCTGTAATGACCCACCCCAGCCGCGTAGAGCTAGCAAAGCGGCACACCAGCATCCGTCGGGGTTGGATAAAAGGGTGCTCCGCTATAAGCGGACTAGGGGCCTTTACGGCCAATTCTAGGGCACCCTGCTCCAGGAGCAATTAATTATTTTTTTGCCTCCTTGATGGTTCGCCATCAACTTCTTCGCTATTCCTTGTCGGTCTCTCATTCATGCTTCGGTACGAATGAGGGGAGCTGACTGGGAATAGTGAAAAGTTAACATTCACCCGGTTTCCAAATTCCAATTTGCTACAACCCCCTTTTTTCCTTTTTAGATTTTTCGATTTTCTGGCTCCGTGAGTCGTCACGAGCACTGGGTTTGCTTCGTCAGCCCATGTTGCAGAGCCACGGGTGGTTTTCTTAACGGAACGATGCCCCCTTTGTCCCTTGGGTATTTTTATATACCAGCTTGCGTCTACGATATTATGACGAATGGCAGTAGTTATTCACACTTGTTGGACCTTAGCCATCTTCGTTTCGGACTTCGGCCTGGTTCTGAGCTGTGTTGACACTCCCGACACTCCCCAATCAAATTTCCGCTACAAAGTAGGCTAAGTGAAAAATGGTTGAAGTTTTATAAAAAATAAGTTGAGTTGTCAATTGGATGATATATAGTTGTTTCGTATGGTTCAGTTGAAAACTTAGTAGAATTCAATATAAAAGCGTGTTAACATAAGATAAAATATTTTTATTAAAATCAATATGATACAATTCTTATCATTGTAATTTTAAAGGGTTTTATTTCTTTTATATAAGAAGCTAAATTGGTGACCCCGACAAAGGCACGTACGCCTATTTCAAGAAAATCAACATCAAATTGTGGTTCAGCAACAATCACAAGTGAGACAGCAGTTCAGCATGCAGTCCATAGTCACATAACACGAGAGTTGAAGCGAAGACAGGAAGGCTACAGAGCTTGCCCGACGCTCACGCAAACCTACGATCGCGCAACACGACGCTCGCGCAACCCAACGTTCGCGTAAGTAAGCCTAACTAATTATTAAAGTTAATTATTTTATTTGCCTACATATTTTCATCCTGACGTTTACAACTTCGACGGCAGCTGCTGTGGTATTTGGTAGCCAGTCAAGATAGATATTGGGAATTCCTTCGACTCTTTCATTTCATCATTCAATACAACTCCCGTTCTACTCAAATATGCTAAAAGCGGCGCAACAGCAACCTCAACTACCATCAACAAAAGCAAGTTGTCGTTGAAATCAGGAACGAATTCTATATTGGGCACTTGGAGTAGCACGACCCGAAAACTTAAAGATCTCTTGGTCTTCTTATTGGGCGAAAGCCCGTGAAGTCCTTTTCCTTTTTCAGGGTCCGCGTAAGGTCTGGCTGGCCAATGAGTCATTAGTGTTTTGCGGATCTTCAGCTTTTCTTTTAAGAGAGGGACGTGGGCCATTTTTGTTATATTTTTCTCGCGTTTTGATATTTAGGCCAATGTCAGTAGGTGGACGACTCCAGACCATCGGGGGTCAGGGCTCCGCCACCATCGGGAGCCCGGAGCTGTCTACCTCACCCGGGGTCCTGCCAAAAGAGAGGTAGTGTTTCTTCCCGTTTCCACTTCTTAAAATTTCAATTTTCTGGCTCAGTGCGTCGACAGGAGCACATAATGATAACATAGTGCAGCAGTTTGTGGCCTGAATATATTCTCATAGCAGAAGGAAGGACGCACTAAGGAAGAATTGAAGGTACTGTGAGTAGTCATAAAAGTAAATAAACAAAATCAATAGAAAAACCATATTGAAAATACGACCGTTACATTGTTATCTCACTTTCACTTTCATTTCCGTTGATTTCCATTAAAAGCATAGCTAAGTATTCTATATTTATCCTAGCTAGAAACGTGGCGACTGGAACTTTTCCCTTGGGTATATCATTCTACCAGTTAGCGGCTACTCTACGATGACGGATGGTATTGTAGGGAGCATCCCGTTTTTCTGGCCAACCGACTCCTTGTTTCAAGAACCCACCCCAGCCGCAGCGAACTAGGAAAGTAAAAATAAAATTGTGAAAAATGTATTTTTCATCGTCAAAACGAGATCGAAAATTGCATTCTGCATTTCCTATCCTGCCACTCATTCTTAGAGTAGGTATCAATAAGTGTAAGAATTCAATAAAATTTCTACCATTGAAAGTTATGTGGTCACATTGTTACATTGCTTATTGGGAAGAAAAAAGCGATAGTATTTAAGCTTATCTGATGTTCGAAATTGAACGAAACTTAATCGGGCAAGGTTCAACTGCAAAATACTGTAAACTGTAATTCAATAGCAAATTGAATTTGAGTTTAGACGTCATGAGCGAGTGTCTAAAGTGCAAGAAATATTCTAAAAAAGTTTTCCGAGTGCCAGTAGATGTGGAAACATAAGTAAATGTTGTATGTTGGGGACTAATTCAAACCTTAGCAAGCTTAGTGGGCTTTTATTTTTGATCAGATTGAGATATTCACGGTCGCATCTTGTATCCCAAAAGAATAGGATACTGTATGAACCATTCTAGTGCACTACAGACAATTTCGTTTGTCGCCAACGAATGTTCGCTGCGCTTACTGTTTCTTGATAGGATTATACGCACGCCAACACACTCTCACCTATTAGCTAACACGGATATATACAGTCCCTGGCCAAATTATTATACTCAACCAAAAAAAATTAAAAATTGCGCATTTTTGCTATATTACCATAGTTATTTTGAAATTTTGAGACAAGTATTGCTTTGTCATCGATTACGCATACTTATTTAGTCCATTTTGACAATGATTAATGTCACTTACTGCATGTACCGTTATGTTTTGGCAATTATATGGTATAAGTCTCAAATGCATGCATCATTGCTTATAATGATTTGGTTATGATAAGGTGACATTTAAGAGTTCTAATCGATTTTTTGTGCGAAAACAATCAGGTAATGTAATATTTCTGCATTTCCACATTATTTTCATGTATTTGTCTTGGGTTTTTACAGAGTTTTTTGGTTAAATACTCAATTTAAGGATGGGTAAACGAAAGGATCTGTGTGCAATCAAAGTAGGAGAAATTTCCGGCATGTTGAGAGCACAAAATCACACACAGCGTGAAATTGCTCGAATTTGCGGTGTTTCCCAAAGTTCTGTACGGAATATCAGTCTCAAAATGCAATCTGAAGCCGATTTCAGTTCAAAACGCAAAGGTCGATGTGGCCGTAATCGCATCACTACGAAGAGAGAAGATCGCTTTATTCGAAATACTGTTACCGAAAACCGAAAAATACCCATTAATGCTATCACAAATCTTGTAAAAGATGCCAACTTCAATATTTCGCAAAGAACAGTGCGCCGTCGAGCGCGCGAAGAAAATCTTTTGGGTAGAAAACCAGCACGGAAACCAAAGTTGACTCCTGCTATGATCCAGAAACGCTATGCTTGGGCAAAAAAGTACAAACATTTCACAGTTGATGATTGGAAAAAAGTAATGTTATACTGTATTATATTTTTTCCGCAAATATTGAATGAATATATAATATAAAATTGCCAAATATTCGTCATTTGTTATGTTTTGTAGGTTTGCTTTTCGGATGAGTCGAAATTCGAAGCAGTTGTTGAGAAATCAACGTTTGTCAGACGTCGGCGAAATGAAAAATACGACCTGAATTGCATCAATTCAACAGTTAAATATCCGCCGTCAGTGATGGTGTGGTCTGTTATCAGTTCAAAGGGCCCTGGGCCTTTGTATTTTGTAGAAGGAACGATGAATTCCGCAAAATACAAGAGTGTTTTGCAAAATAAGTTGATGCCACAGTTGGGGAAATGGTTCAAAGGCACTGATAACTGTACATTTATGCAAGATGGAGCTCCATGTCATACTGCCAAATGTATTTACAAGTATTTGGAATATAAAAAAGTCAAGGTATTGGATTGGCCTGGTAATTCACCAGATATGAATCCCATTGAGAATGTCTGGGACTATTTGAAAAAAGAAGTCGCCAAATCTGCTCCTACAACCAAGGAACAACTCATTGCAGTACTCAATAGTACTTGGCACAGCAGCCCAAACATAAATCAAATGATACAATCCTCTATAAACAGTATGCCACGCCGAATTAACGCGTTATTGCAAGCTAAAGGAAAACATACAAAATACTAATGTTTGATTTTGAAATTTCCAATTTTCTAATTTTTGTGATCTTTTTGAGAGCTGTGCTTCACTTATATCTTTAAATCGGACAAAATATACAGTTATGTAACTTTTTTTGGTAAATAAAAATACTTCGTAAGCAAATACACAACAAAAATGTGGGATTTTCGATTTTTTTTGGTTGAGTATAATAATTTGGCCAGGGACTGTACATTCTCACCTGTCGTTTGTCAGTATGCTTTTCTCACTTTCGCATGTGATAAAGTGAACTTATTTTGGTTTTGGCCTAACAGTTTAATGCGTAACGATATCGAGAAGAGTAACACAAATGAAAAGGTAATACGTTTTTCTTGGCTCGGGTTAGCATGTTATAAATTTGCATGTTCTTTTTCGGACGTTCCGAATCGATCTTGTGCAATTAAGAGCTTTACTTACAACTGCAAACTGACGGACAAAAGCAAAGTGAATACAGAAAACTAAGTAAAGATTTCGCTTTAGCATGTTCAAATCATCGCTAGCGAAGCTACAAGCTAATAGAACAAAAACTATGCATTTTCTTCCTTTGACGTTGTGAGTTGACGAACAGGAATGATAACAGATAGGTCAATTAGCGAAGTGACTGCGTTGCTTTGCGTTGACACGTTACTGAGCCCTCTTATGATTTTCTGAAAGTTGAGCGTCATTTGCTTCTGATATGTGCAAGACGTTCCAAAAATAACATCCAGTTTTATATAACATGTTTCGTTGGGAACGTGTTACAGGTTGGGAAATATGTTATTTAACGTGTTACGGTACATAACGCCCAACTTTAGTACTGACGGCACAAATGCAAGATGAAAAGAGCAAGGTACTAATAACCAGCGAACGGGGGCGAAAGGAAACATCAAAAGGAATATAATTTGAAAGATAGCAGATTGTATAGGAGCACCGAATTCGGGAAACTATGGGTTGTACCAAAAATCACGAAGAAGAGGATTATGTGTCAGCATAATAATATTTTAGTTGCTTATTCGATCGTTGTTAATGTAGCATTTTTCATTAAACAAAACTCTAGGCTATATATTGATGATTTATTGGTTTCCTTCTATGCGTAAGTATCTTGAAAACTACATATCTCGATGCTTGGCTTGTATAAACAACAAAGTTTCAGCGGGAAGGTCTCTTGGATATAAACACTTAATCGGAAAAGTTAATGCTTCAACGCATACGGATCATCTTGAGCTATGTGTGAAACGTTCACAAGATAGTTCTTATATAGTATATTGAGAATTTCCTGACTGCATCAACCCTGAGAAAAACGTAGGTACAATTGTTTACGTCCTTGTTCAAGAAAGTCGATTTTGTTGCGGTGAATGATGAGCCGCGGTCGAAAAAATCGCCAGGAAGTCTTAAAATTGTTCGAGATAATAACTCTGCACATGATAACCATGAGACGGAACGAACTGTCCAACCATATCCAAATGAACCTGCTGGAACCTTTTGTCAGGAACCGGGCAAGGCTGAAAACGGCTTTTAACATGTCATGCTACTTACCATTTTCGACAGGCTATGCACGAAGGAGCTGAAAAAGTGATGTGTTTGCGCATGCTGTGGCAAACAAATTCATTCTTGATGGCTTTAAGCATCGCTCGGGCATCGGTATGAGCACGTCGATGGAACGTTTCGAAAATTCGCTTTCGAAGATCTGTTGGAACGAATGGCCTGATATTGGCTAAATAAATATCGCAATATATGTCACGACCATTGACATTCAAAAGTTTTAGCTGATGGAATTGTTTTTGGAGCTCATCGTCGTATTCCTGTGCCTCAGATATTTCCTTGGAATCGATGACTGTCGGTACGCTAATACTTTCAATCCGCGAAAGTAAGTCAGCAACAGTGTTTTCATTTCCAGGCACATGAGTTATTTTCGTCGAAAATTGTGAAATAAAATTTAAGTGCCTAAATTGGCGATACGATGCTTTTTTTCTGTTTTTAGGGAGAAAGCGAATGTAAGTAGCTTGTGGTTAAATATCGCATGCTGCTGTAGATAGCGTGTAATTCGCGATCGTACACACTGTATTAGAAGGCTGTACACTGTAATAGAAGGCTAGCGAAATTCAAAGACCATTCTAACATTGCTCCAGCATAGCTCCAGCTGCGATATTCGAAGCGTCAGTTTTTAAGGCTAGTGGTGCAATAGGATTATAGTGGACTAATAAAGTTACAGACGCTAAACTCTCTTTACACTTCTCAAAAGCTTGGATTGCCTCAGAAGTCCAATCGATAGGAGTTTTATCAAATTTCTTAGCATCTTTTAATTGAATGTTCAACGGAGCTAGATATGTACTCGTCAGCGTCTGGGACGACGAAATATGATTCACTGATGCAGGCCATGAGAACTTACCTGCAACAGGTAAGTCGAAACCCAAACGCTGCATCAGCATAATTGTCACGTTGCAGGTATGCAACGTGAGTGCATAACTTCGCTGTGGCCAATTAGCAAAGAAGTTAGTCAGTTACGAATCGCCTGAGAGGCTAGTCAATTAAGAACGAATCGTTGTATTAGATAGTAGTACCAATCGTTGCGGCGCAGTAAATAAAAATCGATTTAACACTCCACCAATCCGCTTGTATTATTTTATTTTTCCTCCCACCCTCGGGGACCAACCTAACTAGCTTGAAGGTTTGCTGCGGTTACAGCAAGAGCACGCAAAGCCTCCTTCACATATTAGATAGAAATACAGGATTGATTTTTTTAATAGGTACGGGAGCAGATATTTTGGTGATTCCTTGCTGTAAAAGATTGAAAATGCAGTGATCATCAGAATACAACCTCTAAGGGGCAAATGGCACACCTATACGAACATCTGATAGTAATATACTCAATGTTTCTCTGGGCCTACGGCGTACTTTTAAAATGTTGTGTGGCAGAAGTTTTGCGTCCTATAATTAGAGCTGATTTCCTGAAATACCATGGCCTATTGGTGGATTTAAAGAATAAACGGATTTACGACCCGGCCATTTATTTGTCCACTAAAAGATCAATTAAAACTGTCAACAGTACAGTTTCTACTCCTGACCGTGACAGCAATTCGCCGTACGTCAGCTTGCTCAAAAAATTTCCGAAAATTACTCATCCCGCAAACAAAACCTGTCTATAGTATTCCCCATCACATCGTAGCTCATGGGCCATGGGTTGCAGACCGTCCGCGCAGATTAACTCCAGAGCAGATGCAAATAGAGAAATATGAGTTAGAATATTTCCTTCAACTAGTCTCTGAGCTTCCTCTAAATTTCCGGCTTCTGAAAAAGCCCCGAACGCGCACAATTTTGAAAATATAACATAACCATCGCGTACGCGGTAGTGCCAGTGTTTTCGGGCCATTTACGCCTACGCTGGCCGCTTTGTCGATATACGCGATTACGTGTTTCTTCCATCGTTTGGGTGCTTTTCGTGGTGCAGAGCACGGACATGTGCACACATATCAGATGACCATAACTAATACTGGTCGATCGTATGTAGATCAGATATTGACCTAGGTCGGGAGTTGCTCGAAGTATGCGACTCGATCCGTTGCTCTAATATACGTAGCATCGCTCGTTTGTCCGTTATGAGTATGCTTATCTGGTATTGATACTATTAACTACGACGATCGAATACGTGCGTGTCGAAATATGTATTGGCGATTTTTGGCCGATTACGCGATAGGTCTCTCACCACTTGATTTAACGCGAAGATATTAAACGCGAAGTTGTCGTAACGGTAGTGGATAGGTGAATGTTCCAGTTACTGTGAGTATAGTAGATGCGTTCGTGTCCGTAGAGCGCTGTCGGCGTGGCGATAGTGAGTGCTGTAGATGCATACGGGTGTTGTAGATGTTAATGTTGCTTCGTTTCGTTTGTATTGTCGTAGTATCTTGTGTCTATTTGTTGCATATGCTGCATTAGTAATGCTACTAACATTTTCTATCACTTATACTAATCTCATCGTATTTAACAATTTTCCTGTAACTAATCTCAATGTATTCATTCGTGACTGCCGGATAGTCAGTAACAAACCTCCATCGTTCTCCCTGTTGGCCAACGGTGGAGCTTCGTATTTTTTTTGTGAAACATGAAAGCTCGCGGCTGTGACAAGATATCCTGTGCGCCATATTCACGATACCGATGCTAATCTTCATAGAAAAACTATTTTTTTCCAAATCGATCTTCTCAAGGCATTCTATCAAATTCCAGTGGCTGATGATGACATTCCGAAGACTGCGATTATCACGCCATTTGGTCTGTTTAAATTTACAGTTATGAGTTTTGGCTTACGAAACGCAGGACAATAGAGCATCTATGCCAGCCGTTTAAGGAATTTTTGACAGTCTTCATGATGCTGGAACTTCGGCTGCTACAGAGCTGATACAACTACCATATAGTATTCGAAAAAATTTCTAAAAAAAAACCGCATACAAAATTTTGCTGCACAGTGTATACGTGCAGTAAAATCATGACCTCAAGGCTATATAACGAACGTCTGAGATCGAATACAATTTCAAGGCCAAAAAGTTTCTGCAAAACAAGTTACAGTAATGTTGATGAGATGAAGCTCAAGAGTATAGACACAAAGGTATATTAAGCCAGAATTCTAAACGTGTCAAATTTAATATGAAGTCAATTAATTTGAAATTAATTATATTTAGCTGAATAATAATGATTCAATTGCGAGTTGTAAAAATTCCTGACTACAATGCATTGTTGATGAAGTTGAGAGAAAAGAAACTTCCCTTTTATATGTTGCACCAAAATGTAGAAGTGAGATTTGTTAATAAACACACATTCGGTCGAATAGAATATATTGAAGTACATTGCGGTTACTACTTTGTATGACGGATGAAATAAAAGTAGCAGTTGTAGCATCCAGTAATTTTTATTTGTTTTATTTAAAAATTACTGGTCGCATACCTCCGACCCACACTGTATGGATCGGAGACGCTACAATATTTTTCCAATTGAAAACGCATTTCAATTGCACAAAAATAAAGTCCCGGAAGTCCCCCGGTGACCTTATTATTGTTTTCGCTGTGAAAAATGTCACACAGTTAAATTGCCACAAATATATTTCGCGTTCGGATGTTTACATGCACACGCTGGTGACTTTTGTAGAGATCATATATCTGCTGTGAGATTGATATTTACCATCGGTGGAACGCGTTTGTCAGTTCCGGAATTTTAAAAAAAGAAAGCGATTCGAACTATAGCGAATAACGGCAAATTATTGTATCCAGTATGAACCATGTGACAGGCATAGTTGATTAAAAGATAAAGAAAATACATAGTGTAACCCGATTATTTGTATTCGATTGTGCATTCCTGCGTCAGTTTATTATGATTCCACTTATTAATAGGGTCCCGTGAAGTGTTCCACGTGTTTCTACACATGCTGAGTGATCTGTTTTTGTCAAGTGGGAAATTCAATAAGATAAGTTCCCAGAGTAGTAATGAGAACAATGATTGCCACTAGATGGATTCTGTTGTGAAAAATCATGAAGAGGCAAATGAAAACCATAAATTAATGAATTCCTAGGGAAAACTGATTCTCACATCGAGAATTCGAAAGAGAAGCGTCCAGCGAAGGCGAGCGCATTCTTCAAGCAATTCGTCACACCAGCACGCAAGGCACAGCTCATCAGGAAGTGCGACCGATATAGCTCAGCTACTGAACATGTCGCAGGACTAGCGTGTACAAACCCCACTGCAATACCACTACGAAAACTAATCGGCTGCGAATATCTCACCTCCTGCGAACCAAAACCTAAATTAACAATGGCACCAAGTCTGGCACGCAAGTAGACGTGGAGGATCCCACAATCTTCACTAAATATCGGAACGTGCCAGAAGACGTCGTCGAGGATATCATAGTGCGGTGGCAAGACCACAATCAAGTACAAACAGGAGACAGTCTACGGTTACATAAGTATAATTCAACAGATTATTTCCTTTATCAAAGATGCAAATTACTTAGATTAGAAAGAAAAAAAATAATAGCTAAAATAATAAAACAAAAAAAAAAACATAACTAAATAAAAAGAAAACGGATTTACTATTAGTTACGCAGTAGGCTGGGAAATCAGAAAGATATCTTAGGCGAAAGGCACAGAAATCATTAAGCCATAATACTTTGAACACAACAAATCAATTCAAAGCTAACATAGTGTTAACGTATCGTAAATAATGAACTTGTAAATAAGGAACTTCTTACCTTGTTGGCTTTATTATCAATTGCATTTACAATCAATGTGCTTACTATAGTTGTTTTTGGTAGAAGTTTAAATGAACTTAGCAAAGGTTAAATGTATTATTTGAAACCGTTAGCCTCGTGAATATTTACATCTGCGTAATCTGGAACCAAAGCTAAGTACGCATACGGGGTACTAGCGAGATGTACACGGTGCATAGAACTCCATTGTATTCATACGATAAACTGCTTTAGCGCAAATTCGTTGTAAAGTTGAAGGGAAATGTAAATTACCCATTAGTTGTTAATCGGAAAATGACTTATCCGCAGTTTAAAATTTCACATAATTTGTAATGTGAAAAAAAAAGTAAATTACCTAAAGCGCATTTAAAACGGAGAGCATAGGCATTCGATATAAATGCGGTTGAATTTTAGTTATCTTTTGAATGTATATACCTACAGTTTCAAACGAATTTTATATTCATTGGAATTGCAAATGACTGTGGGCCCACAACCATTTATGAGTAGTCTGCAGAGAGAAAAAAAAACATAAGAAAAAAAGTCTTGATTCACCTTTTTTAGGTCATGCCTGGTTCTCGGTATACTACACTGAAAAGTTTTGCATTTTCTTTCGGTATTAATGAAAAATCAATATGTATTTGTAGCTTCTATTCTTATTTCAATGCTAAACTTTCATATCACCACTAAACTAGGATAGAATTATGGAGTATGTAGCAAAGAAGCTAGCATATTAATGGTAGAAAAAAAAAAAAAAAAATTTTTTTATATTATAATAATGAATTACTAAATTAAAACCCCTTGGCCTTCTTATTGGGCGAAAGCCCGAGAAGTTCTCTTCTTCTTTTCAGGGTCTGCGCGTGGCCTGGCTGGCCAATGATTAAATAGTTTTTGTGAATTTTTTTCAGCTTTTTGCTTATATGGGAGGGATACTGGCATAAAATCTAAATCAATCACAGAAACTACTATATACATTAATAGTAGTTTCTGTGATTGATTTAGATTTTTGAATTGTTGAATTTGATGGCCAGTATCCGAGGGTGGAGGACCCCAGACCATCGGGGTCAGGGCTCCACTACCATCGGGGGCCCGGGGCTGTCTGCCTCACCCGGGTTCCTTGTCAAAGAGAGGTAGCCTTTTTCCTATTTTCCCGTTTTAAATTTTCAATTTTTGGCTCCGTGTTTTGTCACGAGCACTGGGTCTGCTTAGGCAGCCCATGTTGCAGAGCCTGGGTGGTTTCCTTTACGGAACTATGCCCTCTTTTGGTCCCTGGATATGTTTACATATCAGTTTGCGGCTACGAATTCATGACGGATGAATACTACGTAGCTTCCCGTTTTCTTGAGAGCAAACCATCCCCATTTTTCATGAACCCACCCCAGCCGCAGCGAGCTAGCAAAGCGGCACACCAGCATCCGTCGGGGTTGGTTAAAGGGTGCTCCGCTAATGCGGACGAGGGGCCTTCACGGCCATTTCTAGGGCACCCAGCTCTCGGGGCAATTCTTTTTTTTTGTTTTGCCTCTTGAATGGCATTAGCCATTTCCACTTTCCGACCTTAGCACTGTTGGTTCTGGACTTCGGTCTGGTTCTAAGTTGTGCTAAGGCCACTCCCATCTTCATAATCGCTACACAGTCTTTCTTTTTTGGAGCTTATCCACCCCATTTTATAATGACCAACCCCAGCCGCGTACAGCTAGCAAAGCGGCACACCAGCATCCGTTGGGGTCGGATAAAATGCTGCTCCGCTAAATGCGGACTGGGGGCGTTTACGACCAATTTTATGACACCATGCTCCAGGGGCATTTCAATATTTTTTTTTGTCTCGTTGATGGTTCGCCATCAAAATACCTCCTTGTCAGTCTCTTGACTGGACTTTATTCTGGTTGAGGGGAGCTGACAGGGATTCCTGATTAAATTCAATTTGCTACAAATGGCACGCAACATGGGGAAAGCATCTAGTGTTGTGAATACTAAAATGTAAACACACACAAATGTCATTACATATTAAAAATATTCACTTTGTGATTTTAGCGCCATTTTAAGAAAGTGGTGAGCTCTAAAATTAGATTTGACTTAGCGAAGACTCAAACAAGTACACTTAACGTTAAAAATAACACCGAAAACCAAATCCATACATTTTAGTACATATATTTATCACTTAGACAATAAAGTTAGTCTGTCTTGGAACGCCAGCTCAGTTCGGCGACCATACAGATGGGACAAAACCAATAAGCTTAGTTTTATTTTAATAATTCGATGGCACTATTGTTTGTAGTCTTGCTACGCGGCGGCATAGTTCGCCACGCAAGATATACAAACATAGTAGCCCATATAACAAAAGCCATTTATAATATTAGAAGGCATTTTATAATACCACACTAGATTTGATTCATAAAAACAAAATTTGCTACAAATGGCGCCACAGCTTGTTTTGGGAGTGAAATAAAACTTATTAACAATGCGACTACAAATATAGGTTGAAGTTCATGCCTTTGGAGATGTAGTTCAGTTAGTTGGTAAATATTTCATACAAACTGTAATCTGCATAAACTTGGATAGCTGCTGCAAAGATTGAAATAAACTGTGGCTTACGTTAACTACACCAAGCCATTTATATATCAACTTCAGATACTGGTTGAAATGAAAATGTACAGATATCTACCCTCCCTAAACCACCGATAAAGTAATTTATTTTATTGTTGTCTGATTCACATTATTTGAATATAAATTCGAGAAATCGCATCTCTGAGCCTCAATTTCTTTGAATATCAATATTATCTTTGTATCATATGCCATTACCATCTCTGATCTTCAATATTACTTTGTAACTTATCTTCATTAAAAATTTATATATATGATGAAATAAACGTCAGTTTACATAAAGAATAATTTTTATTTTGCAACATTTTTCAATATTACTTTTGTAACTCATCTTCACTTAAAATTTATATATATATGTATATATACCTATATATATATATATGTATATATATATACATATATATATATATATATATATATATATATATATATATATATATATATATATATATATATGTATATATATATATATATATATATATATATATATATATATATATATATATATATATATATATATATATATATATATATATATATATATATATATATATATGGGATAATTTTTATTTTGCGACATTCAAAATTGAAAAACTTTTTAACTAAGTGGTTTCGAAAGTATGCACCAACTCTCATCAGACATTAGCTCTTTAATGCATACCTGGCTATGAAATAAACATGAATTTACATTTCTGGTAAAATGTCTGCAGATAACGGAAAACTGCAATTGAAGGTAAACTTCTCTTTTTTTACCAACAACTACATAAGCCTGAAAATCATATAAAAGTCAGAATACTTTTAGTAGATTCAGTCAGACACATCTGCTTCCACAACGAACGAGCGTTATAATGGTAAGGCTTTTAAAATCTATGTAAATATTTTTTTATTATATATCTCATCCACTTATTTTTACAGGCTGTCACGGTTCGATTTGTGAAAATAAGATACACCAGCGCGGCGAAAATTATTGTATCATAGCGTAGAGATGTTTCGGGCGACGACCCTGGTGGCGATGCAGCTGGCCGCAGTTAAGTCATAAGATCCGCGGCTGGTTTTGTGTATACAACCGCCGTTCCTCATGGCCCCGACGCAGACCAACCATTGTAGGTTCCGGAGTCGCCACAACCGAGTTAATTTCAAAAGAAAATCACTAAAGGCAAAAAATTACCGATAGATGTTTTGGGCCTGTTCTTCTGTGCCGCCTGCCTCATCCGCAAAAAAATGTCTTCGTTTTCCTCATCAGAATCCTTTGCGATTGGATTCAAGTTATCCGATAACTAATGTCGAGAGCTCGTAGGACAAGTTACACTTGTTCCAGTATAGTTTTCTGCCATAAGTGCCGTGCAAAACACAAATCAGCAAATCCACGAAAACGAGGTGTTGAAGTTACAATGAGTGTGACAGATCGAATTGTCACCGAAGTAGCAGCGGGGCTGTCGGGAAGATTAGAAATGAAACGAGACTCGAGACTACCCGGAGATGGTAAGGCCTCATGTGTCACCTATGAATCGAGGTGAATGCCCGAATGCTAAGTGCATTGACACGGGCATGGGCGATGCAAGAAGTGCATCACATGCCGCTAAGCTGGAAAAGTACCGCAGAAGCGGATTCAGTAAAACTTTCGTCGTTTGTGGCGAGGCGATCTAGAGCTCTCTTTTTCCTGGGCAGCGGTAAGAATCGGATGTGGCAAAAGGGCAATTTCTGTCAAAAATTTTTTTGACGGAAAACAATAAAGGGTGAAAAAAGAAACACATTTGGTGTTAATAACAAAAATTTTTTGAGGGCTCCTAAGGGGGAAAATTTGGGTTTTGTAAATTTTTTGACTTAAGTCAAAAATTTATATTGCGTCATATTAGTAACCAGTTGGGAACTAGATTGCAATAGTAAGATGGCTGGAGCTACCGGCAAGGTAGTAGAGGTGAGGCTGAGGAAGGAGTGTGGGAGAGAGTCACCACCACGGAAAAAGAGGGTGCCTCAGGAAGAATCTAGCGAGAGCTCGTCGGAAGGAGAGACAATAAAGAATGGGGAATCACAGGAGAGTACGTCGGATGAGGAAAGACCTGTTAAGGTAAATTTGGAGAAGAGGCTGAAAGAAATGAAAGGGAGTGACTTAAAATTGAGAATGAAGGTGAATACGGTGAAAATAGGGGAAAAAAGCAGAGAAAAGGGAAATAAGAGTACAAGAGGAAATGTTTCAAAGAGGGGGATGCAAGATGGGGTAGAGGATGAGGAATATGAGGAGAGTGAGAGGCTGAGGGGTGGGAAGAAGAGTGTAAAGGTGAGGAGTGTAAAGGAGGTGGTAGAGCAAAACCAAAGGGAGTGTGTTACGGGGTAACAAAAGGGAAACAATTACGCGTCAATCCTCTAACAACGCCCGGCAGGGATCACGCGAGAGTAGATGCGAAACAAAACATAGCCCGAATCGTGTCAAGAAAAAAAAAGGAGCAACCTTTTTCCCGTGAAAAAGGCTGCTCCCATATAGCTCTTGCTTAGTTCGCGGAAACCACCACTCAATCTATCAGGTACCAGAATGTATCCACCACCATCAAGTAGGGCTGATAGCCGTCGCAGGGACCGACCATTGTCATGTACTGGTTGGCCACTGAGGACGTAGATGTAAGTCTAGCCTAAACAAGAACTGAGTTAATAGCGTCAAGCCGCACGATGCCGAACGATATACGCACCCGACCGAGGAACATTTTTCTACCCGCCAAGAGGGATCACCCGAAAACGCCGATGCGCGATCTCAATGACGCCCGACCATTAAACTGCATCAACATAAACCATGAAAACTCACCGGAATGGGGTGCACCTAGCCCATGAATTACGACTGATCCGCGAAGATGTCCCAGGCTCTGCGAATCGAGATGTCCACTCGGCGGCCGAGGAGGCGCGCTTGGCAACAACCTGAAAAGACAGAAGGGGACCACCAAGAACCGGGACTAAATGGTGGAATTGAAAGAAGCACCTACTTGATGCCACACGGCTGTACGTTTCCAAGCCGGCGCCGCTCTCCCGTCGGGTAGTACAGGGCCATGCGCCCTTTATACTTCACAAGTGGGTGCCTCTGCTACCCAGGCCTGACCTAAAAACGTGCAAAACAATCAAATTAACTCGCGCACAACTTAAAGTTCCGCGTTGTTTATCCGCGGAATAAACAAACAGGCGGCCATCAGGTTCTAAACGTCAAATTGGGGAACAGTGCACAACGCCCCACAAAGTCTACACTACACGAGAATTCCGGTGGTTAACACGTAGAATATGTGGTGGATAGGTTCGGAACCTGGAGCACACGCGCAAAGCGTTCTTTGAACTCAACCAACGGACCCAGAAGAAAAAAACCGGTGGCCAGAGGGTTCATGCTGAAGCAACCTCGGCTAGATCGGGCTTTTGAATATCAGCTCGAGAAGTGGACAGACGGAATCTGAGAAATTACTTTCAAATCTGGAAGCAGAGCGTGCAGTCGATTAAATTTTTGAATATTTGCAAATCGCAGTGGATTGAATTTTTGAACATTTGCAAATCACAGGTGCGTACAACATTAAGTGGAAGAACGATTTTCTTGGCTTTTCAAATCTGGGAGCGGAGCGTGCAGTGAATTGACTTGTTGAATATTGGAAAATCGCAGCGGGGCCATCCGACGGACCGAATCGAATTGCCTAATTACGACGTACGGACAACATAGACGAATCGCTGGCGGTGAACGAGTCGCTGGCATTTGAATAACCGAAATCACAGCGGAGCGTGTAGTGTATTCGATTTGAATCCTGACCAGATCAGCGGGGCAATCAGACGGCCCGAGTTGGAGTTCATCATTTCAACGCATTGAAAGCCTAGGCGAGGTGCCGGCGGAGAGTGACGTACGTGTCTTAGCCAGTGGAAGCAGCTCTACGATCCGAAACGTCTCGTGCTGTGCTACAGGCTTCGTAGCGCAGAGGTTAGCGCAACGGACCGCCGTTGGGTTCGAAACTCGAGCCGGACAATGATGAAGCGGAGCGAGCAGTGTAAGACAAGAATCTGAAGCAAAATAAGCGATCTGAGTCCGGGGGTGCGGAGCCAACGTTTTGGAAGGTTAGTGTAAAATGTTTGTTCTTGCGTTAGTTTATCTAGTTAGTTTATCATGATGAAGATTGGAAGTCGAATGTTTTATTCTCCTGCATGATTTCAATTACCAATAGTTTAGAAGTTTAGTGTATAAGTTTAGCTCGATTATAAAATCAATTGTTCGGATTGAGTGGTGGTGCTAGTTAAGTCCGTACGTATATGAAGACGAATAGAAATAGTGTGAGTAAGACTACAGCTTGATCGTGCAAATAAAGCAAATGAATTCAGTTGTAAATGGTGAAAAGCTTTGATTCAGTAGAAGCAATCCAGGGCACGCGCGCGCCGTTGTCGTTTTCGTTTGACTAATTCTATGAGTGTGAGAAATCGGAGTAGGGCGCTCCGAATGGACATTAATAGTCAATTGAAATTAAAAGTCCAAATTGCAACTAATAGTGAAAAGGAAATTAGTAGACGGCGTTGATAATATATATGTCTACCGTTTTAATTGGGTAGATGGTAACAAATTCGTAGTTCGCATTGAAATTAATAGAGTGAAGGGAATTAGTAGACGGCGTTGAGAATATATAAGGCTACCGTTTTAATTGGGTAGATGGTAACAAATTTGGTAACATCTACCGTGCTAAATGATTTAGTGGGATTTTAGTGAGTCTTGTAAGCACGCAGGGAAGCGATTTGTGGCCTGCAAGGACAAACCCAAATTGCGAACTGGGGCAGTTGGTTGGTAATTTGGGATATTGGAAATTGGTCCCCGCGACGAGTGAACTTACAGGGTAAACAGAGGCCCCTTTGACTTCGGAGAGCCGAACCTCACTCCACGGCTCGAGGTCTTTTCACTGGGTGAGTTAGTGGCGCCCACGCCCAATCTCCGATTGAGTGTAACCGGGACCCATGTGGACCTGTCCGACAGTCTAACCCTCCCGAAAGGTCGGGTGGGTAACAAGTGGCAGCGGGGAACGAGTTCCGATAAGGAAGAAGAATCGGAAATGGAGTTGGAGATGGTTGGAATACCGGAGCAGGCAATTGAGTGCGGCTCTGAGAACATGGGTGGAAAAGATGAAAAGATAAGGAGAAGTGTGACAAGTGTAAACCTAAGTGAGGAAACAATGGTGGGTAAGGAAGCCATTGTTGATGTGGTGTCAAGTAGGATGATTCATGGTAAAGGTGACATGAATCGGGAAAGAGTGGGGGAAGATCCAATTCGAAAGACGAAAGAAATTGGAAGCAGAATATTGGGGATGATTGCACTTGCAGGAGGAGAGGCGAGCCTGGTGGCGGACATTGGTGGTCTGATAGCAGACATCAATGAAGTGCTTGCCAGAGTAGTAGCGGAAAAAGGGAATTTGGAAGGAAAGGTAGAGGTGCTGACTTCCATGGTGGAAAATAAGATGGAGGTTAGAGCACCTGAGATTAGGGAGTATTCATCTGGAAGGGAGAGGCCGAACAAGGATGAAAGAAGTAGTGCAAGCTTACCTAGTGGAAGTTTGCTAAAGAAAGCACCTAAGCCGGCGGAAACATGGTCGACAATTGTGAGGGGTAGGAAACAAGAGAGACCAGAGGAGGTGTTATAAATAATAAAAGAAAAGGTCCTGCCAGTACTGGATGTGAGGGTACATGCGGTACATAAGGTAAGGGAGGGGGCGGCGATCAGAATTCCATCGCAGGGAGAAAGAAAGAAAGTGTTGAACAACACAGTGTTCGGTAAGTGTGCGCTGGATGTGAGCGCTCACACAAAACTGGGGCCGAAAGTAGTGTTGCGCGATGTGGACTGTGCGATTGACAGCGAAAATCTAATGAATGAGATTGTTGAAAACAATCTGAAGGGGGATGTGAGTAAAGAGAGATTCAATAAGGGGGTGAAAATTGTTAGTAGGCCGATGAAAGAGGGAATGTTATCCTCTAATGTTGTCTTGGAGGCAACGGAGGATATTGCTGAGATGATCCTGTCTCGAGAAAGACTTTATGTGAAATGGTTCGCATATCGTGTGTCGGTGCAGGATCCAGTTAGGTGTTGCTACAAGTGTCTGGGCTTCGACCATGTAGTGACAAGCTGCAGATCCAAACAACAGGTGTGTTGGCGTTGTTCGGGGGGAGGGCATAATGCAGCAGATTGTCGGAGGCCACCTCACTGTCGCAACTGTGAGTTGCGAGGAAATGTGGCGGCGCATAGAATGTGTTCACTGGAATGTCCAGTGTATGCAGCTGTGGTGGCGACGGCTAACGCACGGCACTAATGGGGAAATTTAAAATTGTGCAACTGAATTGCGGTAGAGCGGCTGCCGTAATGAATGATCTGGGAGTATATATGTGTGAGAATGAATGTAGTGTAGCACTCATTCAAGAGCCCTGGCGCTGTAGGGATCATGTACGTGGACTTCCATCCAGTATGCGGGTATACAGTAGCGACAGTCTTCCAGTTTATGCTGGTACGACTAACAGGTCTTCAATTGTGGTGAATGACATCAATATTGACAGTGTGAAAGTGGAACACTTATCCAATGAATTTGGTGTGTGTGTCGGTAAGGGGCACTTTTGGGGAAGTATTCCTCATAAGTGTCTACTGCCAATACAGCTTTACGCTGGAACCTTTTTTGAGATATCTGGACATGGTTCTGTTGCATCTTGGCAACAGAGGCATTAAGTAAAGTGCTGGAGAGGATTATCATCCGAAGGTTTGAGGTGAGACTGACTGGTCAGCTCTCTGAAAGACAATATGGTTTTCGTGCTGGTCGCTGCACTGATGATGCATGGCTGCATGTAAGGCAGACTGTATCTAGCTCTCAACATAAGTATGTTTTGGGCATCTTTGTAGACTTCAAGGGGGCGTTTGATTATTTGGACTGGAGGGCGGTTCTAAGAACGCTGGAGGAATATGGATGTGTAGAATGGAAAATGTGGGCCAGCTATTTTTCGGATCGTAGGGCATTTGTACAGGGTGCATGTGAGAATGTCTGGATTGACATTGTACGGGGTTGTCCGCAGGGGTCCATTTATTTTGAATCTTGTAATGAATCGCCTGCTTCTGGATCTGGAAGCCAGATGCAAGTGCAGTGCATATGCAGATGATATACTTATAATGGTTGAGGGTAATTCTCGATCTCAACTGGAGGAAAAGGGCGCGGTTCTAATGACCAGAGTCTCTGAGTGGGGAAGAAGTGTTGGTGTTGACGTATCAATTCAGAAAACTGGGACTAAGATGCTGAAAGGTAAGTTTGGTAGTCGCAATGGTTTGATGAATGTGCGCAACCCACTGGTTCGGTTAAATGGAGTGTCTCTTAAATATGAGCGCTCATTTACGTACTTGGGAATCACAATGAGTGAGCGTATGGGGTTTGCAATTCATTTTAGATTGCTAAGGGAAAAATTAGCAATGATAGCAGGACAAGTTGCTAGAATCCTCAGGTGCAAGTGGAGAATGAAGAGAGAGTCCTTGAAAACCAATATCAATGCAGAGAAATAGCGGAAACTTAATTAAGGAATAATATTTCAAACATAAACTGTGTCTGAAGTAATAACAAAGCCAATGGCATTAGTGGTAAAGTCGAATGTAAAATTGAGTTTCTGGTTCTGATACTAGGCTATTTATTTGTCATTTTTATATCAAGCTCTAATAATGTTGTATATTTTCATTATTTATATGATATAAAAGGTCTTCAGTTTTTCAGCTTGTAAGACATTTTTTTTGCTTGAGGTGAGAATTAAGCAACATTACATGAAGAAACATAATTGTTTATTAATCATAACAAGAGAATTAGTCAGGCAAAAATAATCTCTTCATCGATCACGACTGATTGTGCTTCTAAAAATTACTAGAATTCAAGCTTATGTTGTAGACATAGCACTTGTTTCAAAACTATTTTGAATTATAAAAAAAAAAGTTAACAGAATAATGATGAATTATTAGAACCCAATCAAAGGCCTTCTTATTGGGCGAAAGCCCAGAAAGACTTTCTTTCTTTTTCAGGGTCTGCTTCAGACCTGGCTGGCCGATGAGCTGAATTAGTGTTTTTGTTCGGATTTTCAGCGTCACCTTTTTTTTCAAGGGAAGGACATTGGCCATCCTTTAGTATTTTTGCAATTTTTTGATAGTAAGGCCAATGTCAGTGGGTGGAGGACCCCAGACCATCGGTGGTTAGGGCTCCGTCACCATCGGGGGCCCGGGGCTGTCTGCATCACCCAGGTTCCTGTGAAAAGAGAGGTAGTGTTTTTCCCTCTTTCCGCTTAAGATTGTCAATTTTCCGGCTCCGTGCGTCGACACGGGCACTGGGTCTGCTTAGTCAGCCCACGTTGCAGAGCCACGGGTGGTGTCCTTTACGGAACTATGCCCCCTTTTTCCCTTGAGTATATTTATTATACCAGTTTGCGGCTACTCTATGATGACGGATGAAATCATAAGTAGTATCCACCACCCCAGCCGCAGCGAGCTAGCAAAGCGGCACCCCAGCATCCGTCAGGGTCGGTTAGAGGGTACTCCGCTAATGCGGACGAGGGGCCTTCCCGGCCATTTCTAGGGTACCCTGCTCTCGGGGCAATTCTTTTTTTTTTATTTGCCTCTTGAATGGCAGTAGCCATTCCACCTTTTTGGTCCTTAGCGCTCTTGGTTCTGGACTTCGGTCTGGTTCTAAGTTGTGCTAAGGCCACTCCAATCTTAATAATCGCTACAAGCTCTTTGGCTCTGGGTGCAACCTGGACGCTGACTCTGGATTACTGAGTTTGGTGGTTTACCCAAGTCACCCGAATGGTCCCTGCCTCTCTTTGTGTGAAGCTACTCCATAAAGGTACTTGTTCCTGTTCTGGAGCTGTCAATTTTCTGGGTTTGATTCGGAATGTTACTGGATTACGTGAGGTAGAGTCATGAAGCATAATTCTAACGAAATTAGAACCGAAGAAGAAATATTTTAAGTCATTTCAAATATCAATATAAATCAACTTTTAAATCCATTTCGCATTTCCACGAATCAATTAAGTCATTTCAAATTTCATAATCAAAACCATTGCGATGCAAAATATAAACAAAAGAAAATGATCTGCAACGCGAATTAATCGAAATCCGCGATGCAAAATGTAAACAAGAGTAGATGATCTGCCACGCGAACTAATGTAATGTTTACAATGACCGAAAGATACAGATCGAATTATTAGCGATTGTTTATTTTGCTAACTTACCGTCTAATGGCACTCGCGAAAAAGTTTGATTGACATTTTAAAAGGGGGACACATATTTCCAATTAATGGTTTGTATAGTAAAAAAAAGAGATCGTATTATAATTAAATATAATGGCATTCTGATCGTTCTGTATAAGAGATATTACTCGATGAATGGTATCCAATATATATTCAGGATACCATGGTATGTTAGAAATAAAGACATACATAAGAATAGAGACAATCGAACTGTACTTACGAGACAAAGCCTTTAAACTCTTTGACAAAATAGACCGACACGATAACAGTACCATGAATATCCTGAAATTTCCGAGCAGACGACACGAGAAGTATCCACACTTGAGGAGTCTCGCAAATATTTAACAAATAACTGAACGCACAAAAATGCACTTATTGAGGCTATGAAAGGAAGCTGAGCGCAAGACCGCTCACTGACAGGAATGGAGTAAGAGTGAGTTATTCACTAGCTCCAAACCAACACACAGTTCCAAAAATTCATTCAGTTTCGTATACTTGAATCAAGCGTTTCATTCTTCAAAGTAGTATAGTTACTGCTGTTCGTGAAACACGAATATCAACTTAACTTCCAACAAGTGCAATCGCTTGGTGGAATTCATATTCAATAGAAGGTTCTGTAAGTTTCAAGTGCTTAGTGAACCACTATTGAATCAATAAAAACAACAACAGAAACGCCCATCCGGTACAATTTCCAAATGCTTGATTTCTTCAAAGTTAAAATATTCAATCTTGATGTAAATTCTACCATTTGTTTCATTCAAAAGCCATTTCGATTAAGGCAATACATCCGGTGCAATGAACACATATAAATTTCAGCATTCTGTCTGTACCACTACCTGCGATGTCATACCATCCTCGTTCTCGTCTAGCACGAAGATCAGCTTGCCTATGCATTCGGCTCGTATTTTTCACCCCTCGGTTTGACTCTTCAGTGCTGCCGCAATCCGCGGGCCAAAGCTGGCCCGGTGCGGTGCGTGACGTCACCGCACATCGCGGGTCGGGCCGAATAATGCTCAGTGCTGTGCTGTGCTGCGCGGCGGGCCGCTCTGCACGACTCTGATCCGAGCAACACGTCAGCTTATACGAACATCAAAGGAATATACATTCGAACACCACAATCCGTCTGGGCAGACTAATAACACACGATCATCGGCAACGCGCACCAATTTGCGGCAAGAACGGAAAATGAATGTATCTAGATCCCGGAACGACAAGTTCGAGAAATAGATGATGGAAATTATACGCCAAAACTAAATGACTGTAGCACAAATGACTGTATCGGCGATTGATGTACACACACACGCATACAGTGCAACGCATGGGTCAATTCGCGCATATCGACGATTCCTGACCTAGGCCAATATCTAGCCTATATATGACTGGATGTCGAGCGAGGTGAGGGTGGAGCGGCTGATTGATGAGCCCCGAGGCTGTCAACGATGTGAACGTGGAATTTGCGCGCAATACGGAGGTCAATCGCAAAACGCGAAAGAAATTAGCCGTCAGCCGAAACATTGACACAAAACTCCGCACGTAAACACACAGCGACGCAAATTCACTGCAGTTTCGAATTACCATCTGAACGCGGTCGGATGGATGAATAATGCGAGGATTGCGATTTTATATCCTCTCCGAGGAATTATGGAATATATGTAGGAATATAAAAGAAGTCGCTTATCTGGGGTTGAAGGTAAAATATCCGGGAGCTCCATCAGATCCTGCCCACACAAATTGTCTCAAAACAGCCGAAACGTCATCTGACAACTGACAATTGAGTGAAATGAAGATCGGGTGAGTGAACTCAACGGGCCAGGGAAGTCCCGATAGAAAATGAACCTCTAGTGGGAGTTGGAAAAAGCGAAATTTATTCTATTCCGTTGTGATCAGGGTAAGCGATTGGATGCGATTGACCAGTGATCGAGAGCGTTGAAATTACACTTTGTCTTTTTACATGAATTTGGATTGGAGTTACTAACTACACTGGAGTCGAGCTTGAATCGGGAAGTTAGAATCTGAGAAAATTGTTAACACCTAGTTGGATTCAATAGTCGAGGATTGGCGAAATAATTGATGACGGAGCGATAGCAGCGAATTAGCTAAGTTAATTGGTGGCGGAGTCTCTCGAGTTGGCGGACGGAGTCGAGCGAATCAACGAAAGGGCCCCAGCGCGGGAATATCAGGGTTAGTTAGACTTTATTGAAATTGTATCTTTATTCATAGATATTTAAGTGCACGTGTAAATTGATATTGAATGTGTAAATTGATAAGACAAATGTGTGATATACAGCTGCATCCTGAAAAAATGGAACCAGATCGCATAGCTCGCACCTTACACGAAGAAAAAAAAACACAATGACAAACAATGTGCAATTACCACTTCAACTTCTCTTCGAAGAACTGATTAGGGAAGCAAGAAGGTTACCTACATACTTGGAGCATGAAAACGAATATTCATTACTAACGTGTACTGAAGAAGCAGATACATTGCTAACATTCAATACATGGATGTTTGTAGCACCACAGTCAACACATTGCCAGACATTATGTCATAGAGTTAGGGAGAATATCGTCTTGAATGGCGTGGGGATAGTAACGATGTCTCAAGATTGCAGTTCACACTCCTGGTGGAAACTCAATTGCCCCTTGCGAGAGTTAACGCCTTGAGATATCTCTTATCGAAAAACTACAAATAAACACTCTCGACCGCACCCAAGGAATGAATGACTGTACCGAGCTCAGATAAGCATCATGAGTAATATAAATGTTTCAAACGATACGGCCGACTGTACTTTGTAAACTACAGATAAGCACACATTGTAAGACGATGAACACATATGGCATCGATCACGTACGCATATTGACTATAGATAATTGAAAAGTATAAATAACATTGCGAACCAAATGAAAACGCTCTTATTTTACTGATCGTCTGATCAAGTAGACGTTTTAAAATCTTTGTAAACCTAATCTTAAGATATTCGATTTAAAAAAGTATTAGTCATAGAAAAAATAGCTTGTTGTTTTTTCATGAAGTTAGACGTCCAGCTAACTTTAATTCGAGCAAACATGTGCCCTAATTGAAGCTCTAGCTCGACCAAATATCCAGACTTGGTAGAACGTGAAGGACGGATGCTGGGGTCGTAAGTTGTACCGGGATGAAAAGACTTTGGCCGTCATTGGGCTCGGACGTATAGACCGTGTAGATGGTGTTCGGATGAATGCATTCGGACTGAAGGCCAAGGCTGCTAATATAGCGAACATGGATGAGTCGACGTTCTACGGTCTAGTTTGTGCGGACGATGTGGCCCTGTTTCGGGTGAGTACACTTTACGTCTCCTAGTTCATTTTCGCCATGCTGGTGGTGTTGTTCCGCGTCGTATCTCGTTTCGCGTCTTGTGTGGTCAAAGATCCCGTTCGCAGTTTCTTCGGGTGTTAGCCTGATCGCCGACCGTGCCACGGGGTCCTGTTGGTTGGTTCACTGTCAGGGCAAAGCAGACGCTGGTTGTGACGATTTTCGGTCACGAATGTTTTGGCCTGATGACGGCGAATCGCTACATCCGCAAGATCCCTGTACGTGTACTCGTGGCCTACACTGATCAGCTGGAAGAAAATCGTCCAGCATAGTATCAGTATTAGCATTTCCATCATTATCTCTTGCAGTGCTATTCTGGCATACATTATCATCCTCAAGAACCAACGTGAAGGAGCGGTTTTAAAGATTTCACCACAGTTACGGGAAAGTAGATGGTATGAAGCAACAAGTAAAACAATGTGTTAATAACAGGACTGGTTCATAGGGGGCGGCAATGTGCGTGGTCATTCTTAACCATCACTTACCGTCGTCAATAGTATTACTTACTTGCATCAACATTGCTTATGCATACTTGCAATCATGCAATGAGCGGGTGTAATAACAATGACCCACATTTATGTCTCGTGCTTAAGCACGCAAACACGGTAACCGACATTTGTTTGTGCATACATAATGTCGTAGAGTCTAGATTTGAAGTTAATCATGTCAACAATTTCGCAAGCGATAAATGTAATCAAACATAAGTTTAATAAGTACACAATCAGTCAATGTAGAATGTTAAAAGCCACATTAATTATACATTTGCATAAATATCATTATACCCCATCATTACCATGCATGCCCAGACATATTACACACAAGCATATCCATAGAACATTTCTTAAGCATCTTCCATGCACATTCGAACATGACACCATGCATGCCTGCATTATTCTATACATACATGACTTATTCATCATGTTATCAAAAGTCACACGCTCATGCTCACACATCTGCTGTGATATTATACCAATCGTCTCATGGTCAACCATGCACGTCTCATGGTCAATCTCGTGTCATACTGACACCATTTGACATAAGATAGGTTGTATAGACACAGCGATGTCTTTTCCCACAGAAATGTAAATTATGCATATTCCGTGAGAATTAGAATAAGTGAGTAAATTCAAGCAAATAGAATTTAAGTGACAATGTAAGCAAAATTTTGCTATAAATTAATGAACGCTGTAATAAATATGTCAATATCATTTTGGACAACAAACGAGTTGTTTCAATACATTGGTGACCCCGAACACATCCAAGCCTAAATTTTGAAGGAAGGATTGACTTAGCAGTCCTTACATTTTTTTGATCATCTGCGCCTTCCTACGATGCTGAGGATCAGCACCAGGAAGGTTGCCAGCGAGCACATCTGCGCTTTGCTACGACGCTGAGGATCAGCACCAGGAAGGTTGCCAGCGATTATATCTACGCCTTCCTACCAGGAAGGTTGCCAGCGATTATATCTACGCCTTCCTACCAGGAAGGTTGCCAGCGATTATATCTGCGCCTTCCTACGACCAGGATCAGCACTTGGTCATCTTGTACTCTTAAAAGATGACTCAATTTCACCCTTGAAATGGCGTCTAGGTAGGATTATCAGCACACAAATGGGTCGAGACGGAATGATAAGGGTACTGAAGGTAAAAACTGAAAGGGGTATTTCTGACCAAGCAATCCATAATCTGGCTCCATTGCCTATTCAGTCAGAGACCTCAACTGCCACAGATCTCATCACCAAGCCAAATGAGCCTGAAAGGAACCAAATCGCCGTTTCACTGGCCCATCACACATCCCTCATTTGCACGCATAAGCATTTTGTTACTATGAAACTTAGACCAGTTTCGAATGAAGTTCATTGTTAACCAGCAATCAGTTTTTTTCTGTTTCATTCCGGAACATATATATTCATATTGATGCTTCGGAAAATCTAAGGCAGCGCACGGACCGCTATACAGAAAATAGCTGAACCAACCTGGCAAAACGTGAAAGCAGCCCTAATGTTCACCTTCGGAATCAACGAAAGCTACCACAGCATCATTAACAAAATTCATAGAGTAAGTTACAAATAAAAATTATTGATGACTTACATTCTAGTTTAAGTGAATTACTGAATCAAATAAATACGAAATTTCTACAAGATTCTTTACAAAACCAACACACTGAGTTCAATCCAGTCAGAAACGAAAGTTTTATTTTAAACAAATTCGAAGCCTTAATACCTGATATAAAGCATACTTTCTTGAAAGTAAGGATTGTGCAACTTTAGAGCAAGCTTACAGTATATTGGCAGAAATTCTAAAAAATACAGATGATGATACAACAGATTATACATACTAATGATAATGACTCTCCTAAAATTAACAAAAGCAACTCGAACCGAAACAACCAAAATATTAAAAATCGTAATAACTATAATCAGAATCCTAACTTTCGTCATAATAACTTTCAGAACAGAAACTTGTAGCATCCAGAAATTTTTATTAAAACTTCTGACCCATCGCGCACTGTTCTCGCCCTTGAAATTTCAAATACAACGGCAATGCGGCGCCATAAAAATCGTTCGATTCGGTCGAGTGTTGTTAATCATGGAATTTGAACGAGGTGCTAAATTCAACTGGGTGTCGAGTTTCATAAAGTGCCAAAGAAGTTCATTCAAGGTCTTGATCAGTGTAAGGCAATAATGAGCGATTTGAAAGTGGCAAGGCTGTCGGTTGAAAACCAAATAAAAAACGCGCTACCGCAAATTCGCCTAGCGATTGTACGAGCACGTGCACTGCTGAGCGGCTAAATACATATTTCGTCTTGTGCTCGATTTGCCTTGCAGTTGTTTCGATGTACGCCGTTTTGGGCCGCGTGCTGCCGAGCAAGCTGGAAACTTAGGGGGTCTTCAGTGAGTAGACTTTGTAGCATTTGCGATTTAAATTATTAGTTTTGCTTCCTTTTTTCTTTCTCTCCGTGTCCGAAATTTACCGGCTACAATTTGCGATACACCCGGTATCGCAAAAATCTCATCTCATGGTCACCTTACGGTAACCTGAGATCGGAACACTTCAAGGGCAAAAGCCAGAAAAATTCGAAATGCATTTTTCTTCAAAACAACATACAGTTGACTGACGGGTTTTGAGTCGAAATCGATGAGCCAAGGCATAGCTTGGCTGGGGCGGTACGAGCGAGAGCTCAGCAGTAAGTTTGGAACGTTGGTCGGTCGTGGCGAGATGGTGGAGTGAGTGCTCGGCTGGAGTTCAGTTGGTTTGTAGGTGGTTTAGTGGATGGTGGCTGTTCATAATCTCCAGAAAAGTAACTCGTGATATTTGTCAGTGTACTTTTTGTGTCTATGGGTTCCTCTGGCGTACGTTGCGCCTCACAAGCTGGAAACAGACGTAAGGTCTTTCTTTTTCACGGTTCCGCGATGGCCTGGCTGGCCGATAGTTGATCAGTTTTGATGCTGAATTTAAGACAAGCGAGGGACATTGGCCATTATTAGGTTGTTTTAGCTTTGGTATGATTTATAGGTCAATGTCAGTGCGTGGAGGACCTCAGATCACCGGGGATCAGGGCTCCGCTACCATCAGGGGCCCGGGGCTGTCTGTCTCATCTGGGTTCCTGCGGAAGTGAGGCAGTATGTCATCCCGTTTCCCGTAAACAATTTTCATGTTGGCTCCGTGCGTCGTCACGAGCGCTGGGACTGGCTTGCCAGCCCATGCAGCAGAGCCATGGGTGGCCTCCTTAACGGACTCAAGCCCTCTATTCCCTTGGATATATTTACATACCAGTTTTCATCATGATGATTTCAACAATGTCTGATTCTTTGCTAGACTCATCAATTGATGCGCATTAGCAAAACATCACATCCAAGTACACGATGCGTTGGACCATATGTCTCAGTGAAGAAAATTGATTTCTCAAATTTTCAGGTAGCCAACGCAGACAATCTCGAAAACATCCTGGGAACATATCATGTTTTGTCTCTCCAGCCATTCGAACCTACCAGTTCAGCCTTTACGAGGACGAGGAAGACCATTGAAGCAAGAGAATCATCTCATATCATCAAGATTGTTACGGTGTAACAAATTGGGTCACCGGTTCTCAATTAAACAGGAAAAGAAAACGAAAACTATAACTTGTCCCAAGACCTTACCGAATTTTACTCATAATTACTTACCCACCACTCACTTTGCTAGGTTTCAGAAGGTAACGCCACTCGTAGGGCATTAGGCGTTGTGGTACCTGGCTTGTGTCTTTTACCTGGCGGATACTGCAAGGTCGAGTTTAAGCTCTTAATGTAGGTTAGATGACAAGACACCAAAGTCGGCAGGTTGATTGGCAAGCGAACCAATGCATTCGTGTATATGGGCCTACCACGCCGAAGTCGCTGGTTCGAGGCCGACCGGCGCCGCTATTAATTGCATTTTCCTGTATTTATTTTTCTGTTTTCTTATTGAAATGGCAGCGTATAAAACAAAAAGGAAACATTAGAAAAATGGACGTCAGCGTCTTTTCCGTAACTAGTAAATACTCAGGATGCACAATCAGGAAACTTGGCATTTCTTTTACGCCATACGGTAGATAAAGGCTCGAGTGACGTGCAGCAATTGAGCATCCGCCATCCCGTCGACATACCTACACAGTGTAACATCCAGAAATTTAATTCAGAAATTTCTGCGTACATTATTTTAACGCACACTGTAGTGCCCTTGGAATAAAATTATTTTTCAGTCGGACTAACTGAACTTATTGTTCGATTTGAAAAATAACATGTTACAGTAAGTCCGATTTGGAACAACGGATAGCATTGCAAGAGATAATAGGTCTGTACCTCAGCGTAGTTTCGCGTTCCAAATTCAAGAGACGTAATTTTGACTCTTCTTCTTGTTTTGCAAGTTTTTACCTGAAATCCGTACCCTTAATTTTATAATTTTCGGCAAATTTTCTCCAACCATGGGATTAAGTTTTTACTTAAAAATTGGATACCCCAGAAGTAAGGGAACATACCTAATTTTCAAATCGAATCGCACTGAAGAGCATTCAGCGCAAGTTAAGATAACTTGTGCCGATGAGTTATGATAAAACATTGATTCTATTCCAGGAAATGCCAATAAATATAATAGTAGTAATAGTAAAATTAACTTCCGCAACAACGAATTGATAATCACTTGAACAAATAAAGTATTTTGATGAGAACAATGTATAAATAATGCATGAGCAGAGTGTAGACGATTTATTATTGATATATTATTTGTATATGACTCATTGTTAAGTCCGAAGAATATAAGTTCGTCCTTAGCGGACACGCTAGTCATGTGAACGACAGCAAAATTGCATGACGAAATGACACCTGTCTCCGCATGGAAAGACATTCGCATCTTCAATTGGTCCGTCGAGCCGGATTTGCCGGTCATAAACATGTGCCCGGGCGGATTATAAAGTTTCCCTTGGCTAATGATTTAAACTCATGATCAGAGCATGATGTGCGTATATTGTTTTCAAGGCTCGACGTGCAGGGCTATTTGTTGGTGAAGTGTACAGCTTGACAATTAGCTGTTTATGGACTGATGCTGCGTATATGTCGATGCTGGTCGGCTTCAGTAATTTTTAATTTATTTTCGATGCGGCGTCAGGTGAATTTCGCGCGTCGGTTCGGGATAGAGTGCAGTTATAGTGCATGTAGTTGTAGTAGTTGCTGGCAGTATATTAGAATAGAGGTAGACATGCTACCTGAACATGGAAGTTAGAGCGTGCTGTGCGTAGATATATTCTAGATATGTGCGAGTAGAGTAGCATGAGCGCATATGTGCGACTAGAATAGCAGAGCGATGTGGAAAATTCCACCATAGACCGATATGGAAATTCCAGTGTAGAGCGATTTGGGGATTTCCATAATTTGCGCGAGAACGTTAACGCAGCGAGAGATCAACACACCTAGCCTTTCTGAACGTGAAATTCGACTGGTTTGGACGTCCAAGAGTTTAATATATAATACGAAGAAAATGTGTTCAATATGTTAAAGAGCATTGTTTTCTCTTTTAAATAAAATTATGTTTTGTTATGGCGTGCACATTTTATGAGGGATAGAGTCATAAAACGTTGCCCATGTAGTTTCACTTTGATGCTTTCCGTCTGAGTAATAAAATCCTAAAAATTCGTAGATGTGAATTCCAATTTGTATACATTTGAATTTCATGTTGAGTTTTGTGACATCTGTTAGGGATTACAAAATTCGTAGGTGTGAATTTTCGTTACATGCTGGGTTTTGTGACATCTGTTAAGGAGCTACATAGTTTCGAGACAGTGTCCTAGCCCTCGTAGAAGTTGAGTGCAGTATAGTACGATAGTTCACCCAGTGTAGTAGTGTTATTGATCTGAGTAGTTAAAAGTGGTGTGAATATCTGATATCTGAGTAATATGTGTGAAAAAGGTTTAAGGTGAGTAGGCTCACTAAGTTTGTTTGATTTTGTTAGGTGTGTGTTAGTTTTGTTGATATTTTTGTGTTTTACGAAAGGTTGTTCGGCGTTGTGGACCGAGTTTAAGTTTATAGGAAGGGGAGCAGTTGTGTCTGTGTTGGGCGGGTTACGATTCGGGTGGCGATGAGTCGCTACTGTGTGTGTATCCCGCCCTGGTTCGGCCAACTATTGCTTTGCGCCCCCAACCGAAGGATCAGCTATGTGTGTGTTAAATGGATCATGGTTCGGGCGGCGAGAAATCGTTGCTGTGTGCTTGATCTGTTTTGGTTCGGCAAGCTGATGCCTGTAGGTTGTATAAAATTTGTTTAGTGATTGGTTCGTGTCCACCACGCTGTCCACCCTTATCAATTAAATGGACTTAGGCTTATCCTTATTTTACAGATGGTGAAAGCTCCTCGACGACTGGGCGGTTTCGGTACACGGAGGTAATTTTCGAAATGAAAAGTATTTTCTTTTTTTTTTTAAAAAAAAAACTTAGTCTTACAAATATTAATTTTAATTTCAGTTTTGGTGATTAAGTAAAAGCTGTGATGGCTTCGGCACAAAAGCGAGACGAGCTGTGGAGGCTGTACAGCGATCGTACGTTAACCAGCGAATCGTTCGTGGCGGTGCCACGATGCAGGAGCTGTCTGTGCGTCGGAACATGCTGGAGGCTTTAATTCGCCAGCATGAACGCATCCACATGCAATCAATTGACGGTGCTGACGAGAACCAAGTAAAAGATATCGAAAGCGTCTACGACATTGCAGAGGATATGTATGTACGTGGAAAAACGACAGCCAAGGATGAATCATTTAGGAAATCAGGAATGCAATGTTGATGAGCTCACAATACGCGATCCCTACACCAATTCTATAGATCCTGCAATAGGTAATAAAGTTGTTGATCGATCAAACACATAGTCTCCCGTCAAATCATTCACCCAGAAGAAGGAGCACCAATACCATCAAAAACTGCGCTTGTTCCAACCAGAACTAATTATTTCTAATCACTCTTTCATTCATATAAATTTGTTTATTCACTATTGTTATTGTAATCAACATATTTATCGAATTATTGAACTATAAGTAATTGTTAGCAAAATACATAAATGCCAACCGTGATAATTAGTCTCAGCATTGTTTGTGATATATTCAACTTTGATATGAACATGTTATTCTTGGTATTCTCAACCATATCTAAATAATTTTTTTTAGTAACGTAAGTTTAATTAATCATTGTTTGTTATTGCAATCAGCATTTTTGTTGAATTGTGAATTATTCCAAATGGGACAAATTGGCCAACATTTTTTTTATACATTCTTTATAAGCATTTTATTGCAATATGTCAATCAGCAGTTTGAACATCGATTTATTGAAGCTATAATTGTGCCAATATACCTGTATGTATCAGGATATTTTGATTTCATTTACTTGTAAATAACGTCAGCATAAAATAGTAATAAATTGTACATTATTCTTATGAATCAAGTGAGTACGGCTTGAACAGCAGGCCAACGAGCTTCAGTTATAATTATACTTAACTCAACACACCGTTGAGTTGAAACCTAAAGAGAAACGAAGCCACCAAGCCTTAACTCAACACACCGTTGAGTTGCAACCTAAAGAGAAACGAAGCCACACAGCCCGTACTTCTAGGACGCATTGAGTGAACACATGCGCTGCATGTGAACTTTGAATGCCGTTCAATGGAAGGAGTTCATCCACTTATTCTATACACTTTGCCCTGGTGTCAAAATATAGGTAGCCACATGGTGCGTGGGCAAATGTCGCGCCATATCATTTCGAATATGTCGTTGAGCAGTGAACAAGTGCGCGCTATCCGTGGCCTGAGAGCTCTGTAAGAGTTGGAGCAACTTGAAATCGAAGAAACGAGGAAACTGAGGAAGAAGCCAGCATATTGGGTAAATCCTTTTCTGCAAAAGCGATCCGCTTTTAGTTTAGAAGCGAATCTTCTGAACGATTTGTTGTGGGAAGACGGGAGTAATTTTCGGAATTTCTGCCGGCTATCGATTGATAGTTTCGAATTGCTGTTGCAAAAGGTGAGAGTTGAATGTGAATAGCATAATTATTTTAAAGTTTTGGCATAGGTTGATTCAAGAATAAGGAAAAAAGATACTGTGTTACGGTACGCTATACCGGCGAGAACGAGGCTCGCTATAACGTTACGGTATATAGCGTCCGGAGACTCGTACAGGTCGTTAGAGTATCTAACACGAGTGTCTCGGAAGACCATAGGTTCTTTCGTACCAGAGGTTTTGGAAGCAATATATGATGTTCTCCAGCCCGAATATTTGAAGGTAAAGGTTATTGGGTGACTTTCCTTAATTGAAAACGATTATTTCCAGATGCCGTCAACTGAATCCGAATGGCTCGAGATCGCGCAGGATTTTAATAGCCTCTGGGATTTCCCACATACGCTTGGAGCGATTGATGGGAAACATATCAGAATCAATGCACCACCAAGCTCTGGTTCCGATTTCTATAATTATAAAGGATTTTTTAGCTTGGTACTGCTTGCGGTTGTGAACGCGCACAGCCAATTCATTTACATAAATGTAGGAGCGAATGGGCGAGCATCTGACACCCTTGTATATGCAGGGTCAAACCTCTACAAATACATTAAAGAGGGGAAATGTAGCCTGCCACCACTATTAATTGGAACCACCATATCCGGCATATGTCACGACCGCAGTAACTACATCAGCACGATTACCTAAATAGCAATATTTACCTAAATTTCTATCATGCTAGATTTCAATAATTCAACATTGCATGAATCAGCAAAATAATTCATTAATTGTGATATTGAATTTGAATAAATCAGTTCCATTTGTTTACTTGGATGTTGTTTTATCTTTCACTTGTAATTCCAAGAATAAAAACGCGAAGAAAACAATTCAATCATTTATTTTCAATTCACTCATTGGAAAAAATTCAAACGTACGAAAATGAGAAAAGCACAATGCGAAAAAATCGAAAGAAATGCGAAAAGTAGCGAATCAAATCAAATGTAAACTAACAAAGAGCCAAGAAGAAGAACTAACTGCAAATTTTGACTTATATAGCGATGAAAATTTCGGTACATTTTTAACTGTTTACTATAAACTTAGTCGAAATTTCATAATAGAATACAGCATTAATATCCAACATCAGCTGACTGGAATTTCGTTAATTCCACTGGAACGGCTGAACGAGTCATACTGACAGTCACCTGTCATCGAGACGGATCGGTAAGTTTTTCATTATTGTCAAATAATTCTACTTTTTTTTTTTTCAGGTAGTTCAAGCCAGACTCAGCATTCTCCCTTCCGATGAGGCGACAATCTCATATTTCACTGTAATTAGACTATTATTTACTTAATTTTAACTAACAACAAAGATCATCTGCAACTTCTTTGCTTCTGGTCTGCTACTTGATATTTCTCCTTGATCGATGGCACCGTTCTATGGAGCGGCATTTCCTCCTTGTGACCATGAACCATGCCTGGGAGCTTGAGGTTTTCAGGCGCCTTGTCTCGCCATTCTAGAGCATTCATGCCGGGGGATGGATGGGAAGTGGATTAGGTATGTAAACAAGGTATCACAATTCTAATTTGGGCTTATTGGCTAATGTTGATGAGAATTCATTATGTCAGCGATTTGACTCATTAGTTCACATTTAATTCGTTTACAACCATACAGTATGGTATCCATTGCAAAAGGTATGGTAACGTTTCTGATCTAATGTTGTATCGACGTTTTAAGTGTTGTCTCTTATTCTATCATAGAAGTTTCATATGCTAGATAGCAAAATTGTGTTCGATTCGCTGCTTGATATAATTCATTTTCATGTTATGCTGTGAAGTCCTTATATTACGTTGTATGACGCTGTATGTACGTTGTTAGTAAATAAATGTATGTATGTTAATGAAACGCATTGCGATGCAATGCAGTGCCGAAGCAGTGAACGCATGGTAAACCAGATTGAAAGCAGTCATATTTTCCATATTCAATGTTTAATTCAAACAACCTCTGCATCAAAATATCTTCTCCGCAACGTTCGATTCGAACACACCTTTACCATTTCGCCGAACTATTCCTCGCGCCAATCAGTTTACCACAGAATAATTCCGTCCGTAAAACTCCTCTTCGTCTTCGTTTCTCAAACCTCCGTTCAACGGCTGCAGATCTTCTATCTATTCTCCTTGCTTCGTCTTCGGTCACGATTTACATGCAAATCAGATAATATTGATAATCCTTCTACGCTCAACAGCTAACTCGCAGCCTGACGCTTACCCTGTCTGTGTATCAAGAGAGCGATCCATGCCGTGATCGCCTCGCAGGAAACCTCGGACTTCACTTGATGATCCCGCTTCGACGGGATCCTGGATAATCCGTTTACTCGGTATCTAAATCAATGCACTTCAAATGCATTTCGGCCGTTGCGCTATATTCAGGTCGTTGCACTCGCTCTTACGAGTATTAGAGGATAGCAATGCCTTGCTGCGGCCTGGAAATGGCCCGTTCCCTATCGTTCCGCGAGTTTGTTTCCATCGCTGGTTGACATTTCAACCTGCCAAAATCGTGTCATGAAGGCAAATAACAAATATCTGTCGCGGATTGAAAACGAACTAGTCGATCGTTTGTTTGTTGCGTGCTTTTCTTTTCCATGCTTTCTGTTCTGGCGCGATTTATTCACTTCTCGTGATGATCCAAGTGTAATATGTGTACTTTCAAACGAGCGGGGTTCAATATGTCACGGTTGAGCTCTTCATCACTGGAGTCGCGGATGTCTTGATGCCCAAAAGGCTGATGAGACTCCTACGATCGGATCCGATGAGGTGTGGAGGAAATTTTCACCGCTTTTCATTCAGGTGGTATGTATGTTTTCAATTTCTCTGTGCGATAATATATCAATTTAGGCTGAACATAACCTCAAAGCCCGGCGACTTGTTTATTTACCAAACGCTACTTCTATGTGACCCTATCTTATATTTTCTCTAACATGTCCCTATTACGTCGGTGTGTCCTTATACAGTATGTTTACAGTTAGACGATACGCCTATGGTATCCACAGCTCCTGACAACGGATCGGTAAGTAAATATTATCATCAAATAATTCTAATTTTATTTTCTTTTCAGGTAGTTCAAGCCAAACTCAACAGATGTTGATATGTATATTTGAAATATAGAAGGCGAATTTTTGTAAACAAATGCTACAAACACAGGTCAAGGCGGTCTGCAGGAACCACAATAGCGTGCGATCGTATCGTTGATATTAAGGGCTCAACTAGTTTAGTTTTTTTGTTCTTTCCGTTATTTCCTTGCACTTCTCCACTTAAATAGCCTGCTGGTCCGCCCTTGATATTGATATTTACTCGTTTTATGCTTCACTGCCCCACTTTCAAGTTTACTCAATTTATGAGTTCACAAACAAATTTTAAATTCTTCAACTGTCCCACTTTCAAATTTTTATCAAAACTTGTGATCACTTTTATTTTCTTCAAATTCTTCAACAATTCAGCTTTTTACTCTTTTTTACCGAAAAAACCTCTTTCGCTTCTTCAACCTTTCTCCTTGCTGGCCAACAAAAGAATCTTCTTTTCGAGATACCGAAAAATTTTTCAAAAAAAAGTCCCGAAATTTGCAAAGTACCGGAGTTTTCCGGTATTTTTCCTTAACGGATATTTTCATACCTGTAGGACATTACTCATTCCATTCGTACGGTGATGGATTGCAACTTTCAGCTGATAGGGTATTCGTTCAGACATATTGCGGAACATTCGGTAATGAAATGTTTCGGCTGTCAGTTGTTTGCAAACTTACAACTGTCACCTGCCGAGACGTCACGACGTGCTGAGTGTTGGTATGTTTATATTTACTTTTCGTTTTACTATCAATTATATATAATTTCAGCATCGCAACAGTCGTGGGGACTTTCCAGACCACGAGAGGTCTCAAAATGCCGGGCACATTTCAAGTTTGAAAAGATCAACCAATGTATAATTTCGTATCCTTAACAAGACTCTTAGAACTAACTTAGCTATTTTTAAACTTTGACATCTTTAGCATGATAGATACCTAGCGATTTTCCTGTATCATCAACCAATTCGTATGATACCTGGCCAATCTACCGCTTTACAGTGGCCTTCACAAACTTCGGGGCAAGTTTAGCAGCAAACCGTTCAGCCGCACAGCTGAGTGGGTGATTTCTAACCCATACTATCTGTCCCGGAGTTACGTTTCTGTCACGACTTCTCAGGTTGTACCGATTTGCTCGTTTGGCGTACGCTTCCGAGCTTTCTTTTTACCTGGTCCTGAACCAATCGTAACCTTTCACAATTTGATGCCAATAACACCTCTCCATCCTCAAAAGCCTTAAGCGATTTTAGTAGCGCATATTCAGAACCATGTCGGACAGGTTGGTAACCGAACATCCTGTCGACTCATGTACAAAGTACCCCGCAACACACACACTCATCACATATTTTCTTATATATTATTATATATGCAGGTAAGGTGGAAGACTTCATGATTAGCCAGAAACTTTGAAGTAAGGAGCTTGTTCGAACAAATTGGGACATGTCCACCGCAATTTCCCATATAAATGAGATATCAAGGCAGATAAAGTTATTAGTGGATAAAGACAGTGTAGCGAATACAAACATCAGATATCCACCTTCGATCATCATCAAAAAAGTTAAAACAAGACATACAGGGACAGTACTAAAGAACATCTCGTACCAATATTCATGGCAGAATACATGGCAATACAGAATTGCCATGGACACTATGAACAAGCTAGAAACAATGTCAAAAGCTAGCTTCAAAGAATTGGATTTGGCCCAAATTGATATGGAAAATAGCAGAAACCACAACACACACGGAAACACGGACGCTAATGATAACATTATAGTCCTGGCAAACTCCATGCATACCGAATCATTTCCTGGACATAAGAATCATGTCCCGTAGCATTTAGCAACAAAATAAAATTGACATTGGAAAAAAGTGGAACATTAAAAACCACATACAATTTGAAATTCTGATCAAAAATCTGATCGCAGTAAATTCAATTTTTCACTGGAAACAATACATTTACACCATCACGAAAATCAGAGACATAACAATTGGGAGAAGACTTTTTAGTATTTTCACAAAATTGGTATCTGCAAAAATAATGAATAATATCCAAAACACGGTAATGGAAAAAAATATGCCGGAAATATTGTAAATCTATATTACTAGACAACAACCAATTCGTAATGGAATCAAAGAGAAACCATAAAGCTCCCATTATGTTCTTACTCAACGAACTAGCCAGAGATATCATTAAGAATTACAAACGAAAAACAAAAAGAGCAAACACGAGTTTTAAACTTTTCTACAGAACGGACATCCCAGGCAATATGGTGTACACAAAAAACAACATATTAATTAAACATAAAAATGGATATTGGTATTGTTGTGTACACTAAATTGACAATGACATTTCGACACTTGTCGAAATGTCACACATACCCACATAGCGACTAGAGCGCCCTGATTGAACGCGGTGGTAAATCCCCGGAACTAGATTAAATTATTTTGATTCGCGCAGATTTTTGAAAAACAATAACTGTACTATTGTTGTTATAAAAGCTCAGAATTGTTATCAATAAAGAACATTCTTTGCTAGTAAGCCAAGACATAAAGCGGCGACCAAGCATTCTAAAAGAAAGAATTGTCTTTCTTTTAAAACAAGTTTAACTTTGCGTAGCGGCGGCAAGTACGCCAAAGCAAAGTCTTTGCTGAAAAAAACTTTGAGGCACAAAGACTGTTAAATTTGCGTAGCGGCGACAGGCTCGCCAAGGCAAATAGGACAGAATTCTTTTTCTACTTATTTTCTTTGGAAGGGCTAATTGCAGCCATGCACCAGCATCTACGCGGATCACATTACATGGCGACTGTGCCAACGGCGGACCTGAAGAATTCAAAGTCGAACCTTCCCAAAGAAGGAGGACCACAACCACGGGAGGACCCGCGGATCATCCAGGTGCGGAAGGACGAGGAGAAACTCACCCAAATACCATACCAGGACAGTCGCCGCAAGGAGAAGAAACGCGGGGGTAAAAAAGTATACCTAAGGAGGCTCCGAGCGGCACTTAGGAGAATAGCAACCGAAGAAGAGAATCCACCACCCTGGGAACGCCAAGGGGAATTATTTATGCAACGTTTAGACATGAGGATGACATTAAACTAGATATGAAAAACTGGCCAAAATATTGCCCAGGAAAAAACATGGATCCAGAACCTCTACTGATTCGCATTGATATGGTATATTCAAAAGCAAGGAAATCGGGTTCCACATGAACTCAAGCCGAGAGACGTCGAAAGGCGGTTTTGCATGTCCGAAATGCTGCTGGAACGCAACAAAAGGAAGTCATTTTTGCATCGGATTGTTACGGGTGATGATAAATGGATCTATTACGACAACCCCAAGCGAAAAAAATGATATGTGAAATCCGGCCAAGCAGCCAAATCAATGGCAAAGCCGAATATCCATGGTGCGAAGGTAATGCTCTGTATTTGGTGTGATTGGAAAACGGCTCTCAAACACGTTAACGATGCTTCACAGGAAATTAAACAGTTAATAAATAAGGATAACGTAATTAATATAAAAGTTAGCAGGATCCCGACAATCATGGTATACAACAAATCAACGAAGCATACAAACATGACTCTAACCAATATAAAACTACACAAAAACTGGGAAAATACGTGGCAACACAAAATTGCCATGGATGTGGCCGATATGCTAGAAGATATATCTTCTACCAAAACTATAGATCTAGATACCACGCAAACAAACAAAGAAAATATTAGATACACTACGATACATGGAAGTATGTACAAAGGTGATTACACATCAACTCTAGCTAGCCCATGCATCCCCACTCATCATATTAATATCAGTACTATAGCACATGGTATCTTCCACAACAATAGGTGGGCAATTAAAGAAAAATTCAACATACCCACCAATGAAGTTTTTGAATCTTTTATCAGAAATATTATCACAATTAACTCCATCTTCCAATGGAATGACTCGATATATGCCTTTACTAAGCTGAAGGATTTAGAAATTGGTAATAGAATCTTTGACATATTCTCAAGACTAATAGTCTATGAAATGAGCGACGATCTCCAAAATAGTCAATTAGGAAGAAAGCACACAAAATTTTGTGCTAGCATGTTAATAGATAAAAACCAATTTGTGATCCAAACCAAGCCCAATCACCAGGCTCCCATGATGTACATTTTGAATAGTTTAGCTAGAGACATCATCAAAAAACACACAAGTGCAAACAACAGTACAAATTATAATAATTTAAAACTATTCTTTAGAACAGAAGCCCCATCTAACATAATACACACTAACTACAATCTGCTTGTAAAACATGTAGATGGCAGATGGTACAATACGATGTACAGACACAAAATAGATTTGGAAAAAGATACTTCAAAATGCCCCAAATACCACTCAAATTGGGACATAGATCTTATACCACTGTTGTCATACGTAGACAAGATTATTACTACAGCAACAGAAAAATCCCACCCGGCATTATGGCACATAGCAATTAATACTTATGTAAAAAAACCTCCTCCTACACCTTAATATCAGCGTGGAATTAGGTCAATTCCTCATACAATCCCGCCATAACAACATTTATAAGAGAGCAGCTAGCATTGAGGGAATGAAAAAAGGGCAAACTACAAGAAATAGCTATAGCATCCATCAATGAGTATATCATGGATAACACCATGAGCAGCTTGGACGCGAGCAGTAAGGACATGGATGTAGAAAAAACAATATTTGACATGTCTAATGACATAATATTTGATGACACATTATTCAATTATACACATGATCACTCACATACTCAACAAGATGGAGTCAACAACAAAAAGTCGGTTTAGAGTATCGGAAAACCCGAGAAAAATCTCGAGCCGCGAATTCTCGAAAGTTTGACAGACTTTGAACAAAGACTCGATCACGCGACATCAGATCTTTTAACCAAAGTTCATTTCGCTCTTTACGGAAAACTCACGAGTGCAACTTTAGAGAAGAAAAACGTAAAACAATTTTGGTAGTTTTTCGTTTTCAGACAGTGAATTTGTGATACATGTGAAAACGGTGAGTGAGTCTTTCAGTCTCGTAGATTTGAAGGCCAGTGGCATCCTTTTTTTAAGTGTGACGGTATAGATAATGCCGATGTGTCTCACTTGGCCAAAACAATATAGCAGGCAGCAAAGAGTGCGGTGAAACACGACACTACCGTAATAAGTCGCGCGAGTAATGTTAACACTACCGTGACCAACGAATACACTTAGTAACAGGATCTCCCATGCATATCAGGCTATTTGCGCAACATTACACCTTTCGTCTACAATATTTCCCGGCACATGCCGCAACGTAAACAAATTGTAATTTTCCAAATTCATTGAATTCAGAACGACACCTACTGCAAATCAGCAGTTCGAATAACGATAAATAGATGTACCGAATCAGCCTGAGTTAATCTGAAGATAGAACACATAGTACATGTTTGATTTAAAAGTTGAATATAGTTTTTTTTTTGTTACGAAAGCTTGAAGTTTAAGCTTTAACATGCGTTACCGACACGACCTCGTTCCAGTACTCGTTCATGTTGCCACATACAAAAATACACTGGATGTGGAGATACTTGAGTTGAAGAAGATATTAGTGAAAATATTAGAGTCCGAAGAAAATATTAGTGAAAACAAGAATGCACAGTGGATGGAAAACTCTAGTGTTCATGACGAAACGGACGATAAAAACATAAGGCAAATCGCAAAATCGATAAATAGTATGTTGTCGTGACAAACTACAGGGAACAATTTAATGAATTTTGATAGATCTTCCAGTTCAGTGTGGCCAATTGTAACATCCAGAAATTTCTCCCGACATTATTTCTACGTGCACTGTAGTGCCCTTGGAAACTTAAATATTTTTCAGTCGGACTAGCTGTACCTTATTGTCCGAATTGAAAAATAATAAGGTACAGTTAGTCCGATTTGACCTTGTGTGTTTCAATTGCGAGGCGAGCGAAATCCAACGGGATTGCTTTGCGCTCGTCTCGAAACGCACATGAAAGCTTGAGACAGTCTCTATGAGATCGTGGCGGAGGCCGAATGGTCAGTCGGGAGAGTGGTGGAAGTTTGCGAGTTGGATGGAAGTGAATTATTTCCATCCTGATTGTTGTTAATATTTCGATTGCTAAGGGGAATTCTAGCACAATTAAAAACTAAGTGACGGTCTATATACCAGTTTGCGGCTATGATATTATGACGAATGAATAATACGTAGCATCCCATTTCTCCAGAGCTGACCAACCCCATTGTTCATGAACCCACCCGAGCCGCAGCGAGCTAGCAAAGCGGCACCCCAGCATCCGTCGGGGTTGGTTAAAGGGTGCTCCGCTAATGCGGAAGAGGGGCCTTTACGGCCATTTCTAGGGCACCCTGCTCTCGGGGCAATTCTTTTTTTTTTTAATTTGCCTCTTGGATTGCATTATCCCACTTTGGTTGGACCTTAGCCATCTCGGTCCTGGACTTCGGTCTGGTTCTGAATTGTGCTAAGGCACACAGCCCTCGCAAACAAATATTCGCTACAAATTGCACCCAACGTGGGGCCCGAAACTTGGTTTTGGGCAACCCACAAAAGTGAGAAAATAGTTATGAGTTTCGACTCATACTCCCCTCAAGACTTTACGTCTTTAATCCTTAAAATTCCATTCTTACTTGCATATCTTCGAATCGCCTCCCTTGCGATTCAATACTATTTCGTTCGAGAGAACAAACCCTTGAAATAAGACCTGCACTGCTCGCTCTTTCCTTTTAGCCGCAAACATCCTTCCCAATCCCATCCTTGTAGAGTAAATTCCTTTAGTTTACCTTTTGGGTAGCTTCCCATTGTGTTGTCTTTTTGAAGCTTTTTGGTTTTGGGTGCAACCCGGAGGTTGGCCGTGGATAACAGGTTTTGGTGGTTTACTGCCAATCTTGTCCCGGTCATCCGAAAGGCCCCTGCCCCACTTTATGTCGGGAAGCTATCCCAAACTATCTTGGCTTGGTGTCTTGACCCAGGTTCGGCTTTTGGCTCGGGTTTGGTTCAAGCTGTGGTGGATTACGTGGGGTTGGCGTGGTGCTACCTACACGTTCCTGCAGCTTGGCCAGACTTGGACCATTGGTTGAATCTGAGTCAAGCAGCAACATTGTTGTTTTGATGTCCTACTCTTCTCTTTTCTTGGAAATTTCGGTGGAGGTGGACAGATCTCTAAAGTGGGCGTTTCCGCTTACGAAGCGACCCTAAACATTGTATTTCATTAAATTTCATATACAATTTCTAACATAAATTTCGTATTTAACTTTAACTTTTGATAGTTCCTAAATGTCTCTATAAAAGACCTTGTATTTCAGTAAATTCCATACACCAATTTTAACGTCTAAATTTCTAATTCAACTTATCTTTAGATAATTCAGAATGTCCTTAGCAAAAACTTCGTCATCTTTGTCTCACCAATTTGTGTAAAAGCCAACCAGCCAGCGGACCTGAAATGGGAGGATCTGACCGGGTCTCGCCTAATAAGAAGGCCTAGTTTATATGAGTAATTTGAGATTTTTTTGAAAAAGAATACTCGCACGAAAAGAGAATTTATATTTGTCAGTCACACACTAGTTGTGCAATTTAGTTTTAGCCTCATTTAAAGTTGTATTATAGTTAGTCACACTAATCGGTGTGCAATCATTCTTGAATATTTTTGCCACTTTTGGTCTATTATTAAGCATTGCTTTTAGCCACTTTGGCTTAGACTAAGCTTATCATAGTATATAAGAGAGTTAGACGCACAGTTGGTATGCAACTGGTTGTTGACCTGAATTTTCAGCAAACCGAATTTAAATATAAGCGTATTCTTTTCAATCAGTCACGCGAGCGTGCATCTCATAAATTTTTCTTGAATTTCTATCGGATTGGCACAGTACTGAGGACCTGTCTGGCGCCATAGTGGAGGCTCAGTGCTCCATCAGTCAGCAGGCATTCACCACCGCCCAGGCCACTCACATTACGAAGTATGAGCACAAATTTCACGTGCCATGTCTGGGGCAGTGGTTAAAAAACCATAAGGATTGTCCTTTATGCGTGGTCCACTGAGTCTTCCCTTCGGTGCTGTAGCATCCAGTAATTTTTTTATTTCTTTTCATACAAAAATTACTGGACACATACCTCCGACCCACACTTCTTTCAACATCTTTCAATTGAAAACGCATTTCAATTGCACAAAAATAAGGTCCCGCAAGTCCCCCGGTGACCTTATTATTGTTTTCGCACAGCAACGAAATTCCTAACGGGATTTCTTTTGGCTGTGCAAGCGCGCATTGCGAGCTGGAGTGCTCAAGATCGAGACAGTCGGAAGGCATTCGTGGGTGAGGCCGGACGGTCGAGAGAAAACCATGGCGGGTGGCCGAAAAGAACAGAAAGTGGAGAGTGGAAGTATTAGTTTTGAGATAGTTGAAAGTGAACTAATTTCGTTAAAACTCGGTATGTTAAAATCAAGAAACTTGATATGTTTTCTTTTTCCTTATAATTATTACAATTAAGCTAAAGGAGTAAGAGTAGCCTCAAGACTGTGTGGTACGAAACTTTCAGTTTAGGATATGATTTATAAATCGTCGCAAACTAAACAAATCAGAAAGAAAAATACTAAAATTCCCGGTAAACGTTAGTTATTTATATGAATGTTTGACATGAGTTCCCTCAGATATGCAGTATACTTTACATATGCACCACAATTTTAGTTTCACCATCTCGAATAATATAAATGTAACGAAGACTAATATTAACTGTGAAAAAAAAACAAAAACAAAAACAAAAAAAAAAAAAAAAATATTGGAATTTAAATATATTCCTAGGAGAGTGGTATTAAAATTATAGCACCTATAAACTCATAAATAGGATTCGATTTTATTTATTAGTTAAGTATCTTTTCCGGCGGATGTACCGTGAAACAACAAGCCTGACCCTATCAAGAATACAATGAGTTTATGAAAATTTAACAATGTCATCTAGTGCACGGTCATAACCTTTTTGTTGGTACGATACATTCTCCTGACCAGACAATATGAAAGTAGCAATGGAAAAGTTGATGGTTTGAGTCAGGTTGTGTTGTTTGACGCACACAAACGTTGTAGTATATAATACGGCGGACGCATGTAAATATTAATATAAAGGAGAAACCCGCTAAAAGAAATCACACAGAAAAGAGAAATAATTGAAGATGTATTATATTCGTAGCATATATTAAGCGATTAGCCTTCTGCAAACTCATAAGAGAGATAGTTAATTCCACAACGCCTAAAATACGTATTTTGGTTTTGATCACCATGAATAGCATGCGCCCTTCTCCTGGCTATTTGGCCAATTAAATCTAATCAGATGCTTTCTAGCAGATGTAATTTCCGATTTGATTCCGATTTGATGTTTAGATGTCCTATCATCAAAGGGTGTTCCGCTAATGCGGACGAGGGGCCTTCACGGTCATTTCTAGGGCACCCTGCTCTCGGGGCAATTCTTTTTTTTTATTTTGCCTCTTGAATGGCATTAGCCATTCCACCTTTGGACCTTAGCACTCTTGGTTCTGGACTTCGGTCTGGTTCTAAGCTGTGCTAAGGCCATTCCTCAACCACACAATTCGCTACAGTGCCGGACAGGCTCCCCCCCCCCCTCTCCTGCTGCAGCAGCTATGCCGCGAGGGGCTCGGCCGAAGACACAACGGTCGGGGGTAAGAACCCGGGGCATGCAAATACGAGACTTCGATGTAAGGGACTTCGACCTACAGGACCAGAATGGGGCGGAGCGATTAGTCCAGCAACCTGGCCCGTCGTCAAAAGTGTCCCTGTACGAAATCATATATTATTAACAACAAAATCTTTGTCACCACATGTGAACGTAACGCGAAAGGTGTTTTGTCTGGCGCGTCTGAAATTCCTAAGTTATGGAATGTACTTGTGCGCGCTAGACAAAGTTCTCACAGCGAACGCAACTGACCTGTTTGTCTGCAAACAGATTAGGTTGCGCTAGCAATTTTCATGGGAACCACGTTCGGGTGAGTTGAAAATTTTGAAATACAGACAAATTGTAAATTAGATATAAGTGAAGTACAATTTAATAAAGAATCAGTCTAGTTTTAACCATTGGACAAGAAAGTGTTTCTTTTTTCCTTTAAAGCTTTTCAGCGGTAGTTGGGACTGCGTCAAATTTGTACAAGTTTATGCACTTGTGCAGATTAAAGGTCGATACTCCGGGGTTGTACAAGTTTATGCGCTTGTGCAACCAGACTATTTGCTCAGTTCAAGCACTGAAGCATTGAAGCTACGGCATAAGGCCGAGGCTTAAACAGCGGCAGTAGCGCACTACAAGGGAATACATTTGTGTCGATATAAGGCCTTGTCCAAGTTTATGTACTTGGGCAAGGAATAAAAATTTAGTTCGACGTGACTACGTGCACTACGCAGATTCAAGAAACACAGATTCTGCAGAGAAGGAGAAAAGGTATTCAGCCAGGACAAAGCAGCTCTGACTCAAAACAGTCCCCAATCCCGGATATTCCTTCTGAAACCGCCGGTGTGCGCTCTCTAGTGCACCGGGAGATAGGCGGTTTACAACAGCAAATTACCGAACTCTAGAGCGGCAAGCGCGAGTTAACGCCTTGAGATATCTCTTATCGAAAAACTACAAATAAACAATCTCGACCGCACCCAAGGAATGAATGACTGCACCGAGCTCAGACAAGCATCATGAGTAATATAAATGTTTCAAACGATACGGCCGACTGTACTTTGTAAACTACAGATAAGCACACATTGTAAGACGATGAACACATATGGCATCGATCACGTACGCCTATTGATTATAGATAATGGAAAAGTATAAATAAACCAAATGAAAACGCTCTTACTTTACTGATCGTCTGATCAAGTAGACGTTTTAAAGTCTTTGTAAACCTAATCTTAAAATATTCGATTTAATAAAGTATTAGTCATAGAAAAAATATCTTGATATTTTTTCATGAAGTTAGACGTCCAGCTAACTTTAATTCGCGCGACGTTAGAGCGCATGGCTGAGCTAACCCTTCCGTCACATTCTGGAAACGTGGCGTCGCCGAGACTAAACCCTCGAGCGCAGTCGTTCGTGCCCATACAAAGGCCTTATTCCATCCATCCATCGGGGGTCAAGGCTCCGCCACCATCGGGAGCCCGGGGCTTTCTGCCTCATCCGGGTTCCTTTGAAAAATAAGGCAGTATTTTTTTTCGCTTTTTCCTCTTTTTCAGATTTTCAATTTTCTGGCTCCGTGCGTCGTCACGAGCACTGGGTCTGCTAAGCCAGCCCATTTTGCAGAGCCACGGGTGGTTTCCTTAACGAAACAATGCCCCCTTTTGTCCCTTGGGTATTTCTATATACCAGTTTGCGGCTACGATATTATGACGGATGAATACGTAGCATCCCGTTTCTAGAGAGCAAACCAACTCCATTGTTTCAAGAACCCACCCCAGCTGCAGCGAGTTAGCAAAAAGGGACCCCAGCATCCGTTGGGGTTGGTAAAAGGGTGCTCCGCTAATGCGGACGAGGGGCCTTTACGGCCATTTCTAGGGCACCCTGCTCTCGGGACAATTCTTTTTTTTTATCTTGGTTCCAGACTCCGGTCTGGTTCTGGGTTGTGTTAAGGCCAGACACTCCCCAACACATAAAATTCGCTACACAATGTTCCTGAGTCAGTACGAAGTGTCCAGTGAACATCTTAAGATTGGACAGCTCGCTAACTGGTGAAGCCAGACAGTGTGTGGAACTGTTATTAGGTGCCGCTAAAGCCCAGTTCTTGAGGTTCTGGAGATTCTGAAAACCAAATATGACCGTCCAGAATTGATCGCAAATGAAATATGTCGGACAATTTGAAATACCATGAAAGTGGGAAACAGTTCATGGACTTCAGTTGTTAAGTACGAAATAAATTGGCCGCACCGATGAAGAACTACGGCAATTTGTCGATGAGCGGCAAATCCTAGCACTGTTTCTCGGTAAGTTCTCAGACCACCTTCTGACTCAATGCGGTGCGTTCATGATTGTGCAACAAAATCGATCGGGCAGAGGAAACACTCAAACATTTTGCACAGTGGTCACGAAAAATGGCTGCGGTAGTGTCAAGACCGTTTCTCACTGAAAGTACTAACGACGAATCTCTCAATCGAATTCAGATGGCAGATAATAGCAAATCATCACAACGTAATATATGTAAAACAGCTAATCAGAATTAATATGAAAAGTCGCTGGAGAGCTGCAGAAAAAGTTCAAGCATGGTATTGCTGTCTTCAATTCCATGACCGATTTTTGTTTCTGTCCAGTAGACGGTTGCGCTAAATATCACCACCCGTTACTGCATAAAAGTGCATGTGTATCATCTTACAGCCCAGTACTCTCCTACACTATCTCAGATAGTAAGGTTCTATTGCTGTGAAACTAAGAGGTCCACCAGATACGTTGACTATTAAAGCTAATATTGATGAAGGCAGCACAGCGACGTTAACTGAATCATCATTGGCAAAGCTCATTTCCCAATGGAGGCTCCGACATGCTTATTGTCAGGAGATTCCTCACTGTGATCAACACGCGCTACATTGCCTTGGAAACAAGAAGTTCCAAGGTCAAGAACCGTAGCGCATTTCTGAAAAAAATGAAACCGCTAACAACGGATTTTTCAAATTCATGATCGTGCAGGAGGCAAGAGAGAGAGAGAGAGACTGGTGCTGGCAGACGATCGGGCAATCGAGACAGTCGTTCGAAAGTCGTGAGCGAGGTCGCTCGTACCAAAAACCGCGAGTCGAGGGTTGTTTGATACCTGACGAAAGTACATCAAACTCATGGAAAATCAATCGAATATTCTTTCGTACTAAGCAAATTTAACCGTTCAATCATAATTGTAAATTAACCTTTGTTCACATACAAAGTCAGCAAATGTAAAAATTGTTTTGCAATTATTAATATGTAAGCAAACTAAATAATGTATAAAAGACAAAGCATACGTACAATAAATGTCAGTTATTGATCAGACTATTGGGAATACAAGCCTTTTATTTTCAACTATTCTTGATGAGGCTGCCAGAACTTCCAAAGTATTCTTACAAGTTATCAAAGACTTCAAAGAAGATTCAACGTACTTCAGAGTATCAACCAAATTACTCATACAAGTAACTACAGTCTTCAAAGTTTTTCAGATTAATCCAGCAAGGTTTCATCACACATCTGGATTCCGACGAGCCGAATCTTGGATTGTATCATCTATTACGTCTCTTACTCTCGTAACCTGCGTAGCCTCCGCCTCCCGATGGAGGGCAAAGGGGACAGTTCCGGTCGGCTAACTCCTGTGGAAACGGGGGTGGGTCGTTTACAGGCGCCACTCGCTTTAAAAATTCGCAACCGGAACCGTCTCTGAAACCACCGTCTATAAGCGAGAAATCGACGGCGGCGTACTGACTTTTACGATTTCAAAACTTCACTACAGGCACTCGATAATCTCTTAACCGTCCTGCCAGAAGGGCACAAAGGTGACACCAGCAATTTAAAACATTACAAGCATTTTATTGCTCGAAATTAATCCAATTCTACATCTATCGACGGCGCCGCGTTACTTAATCTACTTTCACTTATTCCAATAACAGCAAAGAAAACTTAGCCTACCTTGGACCTTCTTCGCACCAATACGCTGCCAACACTCGCTCGTTCAGTTACAACAAAACCGGTGCTTCCCCGAAGCGTTGCTCCACTGCTGCCGTGGTTTGAATGTTGATCATCGATCTTACGTGCGCCGAGTTCACTTCACCGGCGCTCGACTGTCTCAGCTCCTCCTGCCACTTATCGTGTGCTTCCCCGCTTTGACGAAATACTGCCGTCGTTGTTGGCCCAACGATCTTCGCTGCGGCTTAAGTTGATGGTTCACGCCGTCGCTCGCTTGCTATGAGTCGTATTCGTTTAACCGTTCCTCACCACTGGACTATTCGTCGAATTTTCGCAGCTAGATTCCTTCCTCGATACTCCTTGGTTTTCCACACCACTCGGCTGTCGACCAATTGCTGTAGATAGATTCACGTTCCTCGTCCCGTCCAGTCAGGTTTCAAATCAGAAAAAAGAAAAGTTGTTAACAAAAAGGAGCTTGCGCCAACGCGTGCGAGCCTCACCCTGGTTGCCAAAAGAAGAGAGCTCCCTAGCCCTGTCAACTCGCCACGAAACCTTTCCTAGAGGGATTTTCAACCGCTTCTGCGGTATTCCAAATGCCGTTGCCGCCACCTCCAATTTATCATGTTGGCGGGTGCATTGGCCCCTTACACGCGCATTCGAAAGTGCATTTTCCCGCAGTAGTAACGATGGCTAGCGGAACGCACCCCTTTCTGCCTTTTTGCCGCGTGGTGGCGGCTCCGTCGCTGCCAGTCACCATGTTGCCATCCCAACTGTCAGTTGGTATATTTTCCTTGTTTTCCCTGTCACCTTGTCTAGTGTATGAACGTCGAACCGAATGGTATTTTTGGCTGTCGTCATTTTCCGCACATTATCCACGGCCACATCGTACTTTTTGGAATCTTCTCGCGGTAATTACTTTATAGGTAAGTTTCGTTTCGTTTCGATTTGCTTGCTTCCTTTGCAGGCAACAATCACTTGAATTTCCAACAAGCAGCCATGTTCAATGTCAACATGGATTTCGTTAGCAAATTAACAAGATATTCACAGCAACCTGTCGGCGTTGAACTATCACAATGTTGAATGCACTCTATTCCACGTTCTAGCGGCCAGATAATTACGAATAAAAACGATTAGACTCCACTTCTCGTCAGTTTTGCAGAAATCATTTTACGTCAAAACAGTGCTCGTCAGAAAGCCAGGGATCTCTTGATTAGTGTTGTGCTTATGTGGTGCTCGTTTGCCGAAGGCCATAACCGCGTCGGATTAGTTTGGTGGTTCCAGCAATAATTCGTTCCAGCTTAGTGGTTGAATTCATTGAAAATGGTGTGTTGTTTATTGGGTCGAGCCATCGCCGCTCGTCTTATTTGAATCGCCGGCAATGGTGCGACCTGATAGAAGACAAACTCAGAGCACGCCGGAGTGTCCGCGTTCATGCATTTTCCCAAATTTCCTTCCATCTACTTTTTAGAATTCTACTTTACTTTTTTACGATTCTAACCGTACTAAGCTTAAATTCTACTGCTCCAAATTCTACACTTCAAATATTTCTGTACATTTTCTTTTCCTTTTTAAAACGATATTTGCTGGCGTTACATTTCCCCCTTCCCCAGAGAATTACGAGGTGATTCTCGTCATTATTCGCGCTGATCAATCTACGTTCGTTGTGAGTTTGAGAACCTAGGTCTTGCATCGCCTATCGGATAAGAGCTCCATGTCTTATGCGCGTTAGCCTTATGTTCTACCTTCGATTGTAATTCACAACCATTTCCATCGACAACACACGATCACACACACTCCTGCCATTTTTACGTACACTATTTCTTCCTTGTTTTATCCTACATGCAGCCTCTTTTCCTGTGTTGTTCCGTTTTCTCCTTTCCTTTTCTTTTTGTTCAGACCCTGACTGATACATGCTCTTAATGTTTTAGGATCTTGTCGAATGGAAGAAGAAAAGTAAAGAAAAAGGAAGAAAAGGAGAAAGGGGAAAAAAAACAAACAAAAAACGCACAGCTGTCTGGAAAGAACCCGTACCAACAGTCCACAGAGGATTAGTGGCAATCATCGTTCTGCCGAAATTGGCTTAAATACACATCGGTTGAAAGGTAACATTGTTCTAATACGAACTATATAAATTAGACGCTTACTATTGTTCTAATCCTACCAATGGAATTAAATTTACCCTCCACCACGTTATGTTAGAGACTATCTACCTATTTATTCCAACATGGCATATGCAGCACACGTAAAGCAGAAACTGAACACGGAAGCTGTTCAACGTATCATTAGCAATCACAAGAAGGACAGTGCAAGCTGCTACAGTCTTGCCTACTTCGAAATTCGTCTGGAGAAGTGACGAGACGCATGGAGGGAGTGTGAGAAGCAGCATGCCGAAACGAATCGCCATTGGAGCCACAATTCGGAACTTCTCAGCTCATATATGGCAGACTACACGAAGTTCGAGGAGTTAGATTTGGATTATGCGACGCTCTGCAAAGCTAAATTACACGAATTATACCAGCCAGCTAGGGTCCAGTCAACATCTGCAGCGATCCACGATTCTCTGAAGCTAAAGCGAATCAGGGTTCTATCATTCAATGGAAAAATTCCATTACTCACTGTGTGTGCTGAAAATGCATACCTACATTCATAAGATATTGTGTTCAAACCCGAATCATTCTTATCTATCCTTTGTGTCATAAAAAGGACTAAGTGCACATTTATGAATGTTTACACAGCTGCATGTTGTGCGATGCACGGATGGTTTTATAGTTTTCTGAGTTAGTTGAAGACAGAACTTGAACTGTTATAGATGCCTGTTCGTGATTTTAGTGAAAGATAAAATAAAGAGTTTTGAAGTGAAATAATCTGTTTTATTGATGATTAGAACGAGTTGAACTAATAGTGTTCGTTCCGAGATCTATACCAGAATATAGTTCACACGCCGGTGCGAAAAATGCAGTATTTACGGAATGCCTTGCGTGGAGATGCGGAGGTACTAATCCCGCATATTAGTGCCACGAACACTAACTACGAAGTAGCGCGCACTTTGCTATATGAACGGTACGACAACGATCGTGCCATTGCACAAGAAGCAATCCAGCGCACAACTACAAATAAATGAGTTCGATCTCATGACAATTTTCATTTTAAATCGTAAGATTGATGACGATGCTCGATCAGAATGGCAAAAAAAAGCTCAGCGTCAACAACGATATGCCATCATTGGATTCATTTCTTGAATTCATCAAACAGCGTTTTGTCATGCTAGAAGCGTTAGCAATGACCCGCAAAAATAAACTGAACAAGGTCGAAAAGCGACCATCAGTGTCAGCACACAAATCTCATATAACAAAACATATGAGTTGCGTTTTGTGTCAGGCGCCACATTGTCTCGTTCAATGCGAGCAATTTTATAAATTGAAAGATAAGCGGACTATAGTGGAAACATAAATTATGCTTCAATTGCTTGAGCAGCAAGCATAAATTGAACCAATGTCCACCGAAGCGACAAAAAATATACAATAAACGGCACAACACGTTATTGCATAAAGAGATTTCGGATCCCGCCGTTTTGAGTCATCACATCAACGGAAAAAGCTCTGGCAACGGCGTTAATCAATGTAAAGTCCATATCTGGAATATTCATTTCTTTACGCGAATTACACAAACCAAATCTCACGACATAAGCAACATAAATGCAACATTCGCAAAGAACTCATAAACAATTAAATTAGAGTCAGCAATAACCAAAATTGAAAACGTACCGATTGCTCAAACACAATTAAAATTAAAATGTAAACATCTTTTCTTTTGCTGACTGATCGAAATTTGAGTAGATCATAAACCAAGCGATCATGAGAACATAAACAGATTCAGAAACCATATAAATAGACCACTCAAGTTAGTCAAGTTCAGTTCTAGCAGTTCAATCAGTTCTAGTTACTCTGTTCACAAGTTCAGTCTAGATGTTAAGTTCAAGACGTGTTAGTAACTAAGTGGACATATCTTCTGAGATAATTCAGTTGATACATAAAATAAAATTGTTTTAAAAGAATTATGGGTGTTTTAATTAAAACAAGTTCCGCGGAAGGAACTTAATAATTTTTTTTAATCACCAAATATTTCATCGGCAAAACTCGCGTGCTCTTAGCTCAGGCTCACAAAATTCCTTCATAAGCGGAACTGCAATTCAGCTACTAGGGATGCCTCGCAAACATGCGAAGTTTCAAATAAGTGGGATCGGAAGTACAGCTGGACTTACGACCAAAGGAATCGTAAAAAAAACTGCAGTAAGAAATTTAAAAACAAACCCATACGTATCACCCACCGTTACTGCTCCATTGCCGTCGTACCCCAACAAACTGGAGCTACCGGATGGCGTGACTCGATCGGACCTAGCTGATACACAATTCAACCAACCTTCGGTTATTGATGTTCTAATCGGAGCTTATACTTATAGTTTATTCATGTTACCAGGCACCAAAATAGAGCACCCCTGTGCACGGCAGACAAAACTATGATGGGTTTTAATTGGTGCCACACAATGTACTTCTAAAAATCCCAAATTATCTTCTCACGTATGCTCAGAAGATTTAGATGGGTTATTGCGAAAATTTTGGGAAATCGACGAGTTATCAACCAAAAGATCATTTCTGTGCATGGTCATGCTTAACAATCACTTACCGTCGTCAATAATATTACTTACCTGCATCAACATTGTTTATGCATGCTTGCAATCATGCAATGTGCGAGTACAATAACAATTACGTACATTTATGTCTCATGCTTAAGCAGGTAACCTATATTCATTTGTGCATACATACTGTCGTAGAGTCTAGAGTTAAGTTAATCATGTCAACAATTTTGCAAGCGGTAATTGTAATCAAACATAAGTTCAATAAGTACACAATTAATTAATGTAGAATAAGCATTTTGTTACTATAAAACGTAGACCAGTTGCGAATAAAGTTCATTGTAGATGAATGGAGATGTTTTTTGATTATGCTACTCCACTTGATGCCCCTCGCATCCCCACGCGTCGCACAGTTGTCCTTTTCTTTTATTCGCCTACATTCTGTCGCTTCGGCCATTACTTCTGTTTAGTTAGAAGCTTCCAGATGCCATTACTCGTCGCTATGATTTAATAGACAGCAAAAACATTAAAGAAGGTAAAACAAAACAAATATAATAATTTGCATTGGGTGGCATCGATTTAGGTAGCAGCTGCATCACCGTCAAATTAAAAAACCAGATGACTACAACCTGTTGAGCGCAGAAGTCCGCTTTCCAGTCGTTTTCTCGCATCTGTATCAGCACTCGTCCTACGAGATCCAAATCTTCCATCCAAAGCTCAAAATTGTGGGTTCGCGCACGAGCATTATACTCGCGATCAAAGTACGACAAGGTATTTCTTCCGTTCGTATCACTATATAAATATCATAATTAGCGCAGTATTTGGCGTTTAATACTCGGAGACGTAGATCAGATATTGGATACGAAAGTAATCATTAGAACTATCGATTCTGTGATTAGCAAAAAAAAAAAAAAAAAAATTTTTTTGAATTTGATATATGGCCAGTATCAGAGGGTGGAGGACCCCAGACCATTTGGGTCAGGGCTCCACTACCATCGGGGGCCCGGGGCTGTCTGCCTCACCCGGGTTCCTTGTAAAAGAGAGGTAGCTTTTTTCCTGTTTTCCCGTTTTAGATTTTCAATTTTTTTTGGCTCCGTGTTTTGTCACGAGCACTGGGTCTGCTTAGGCAGCCCATGTTGCAGAGCCTGGGTGGTTTCCTTTACGGAACTATGCCCCCTTTTGGTCCCTGGATATGTTCTCATATCAGTTTGCGGCTACAATTCATGACGGATGAATACTACGTAGCTTCCCGTTTTCTTGAGAGCAAACCATCCCCATTTTCTCATGAACCCACCCCAGCCGCAGCGAGCTAGCAAAGCGGCACACCAGTTGGTTAAAGGGTGCTCCGCTAATGCGGACGAGGGGCCTTCACGGCCATTTCTAGGGCACCCTGCTCTCGGGGCAATCCTTTTTTTTGTTTTGCCTCTTGAATGGCATTAGCCATTCCACTTTTTGACCTTAGCACTCTTGGTTCTGGACTTCGGGCTGGCTCTAAGTTGTGCTAAGGCTTTCTCAACCACATATTATCGCTACAAACCAACAATCAGTTTTTTTCTGTTTCATTCCGGAACAATTTCACACAACGAGAAATTGGCAGAACAAATGTACCAGCAAACAGTATCACGGGAGGTCAGTGGCAAAAATATTGTTAACTTACCATTTGAGCGACACGCTGATATAGCCAGCTTGAATCAATCAGAAAAAGTGGCATTTATCAGGTTTAGGCAACTCGAGAAGCGACTTCAAAATAATGAAGTCCTATACGAGAAGTATGCAATTTTTATAAAGGAGTATCTTGATTCGGATCATAAAAAAATTCGCTACGCTGAAGCTGAGATTGTTCTTCTACATCGAATTTCATTCAAGGAGTTCTTTTTCACAACATATCCGGATTTCTACTCTGAATATATTGCCAGGCATTGTAATAACCACTATTGGGCAGTTGTTACATTTCAAGTAAAAGAAAAAAGTTCAATGGTCCAATGCCCATACACAAATTTAAAATTGGGAGGAAAGAAAACTATGAAAAAATTTTTTTAGAAAATTTTTTTTTATAAGAAATAATGGAAAAAAGAGAAACAAAACGAAATAGAGGGAATTAGTAATGGGGAATAAAAAATCAATAAAATACTAAAACGAGTCAGAATAGATACAATTTAGAATAAAGTTATCACTAATTTATACTGCACACCAGCCCCCTCGCGCACACACACACACACACGCACACTAAACAACCCCATGCATGATCTCCCCACAGACACTTGGTTACAGAAAATTTTATTATATATGTCTTGGGTTCTCGAATGTTCCGCTTTTGTTTTCTAGAGGGCTCTATGGGCTTTTTGAAGGTCTGGACTGTGTCGAAGATGATTCATGGGAATTTCCGTTGCTATGTGAGGTTTGGGGCTCTGGAATGTTCCCTTTTTATTTTCTAGAGGGTTATTCTACGGATTGTATCCCTTTTTATTTTCTAGAGGGTTATTCTACGGGATTGTTATTGTGTATCGGCTATTTATAGATTGTTTACGGTTTTTGGCTATTTATAGATTGTTTACTGTTTTTGGCTATTTATAGATTGTGTTCATTCCTGGAACACATGATCAGACAGAGACTTTAACGGTTGTCGCTCTTTCGGAAGCCGACACGTCGAAACATGTTTGTTCGTGCATGCAACAATATATATACATATATTTTTTTGGGGAAAAAACCCTTATCCTAACAATACTAAAATGACTAAAACAAACCACATACTCGCACCCCTACTTAACTAATAATCTATATCAAAACAAACACTAAGGCTTTGTATATTCATTATCCCCTATAGGATGGCGAAAACGTACATTGACATAAAACTAAAAAGAAAAGAAATCTAGAATCAACCTAGATCGAAACTCGGCCATCAAGCATATCAATGATGCTTCGTTAGTAGTGCAAAGGATTTTAAATAAAGATAGTGTGGCGAACATAAAAACGAATAAAATTCCCACAATTATGCTATACAAAACTACAGCAAAACGCACTAATATGATCCTAACGAAAATGCAATTACATAAAAACTGGGACAATACGTGGCAAAATAAAATCGCTACAAACGTCATGAAAACGCTAGAGGAAATTATATCCTACAAAACAATTAAATTAGACACTGCACAAATAAGCAAAGAAAACTACAGATATGAAAAAATACATGGCAATCTAAACATGAAAGAATACAAAATCACACTAGCAAGCCCGGTTCTCCCCACACACTATCTGAACGTTAGCACAATGGCATACTATATATTCCACAACAACACATGGCTGATAGAGGAAAAACTCAGAATCTCAAACTATGAAACTTTCAAATCGGTCATCGACAATATCATAGTTATTAACTCCATGTTTGAATGGAATGGCTCCATATATATATTTTCAAATGTCTCAGAGATTTTGAAATAGGAAAACGGTTGTTTGAAATGTTAAGTAAGCTGATTACACACCAAATGTACAACGACCTGAGAAACAGCCACATAGGTAGAAAACAAAGATTTTTGCACCAGCATCCTAGTGGACCAAAACCAATTTATTTTCGAATCCAAACATAACCACCAGGCTCCAATCTTGTACATTCTTAACAGCTTAGCCTTAAATATCATTAAGCAGCAAAAAAATGGCAACTACAACTACAACAACAAAAACAAACTCAAATTATTTTTTAAAGAGGAGGCCACAGATTTTCTAATACATACAAGCAATAACATGCTATACAAGCATGACAATGGAAAATGGTACCACACTGTTTTTAGGTACAATGTAGACTTAGATAGAGACATGCTGGGCCTCCCAAAATACTCCAATAAACCAAATACAAACTTAGAACCAGTGCTAGATCGTAGAAACGACAATAGAAAGATCTCACCCAGCACTTTGGAACATAGTCATTAGCACGCACATTAGAAACTGCCTACAGCGCCTCAATCTCAGTGATGAATTGGGACTTTTCCTAATCCATTCCCAGCATAACAATATCTACAAACAAGCTGCTAAAATTGAAGGCACGCTAACAGGAAATCTACCAGATATTGTAAATAAGTCCATAAATGAATATATTATGGACAAAACCATTAGTAGCCTTGACATGAGTAACATACATGTAGAAGAAAATACTACAAACACAACAACAACGAGCACAACAAGTAACTCAATGATAAATGATATACATGACAACGAGCCCAGCAGCGACGACAACAACGAAATCAGCAACATATCAAACAGCATAAACCACAACAGCAACAACAACAACACAACCTTGAGCCAGAATGACAATGATCCAGACGACATTCTAAAAAGAGCAGAATTTTGGGCTGAACCAGAAGCAATTGAGGAGCTTGAGGACCTCCGACTCTCGACCTCTTCGAAAAGGCTACGCGAAACAGCTACCAATGAACTTTTCCAACAAGATCAAAAACGCGCAAGTTACGTACCTATATTCCCACAATAGAATTATTAAATAAATATGACACTGTGTTGCAGAATGTAACGAAACACCTGCAACAAGTGAACAATGTACATTAAAAACATATATCTATTCACGTGGGATCTGCATCATCAGCTTAACTGATATGCAAGTGTTCCCACGAAACTGCAGACACTAGGTCAGCAGAAAATAGTGGATAAATAGACTATACGTGGCTCATCCCGGAGAGTTTGAATTCAACCGTGTAAGGGTAACCGCTGCCCAATTAAGAACAGAAATAATCGTGTATAACGTAAACTTAAATAAATATTCTTTTGACTTAAAAGTTTATGATACGTGTTTCAATTGTTTTTTTTTACACCGAGACTCACTCTCCACCATAACTGGCGCAGTCGGGTTTTTCGAACTGTTAATACCGCGAAGGTTAATACAAGTTCCTGTTAATACCGCGAAGGTTAATACAATTTACTGCTTAAATAAAATAAAGTGAAGATGCAAGAGCACGAACACGAAGCCTAAAGTCGGCTTAAAAGACCTGGTGAGGCTGCTAGGTTATCTTGCAAATAAAAAAAAAAAATAAATAAATAAAATAAACAAAAAACAAAGTGAAAGTGAAAGCTAATAAACAACAAGAACCAAGAAGAAAAAGAAACTGTTGCTGAAATTTGAGAATTTGTGAGAAACTGTTGCTGAAATTGTGTTGCGTTTTATGGAAAACGGAGGTAAACAAAAAGATTCATATTAGAAATAAGTATATTTTACAGTATAAAAGTGGCCCAAGCACGGAAAGAAGACCGGCAACTAAAATACTTGGAAAACAGGGAAGTTTTACTAAGGCGAGAAGAAATGGATGAGCAAATTAGGCAATTCCAAGAACAACTGCAACAACGCGAAGCGCAAATCGAGCAGCTGGCCGAAGCGTTACACACACTACGTTTTCAACAGGAATCGAGACAGCAGAGAGAAAGAATACTAAAGGAAGTGCGATACATGTCAACATTTACTGGAAACGGCGACGTATCCATCAATAGCTTCGTCAGTAATGTTGAATATTACCTAAATGAGATGCCAACGGAAGACCTGAAACGAATGGCAACGAGATCAATCTACCACGAAAAGATTCAAGGGGAAGCAAAATTCGCAATTCTAAATCTTCCGGAGACTGACGACTGGAAAGTAATAAAGGAACATCTGAAGCTTCGTTTCCGATCAGACGTTGAACCGGCGCAAATTTACAAAGACATCAATAGTTTAAGAGTGAGAAATGTAAGTGAACTAGCTGTAGAAATTCAAAGAATAAAATTCAAAGCAGACGAATTAACAATATTTTATAAAGATGACCTATATATTGATTTATCTAATGTAAGCTCTTTACTAGTTAATATGGTTAAAGAAATGAGTCAAGGTACTCTCCTTGACAAAATTTATGAAGTTAGGGATTTTGAAACAATTATATCAATAATGAAAAATCGTCGATTTGAAGACGAATGTACAATATAAGATACGAATTTCGAAAACATAGAAACAGTGTGCCTAAACCAGAACGAAATAAATTCTCAAACTATCATAAACAGCATCAACCTGTAGAGCAAAATGACAGACGAGACTCAGGACACTTTAAATATAACACAAGACAAAACTACGACAGACATGACAGAGATTACAATACCGACTCACAACAGTCAAAACACCACTTATGGCATAAGCATAGTTCCTGTAAGTGTAATAATATTAGCAATTGTCGTATTTGTAATATATGTAAATTTCGACAAATGCAGAAAAAAAGGAAAAACAAGGACTCAGGAGAGTCCTAACCAAAGCGGGGGAGAAGTTACGTATATTCCCACAATAGAATTATTAAATAAATATGACACTGTGTTGCAGAATGTAACGAAACACCTGCAACAAGTGAACAATGTACATTAAAAACATATATCTATTCACGTGGGATCTGCATCATCAGCTTAACTGATATGCAAGTGTTCCCACGAAACTGCAGACACTAGGTCAGCAGAAAATAGTGGATAAATAGACTATACGTGGCTCATCCCGGAGAGTTTGAATTCAACCGTGTAAGGGTAACCGCTGCCCAATTAAGAACAGAAATAATCGTGTATAACGTAAACTTAAATAAATATTCTTTTGACTTAAAAGTTTATGATACGTGTTTCAATTGTTTTTTTTTACACCGAGACTCACTCTCCACCATAACTCGCACGCATACCAAACAAGCGGAAGCCTACAATTAACACACAAAAACTTCGACAGCACAATCACGTAGTTGGAATAAATGGCCATGCTATATATACAAAAAACATAATAGAAACCATTATTATTAGCGACGAAGAGGAGAGTGAATCAGAAGATGTTTATAACAAAACAATCTCAATACACGAATATTCTGATGAGGAAACAATAAAAGTAGAAACCTCGGATTTGCTATGGTCGTAAGACCTCGGTCTCTAACAGGCGCAAAATATCAACTATTACGGCACGAGTCATATATATTCCAAATTCCCACGACGTACAAATCATCTTAGACCAAACAAACAAGCAGACGCGACAAATGTAACAAAACACCTACTACAAATATACCTGCACAAGTCCATTTCATATTCTCACGACAGACAAATTCTTCTAACAAACAAGCAGACGCGACAAACGTAACAAAACACCAATGACAAATCTATCTGCACAAGTCATGTAAATTCCCACGATAGACAAATTCCTCTAACGCTTGTCGCGACATAGCGTCAGCATTTATATTTACTATAAATTTGGATTACTTGACGTCCCCGGGCAGTTGCTCGAGAAGACACTAACAGTGCAGATTAGTTCGTTGTATTTTTCAAATAAACGAAGCTTATAATAAAACGTGTTTGTAAAAAATCAACAAGGTGTTATTAATTTTTGTGATAGTTAGTGCTCGCAACCACATAACTCACGCAGCAACAACTACAATGGCATGTAGCAACGTCAACGGATCGAAGTAACAACAACAACAAGCTGAATTTACTACAACATATTAGAATAATTATGATCAATATTAATCATGTAATTTGCTTAGATCACATACATTACAATAACATGTATATACTTAGAATAAGTGGATAAAAGAACTATTAACAATTACAACAATAAAAAATCTTCAATAAAGTCTACTCAACATTTTTCATTTTTTAGTTCATTAAATGTTCCTTACATTCTAACCACACACACTAGCCCTCCCAACACACTCAAACACAAAAAAACACATCTTCAATCTAATCTTTACACTGAACGTCAGAAATTCTTTGAGTTTCCTATCCAACAACGAAGAATGAACACAGCCAGACCCAAAATAATTGGCACAACTTATTACCCACCAAAATAGATTGTACCCAATCACAATTCGTAAAACAATTGACACAGCTAAATACCCGTTTAAACAGATTAGACTCAATCCCAAATCTTATTATGCTTCTAAATACTCAACACACAACACCTTCCTCCCCGGGGCAAACTAAAATCCTTCACAAAAAAACACACAACACCAGCATAACTTTTTACAAGCAAATAGTACCTAGTACACCTTCAACCCTCCAACCCACTCACTCGTCTACACTCATATCTTAAAAACGGGTAGTGACCCTATGTAGTGCTAACAAACCAAAATCATGGCACATGCTCCCCACATGATACCTCCTACTCCCCCAACTCTATTTATTCCTCTACTTCTTCTACTTCTTCTTCCTAACCGGTCATTTTCTCAGCATCCACATTCTTCCTTCCTATTTTACGTCTCATTGGGAATATACAATAAGAAAAGAAATAAATTAAAAAATATATTCAAAATAATATATAAAAAATATTTAAAATCTAAAAAAATTATTTAAAAAAAAATAAAAATAAAATTATCCCTGCTTCATGTTGCCAACTGTCAACCACCAATTTAACATTGGCCTCACAAACCCTGAGAATATAGACATGTTGCTTGGGACGTCCAATCGAAGACTGAGGGAGTTATCGTTGTTAAATGATACAGGACCGTGACATTAGTCCGTCCGCCCTCGCACGATAGATAATCTTGACAACATGGTAGCCCTGCACGGGTTGTATTCAGATGAGATGCCTGGATTTCTGCTATATAGTTAGTAGTGCTAAGCATTGGATCCATGCACACCATCTGCTTACACATAGACATGTAATAAGACAAAAACAAGTGCCTTCACTACATGGATAGCGCACCTGTTGCTAAATCGTCATTTTCATTCTCATTTCCGAGGGCCGGGCTTTTGGTCTGGGTCAGTGGGCTATCATCGCTCATCCAACACTACTTGAGTGATGTGGGTCAAGACCGCCGGACACTATTTCCGGTAGATGTTCTTTTTCCACACTCTAGAAACTGCGCATAGCGTAACATTTCAAGGTTCGACCCTCGCAAACCTATCCAGCATTACCAGTTGAAAACAGTTACTTATAGCAAGTGCTCCATCCTTGGCAATAAGGACGCTCCATCAGAAGTAGAAGCACGTTTATATCCAGAAGCTGCAAATGTTTTGCTGAATGACTTCTACGTAGATGATGTCCTAACTGGGTCTGATAATTTAATAGAGCTAGAAAAACTTCAGAGAGGTTTGCTACACCTGCTAGCTAGAGGTGGATTTCATTTACGAAATTGGCTTTCAAATCAAATCATTTACGAAAGTGGCTTTCAATTCAGTGAAAGTGGCTTTCACATCAATCAGCGTCAATCCCAATTCAAGATCAAGAAATTAATGTGCCACTTGATATAACAACAACAGAGAATATCAAAACATTAAGACTTCAGTGGCATCCAGCAAAGGACGAATTCAAATTCGAACATTTCATTCTTACAAAAAGGAGCATACTTTCAGAAATAGCAAAACTTTTTGATCCTCTAGGATGGCTGCTTGTATTGTTGCGTACGCATGAGGCGGTGTATTTTCGTCTTTATGACTCACCTCGGGATACCCAATTGCCTCCCTAATCGCCAAAATAAACCTTCTTGGCACGAAGGTTTATTTATATTTTTCTGCCATAAAATAAGCATTCTAGGCATAATGTTTAATTCATTTCTTTTTTTTCCGCCTTAAAATAAACATTTTTTGGTTGTTTATTTAACTCTCGCCAAAAACCTCATCACATAAACATTCCTAGTGCAAATGTTTCTTTCACTACCACCTTTCGTCACAGTGTGACTACGCCTTTAGGCAAAATTCTTTTTTTCACTGCTCTTAGAGGTATGCATTATCTGGTTTGAATCTTGTATTCATCTCTAGTGAATGATAACCGATTTCTCCTTCAATCGATTTCCCCATCCATCGATTTCTCTTCTCCGGTTTCGCCTTATAAGGCAACGTTTTAATGACATTCCAGAGCGATGAGCAATGTGTGATGAGTGGGAGAATGACGCGATGAGGAGGGTTAGTCTAGTTAGGACCGTGATGGGGAGTGATAGTCTCAAGTCTCAACAGAGGGCCTTTCCGAACACATCAAGTTTAGCCTGTCCGAATAGTTTATCTATGGCTTGACATTTCTCCCCTGTATAACAGTTCAGGATAGTCTGATCTTGCCTTTGTTGAGACAAAGCGTAGACACCAGTGGATATTAGATAGACACCGGCATAACAAAAACAAACAATGGCAGAGCACAGATGTAAGTTTTTTGTTAGATTTGAAAGTAAATGGGTTTAATTTGTTTTTTAATATTTGAGGGATCCCCGAGGATATTGAAATCTTAATTCGAATGAGGGGAACGGAGCTGAAAGAAAAATTTACACAGAAAAGAGCGAACAACCAGCCTGCGTGGGAGTAAGTATAAATAGGCTTAAGTAAAATACGTGTTCCCCATAGCCGTTGCCGATAGATATACGGCTCGAAATATGTTGTTGCGGTCAATGCCTTGCGGTTCAGTGTTTGTTTTTGGCGATGTTTGACTAAATTCGATTTCATTCCCCCCTAGCCGTCAGACGATTTTAGCGATAGTGTTATTTTTTTGTGTTTTTGTAGTTCTGTGTTTTTTTTTTGGGGTGTTTTTGTTTGTTTGTTGTTTATCATCATCGTGTTGTCTAGTTGTGAATCTAGTTACCGTGGTCCATTTCAACTTGTAATGTGTTTCATTGGGCATGTTCAATCTACGAACATCATCATATAGCGAAACAACAGCCCGATCGTCATATTAACTACGTCACAATCATCGCGAGATCAACGCGACACCAGGCATCAACAACCCAAAATTAACTGTGGCTGATTCGAGATGTTCAAACGAACCCGGACCTATGTCAACAATTGACCTAATTCCAACGGACTTGGGACAGTCGCCACAGATAGTGGTTAGGTCGCGACCGAGGAGCAGACCCGAGGCGGCAAAGATCACTAATTACATGCACCACAACACTACTAATTACAAGCATTACAGCACTATTAATTACATGCACTTAGTATTAGTGCTAATCACAATAATTTGTCTAAAAATAATCTCGAAGGCACGGAGAAGAAGATTGGCAGAACGCAGCGACGACGATTATAATTTTCTTTCGGCTCACAATTTCCGCGGCCAGGCCGATCAATCGAGATATGAAATTTACAGGGGAAAAATAAAGCGACACTACTTACCTTCACCCACAAGAATGAAAAACCGTAGTCGATGAAACAAAACGCGAATTACTATTACAGGACGTGCTAAGAGGCGGTCAGTCGAATGAGTGTGATCGAGGAATAAAGACCATGTACTCGTATTGAATTAACATTGAAATAAAGTTTATATGTTTATCGAATTACGTGCGTCTTATATTATCTAAGAATTTATTACTATAAGTTGCATTTTCCGCTCGTTTTTTTTTTTTGATATTGTTGTTGTGAAAGCTATATTTATTGAGAATTATATACATGTTTACTGATTTAATCCCAATGTTATTTTTTTTTTTCTTTTAATAACCATCATGGAGTAAAAGAAATATAAATGATTGAAGAATCCACTCAGCTTGCGTCGATCTCAAAGCTGTAAATAGTCCTTTCCTGATATGTTAGTTAGTTCGTGGTATTATGTCAGTATCTGTCTAAAATAGCGTGCTCCTAGCATGAAGCTTTGCTCGGACCAAATCCTTGCGACCATCGCAGCTGAGCTATCTGGCAAGGAGGGCACGCAGGTGAATTTCATTGAGTAAAGCTTATATCAATTTATGTTACATTGGCGACAGCTTGCCAATTCGTAACAAAGTTTAGGAAACGACGAAAGGTTTTAATTTTCCGAGTTGTACACATTGACTATTTTGCCTGTTCGATTCTGAACCAAAGTGCTTGTTTAGTATATTAAGCATGATATCTAGGTATTCGCACTTTGAATTGTTTAATACAGCATAAAATTGTAAAGAAACATAGCGCGTATTTTGACTACGTATCATCTTATTGCTTCACTGTTCAATTAATTAATTTGTGTTTGTTTGTTTATTGCTTAATATTGAGCTGAGTACGATTATTAAGGCAAATGTCCCATGATGGGACATATAAATTAGCTGGGAAATAAAGTAAGACTTTTAGTTCTATAGAATCGGTTGTCCGTATTGATCAATTACTTTCAGGCACGTTCTTGTTGTCAAGGTGTAATTCCTTCTACAATCCAAGGAATAATAGCCAAGGTGCAACACTTTGACTAGCAGGAATAAGTTAAACTAAAACCATTTACCTTTAAAAAATGCTAAATCAAAGCTTGTAGATACGTCGGACGGATTGATTTGATTAATTTCCTCGTTAGGAGCGGACATTTTTGGCTCATACATCTGCTGAGTCAGAAATTTAATAAGCAGACGTAAACAGCATTGGGCCCTATTCTGAGAGTCACCTCACGTGAGATATCTCGTCACTTGGAAAGTCACCTTAGCTACGAATCGGTATTCTGAGAGTTACGTGAAGTGTAATTCTAGCAAATGATTAGTGAAATAAAAATGAGGACGGTATTTACAAGTGTACCAGGTATACTTAAACTTGCTATATAAGATTATAAATATAGTGATTAGGAAAAAGTATTGGTGAATATTAGAAGTGGTTTTTATGTGTTCGCTGTTCTGTTACAGACTTTGTGGATGACTTTCCATCAGTCCGATAAGGCACTCAAATTGTCGCTTGTCTTTCCAATAAGAAAATCGATCGAAAATTGAAATCCTTCACATTTTATCCGTCAGGAATAAGCTTTGCATCTGTTTTTCTCCATTGTTGAAATTTTCGCTTGAAAGAATGACGAGATAATGAAGACTTGTAAAAATTTACCTTCACGATTAACTCAGTACCAGCCTTTAATTTTTAAGGCTGGTACTTTGCTGGTCAATTTTCGGTCGAATTTCTTATTGAAAAGACATTTGCACAACTCAATTTCCTAATTCAAACACTAAATTTTTTTTTTTTAGCTCGAAAGAATGAGCTGCACATACTAAATTGGCGACCGATAATGAGAAGCTTACATTTCGAGCACTTTTGGGATTTTTAGAAACTCGCGCTATTGTACTTAGACTACATTTTGCTACAGTATTCAAGAAACCAGAGTCACCCGCAAAGGATGGATGAAAGTCGCACGCACTGATAGCCAACTTATGTTTATATTGTGCCGGTGGTCACCCTATATCCGCATTCGATGGTTTCAAATCACTATCTGTAATATCGATATGCAGAAAATGTATGTGTTTTAGATCAACTTATGGTAGATTTGTAAACGCGGAACTTTATCTTTCTATGCACATACTTCGATGTCATAATGCGGAGGACCGAGAAGAAAGTCTTTTTTGTTAGTTGTATCCATCGCTTAATTTCGTCAGTTTCGTTGGCGTCGTTCGATAGATGTAGATAGCTACCCAGGCACACGAAGTTGTTCCCGAATTTAATAAGGTCACCTACGTTGAGTGTCGAGTGGGCTGGCATAATTGTACTAGATTGCATCATAGATTTCGTTTTGTCCTTGTTGATTCATAGTCCAACTTCCTTTGTTACGGTGTCTAATTTAAGCAGAAGTTCTTCTGTATCGGTCAGTTTTGGGGCCATGGTGTTAATGTCATCTGCGTACGCTGCCAATTGTGTCGACTTATAGAGTAGCGTGCCGCTGATGCTCAGATTCATTGCCCGAATAGCGAACTCAAGTGCTACGTTGAAGAGCATTGGCGCTCGTTGTTCTGCTAACGTCCGCCGATGTCATAAACTGCGCTGTCACATTTAATCGCCACATATGAATGATGCCAGCGACGCGGCGCGGCGAGCAGCACAACCCGTAACAGCTGTATAGCGACAACAGCATTAATACGACAACAGCATTAATCATAACTAATAAATATTAAAAACACCCGATCCATATAAAATAAGAACTGTAAAAATTTTAGCTATATAAGTAGGAGACTCATGATAATAAAGGAGTCTGATAACAGGAGCCATACTGGATGGGCACTGCAGACTTAGGAAGATAGAAACCAGGTGTTCTTATTTCTTTCCTTTTTTCTAATACCTAGAGTCCGTTGCAAAGCGGCGACTTGTTTGCCAAGCATAAGACGAAAGGTATTACTATTCGCAAACAAATATTTTTTTTCCATCACATGACGATCCTGCCATCCTAAAAAAGAACGACGTACGATCCGGCCATTTTCAAAACGAAAGACGAAGAAGACCTGCAAATGAGCAGACAGCAACCGACGAAAGGAGGACCACAGCCTCGAGAACACCCCAACCTCATACAGGCCAGGAAAGAAGAACAGAAGTTGACAGCAATCCCAAAGATAGAGATCCCCAAAAAGAAGAAGCGAAATGGTGCAAAGGCATACAGCAACCGACGAAAGGAGGACCAGAGCCTCGAGAACACACCAACCTCTTAAAGGCCAGGAAAGAAGAACAGAAGTTGACAGCAATCCCGAAGAAAGAGACCCCCAAAAAGAAGAAGCGAAATGGTGCAAAGGTATTTTTGAGAAGACTACGAGCATCGCTACGAAGAATTGCCACCGACACAGACAATCTTCCGCCATGGGAGCGACAGACGGAGCTTTACCAGCAAATTGAATACATCGAAGCGCAGCTTAACAAAAAAATAAAAATGAAAATAAAAAAAAATGAATGAATTCAATTAAAAATTATTGTACATATAAAAAAAAGAGCAATGAGAATAAAAATTAACATATACATTAATTAAATAAAATATTTTAATCAATAAAAGAAAAACTATATGGTTCATGGTAATGTTATAGGGAAGAATACACCGAAAACGTATCAAAAATAATAATTTAGTGAATGCCAAACTAATATTTGACATTAGTTAAGGCATTAGTGAATGCCAAACTAATATTTGAGATTAATTAAGGCACTAGTTAATGTTGTTGTGTGATGTTAATGATGTTGCATTAGTTGAGGTATTAGTGAATATATCGTATTAGTGATTCTAATGAATGTTTCGTTAAGTTATTTAACTATTATTTAACCATGATCTTTGTTACAATTTCGCATATCTGCTCAATTTTTTTTTATGGCTAGGATAGTGTATGATCGCTCATATAATGATATATTTATGAGGGCGAATGCGAATCAGGCAAGTTTAATGAGTTGATTTGGAGGTAAGTTTTATCGATATATGTATGTTCGTACGTATATTTGGGTGAATGAATAAACTGATCTTGTTCTTGAGTGAAGTAATGCAATTAATGGAGTAATTTGCGAATTCTATGATTCGAAACGGAGAATAGTTTTCGGATGCAGGCATCTTGCTAAACTGAAGAATGAGAATATTTTCAGCAAAAGTTTGGCGACCATTAATCATTAATGGTAGCCGACGGTGATGTAATTATGTGTAGATATTAGGTCTGTTCGCGTACTGCAGCAGCAACATTTCTTTGTAGCTGGCTGTCGATTCGTTACCTATTAGTGGCAATCCAATGTCATAAAATTTGTTCCCAGTGCTGGTCCTTTCTACAAAACTAATCACTGAGATGCCGCCCTTAATGTAATGTGAACATGCTTCGACTGTACTAAGAACCTTTGATAAAACAAGAAGATAATTAGGGTCGCTATAAGTGTGCAAATAGGTACATGCAATTATGTAAGTTAACACAACGTTCCCCAAATCGTGGAAATAACAACACGCGCCGAACAATCAATGCATCGAACAGCAATTTCAATGCTGCCAGGTAGACGCTGCATCAGCAGAACCATCGAATAAATTTAGGTATCGATACTACAAGTAAAATTAAGTTCAGTTGTAATTTGTACTTTAGCGGATTAATCAAATAAAGTTCAAAGAGAATTTTTTTTTATATTGAAATAAAACTCGTGTTTTAACTTGTATATCCATGCAAATGTAAATGAAGGGATTTAGTGCCAAATTTACACACAGGCAAATGTTGGCGAGCTGAGAGTGTAAATGGTCACCCCGTTTATTCACCCCTGTTTTTTAAAACAGCTCTCTGACTTAATTTTCATCAACTCCCTCTTCCGACACAAAAATAAAATATATCAGCATAATTTACTAAACACTTGGCATTTTGGCAGGACACTTCTATACATTCTCCTACACTCCTTAACATCATACATAAATGACGCAATTTCAAACAGAAAACCCAAAAAAACCTTTTACAATCATATATTTAAAGATCAACATAGTCTAATTGTAGAACTAAAACTTAAATACATCCCCACTATGATATTTTACGTAAACAGAATAGCAAAAGATTTAGCAAATATTGAAATTGGTAAAATATCCTTTTTAGAACTTGAGAAAATATACCACATAAACTCAAGCACACATATAGAAACAGAAAATTACATAATTATAAAATACAGCAATACGTACTACCACGCCAGAATCAACACCACCACCATCGTAGACATACCCAAATATAATATTAACAATAACCTAAATATATTACACAAATTCATAAAAAATACAATTAAAGAAATAGTCACAGACTCACATGAAACTATCTTTCCAATAACTATATCATATATACAGAAATAGAAGAAGAAAACAATAACCTATTAGCTAATCTCGACATAACAAATATAATTTTAAACAAAACAATAGAAGAAGAAGAAAATGAAGGAAACGAAAGACATAATGGCCCCAATAAACATAGCTTCTCCAGCACCGTAGACAGCGGAATCGAAAAATCAGTTTGGCCAGATTGGCCCCAAAAAATTGATTTGCCCGAAACAACCGAAGAGACCGCACAGTCCGTCCCGCAGCATCAACAAGGGTCTTTCCCGCATGAACAAGAGTCCGTCCCGAATCAACAAGAGGCCGTTTCGCAGTAGCAGCAGCATCAACAAGAACCCGCCGTAGCTAAAGATACAACATATACAAAATCTAAAACACCAACAACAGCAACAACAGACGCTAATACAAAACGAAAAAGGAAAAGGCACTACAAAAACAAACACAACAACAACAACAAAATAAAATTAAACATTCAGCAGCAGCATCACCAAGAACCCGTCATAGCGCAAGAGTCCGAAGAATCCGCTCCGAATCAAACAATATAGAAAGACAACAACAAAAAATAAAGAATAAAAAGTTAAAAAATCAAATGTAACGTTTGAATTGTAAGGCACAACAAAAACCGAGAGCAAAAAACGCCAGTCAGGACCAACCGCCAAAATCCGACATTTCCATACCGAACGCACCCCGCCAAGGTATAAGAAAAGCACATTGGGCAACGCCGTTAATTACGCATTGTTAGTCAGTCTATTAACAACCGGCGTCCAAACCACTTGTGTGCAAACATTATATATTGACTGTGTAATAAACCATTGTGACTTTGAAAAAAGTAAATCTATTTCAACATCAGGTGTGGGGTACAGAACCGAATTAAGAATGCCGTCACGCTCATCTGCAAGAAAAGGAGCGATCCCGAAAAGGCGAATTGCTAATGAATTAGAAGAAACTGACGCCGCCGAATTTCGCAAAAGAGAAGCCGCCAGTATGCAGGCCCCGAATTTCTCAGAAGACGCCGACACCGAACTACATTGGAGAGATGCTGATAGTACGCAGGCCCCGAATTTCTTAGAAGACGCCGACGTCGAACTACGCCGAAGAAATGCTGATAGCATGCAGGCCCAGAATTTCTCAGAAGACGCCGACGCTGAATTACGCCGAAGAGACGTTGACAATATGCAGGTCTTGAATTTCTCAGGAGAAGCAGACGCCGACCTACTTCAAGGAAGTGCTGACAGTAAGAAGAACATGAAATCTCAAGATAACGCCGACGCCATTGTGAAAGATGAAGAAAAAGCCATCGCTGCAATGGCAGTCGACTCCTTTATGAAAGCCGCCGCCATTAAGAAAAGCAGAAATGACGCAGCCATTACAGATGTGAACATAGATGACCAATTAATGGGAGAATTAACAAAAGCCGATGATGATGCCAAACTGGGAAAGAGCAACAAGATGCCATTGAATGAACCAGATGTAAATGAAATAAGCCGATTAGAGCAGTGCAAAAAGATACTCCAATTGCAGCTAGATGTGATAGAACTAGAAGCCGCTGTTAAAAGGGCGAAAGCTAAAAACGTTAAACCAGAAAGAAACGATTATGATGAAGCAGCAAGTAGACTGACTCCGAGGAACATACAGAATGTTCCGATGCCTGCTGATGTCATAGCTGCTCTCATAAGAGATGTGGAAATTGTTCAGCCAGAAGTCGAAGCAGTAGAGGCGTCACCGCCCGAACGGCGGAGAACAAACTTTATGGAGCTCCAGGCTGCGCTGCCCGAATACAACGGGGACAATGCATATCAGCCGATCGCTACATTTTTCGATGAGATCGAAGAAATTTTAAATTTGGCAGGAATAACGGGGGAGGAGAGACTAATTTACCTAAGGCGGTCACTCACCGGAGCCGCCAGAGCATTTTTAAGGACAACGCGTGCTCAAACATACGATGATTTGAAGCGAAAGTTATTAAAGGAATTTGCCGCTGCTACTAGTTTGGAGGAGGTCTATCGCAGGTTGCGTCGCATGAGGTGGGACCCAGAGGTGGAATCTTTACATAGATTTATCTTAAATCTTCACGGCATAGCCCAGCTGGGACAGATCTCGGGAGTAGATCTGGTCGATATCGCAATAGACCTGGTCAGGAGTAGCGGACACAACCCGTCGATCTTGGTGGGATCCGGTACTCTGGACGAGCTAAAATTTCGTGCGATTAGGTACCATCGGCAGGTATATCGTGAACCGGCGGCTGAGCGATATCGAGTGCCTGAGGCGAGAATAGCTAGAAGGGGAGCAACTAGACGGCAGAATACTAGGCTGAGTTTTCCGAGTTCCGAGGCATCCAGTATTAGGAGAAGCCCACAAACCAGTATGGTTTCAGAGGAAGTCCGTTGTTATAACTGCTGCCAACACGGACATTACCAAAGTCGGTGCCCTTATCCGAGGCGACCACCAGGCAGTTGCTTTAATTGCTGGAGGATAGGACACGACCACTACGAGTGTCCGAATCCGCGACGGATTCCAGCGACGTCTGCAGCTGCTCACCGCGGCCGAACGTCTACACCAAACGTGTCTATGGCCGCTGCATTGTTCGAAGAAACCGAGGATAGGATGTCTCGATTGAACATCACGAATAGGGTAAGTGTCTTGTTTAGAGATATTGAGCACGGAAACAAACCTATATCAATATATTGTCTTTTTCTCTTTGACACCGGTAGTCCGGTCAGTCTGATCAGTAGGTCTCAATTGCCGAACGAAGTATTGATTCAAAAGCAAGGTTCCCGATACCGAAGTTTAAGCGGCGAAGACATTAACATCTGCGGCAACATGAAAGCAGTTATCGAGTCGACACCTATTTCACTACTAGTAATTGTAAATATACCAATACTGAATTACGGAAAATAAAAGAGGTTATGAATAAGACGTGTTTCCGTGCTCATGGAGATGTTTTGAATAAATTGATTAAATTTGATTTAGTGCGTAAGGGTATTTGTGAGAAAACGCTGCCACCTCAATCTGTTGTGCCCGAATCGGTGTTGACTGTACCTGAAATATTTAATATAGAGGTAGAAAAGGAGGAGCCTAGACCAGATATTGATGTCAGGTTACCACCAGCACTTAAAAACAAAATACTGACCATGATCACTCCCTTTAACAATCATAAAATAGTCGAGCCTTTAGAGTTTGAAATGAATATTCATCTAACCTCAGACGTTCCTTTCCACTGTTCACCAAGGAGATTGTCTGTTATGGAAAAGCAAAGGGTAAAAGAAATCACGGACGAATTGCTAAAGGAGGGAACTATTAGACCCAGTAGTTCACCGTATGCGTTCGCTCCAAACAGTCGAATTAACACCTTTAAACAACTTATATACTCCCTACTGTTTCAATCTCAATCCTAAGTCAATTAGCATTGCATTTGCGACAATACTTATCAATAGAAAATAAAAGCAAAACACCATGTGGTTGCTACTTGTCAAAATCACAAGCAAATGGCGGCCGTCTCGTAATATTTCGACCCGGTTTCGTGAATAGTTCGAAATATCTTCTGTAAGTTATAAGAGATTCGCGAATTAGTGCGAAAAGTGTCATCAGAAAAAAAAAATCAAGAGAAGTGTTAGTGATTAATTAAGCGAAACATTAGTGAAACATGGGAAAACCGAAATGTAGTGTAAGTGACTGCAACAGCAAATATGAGGCGAAATCAGGAAGAATTTCGTTCTTTGGATAAATAGTACGAGTGCATTAAATATATTTTATATGTTTTCGAAGTTTCGCGTAGCTTTTAATTAAAAATTATTGTAAATCATCGTTTTTATGAAGTGTACCTTGATTGGTAAATGACTGCCTAATCGCAATATGATTGCCCATAGACGTAAATCATGTTGGAAAGATGGGGACTTCTCCACTATTAACTTCGGGGTGAAGCAAATTGCTTCACTTCTCACTGCTATTTTCATTTCCTTAGATCTCTCTCTTCTGAGTCAATGCCCGATTCCGAGAAATACAAAGTCAGATAGTTTGTGCGTGTGTATGCTAGTCGGACAAATGGTCTGCATTAGAGATAGGACTGCTCCTGTGATCACTGCTACTAATCGCGCTGTTCTTTGAAAAGAGCATTGAGCAGTGCGATTGCTATCTGCTCATGCATTGCTCTTTTGCAGAGCAGAAATTTTTATGCAAAGAATTTCCTATTGCTATTCTAAGGGATGGATTTTTATTGCGGCAGTAAATTTTTTAAGTCATTTAGCTCAAAAGTCTGAATATATCATTACTTACATTATACGTAGGGTAATGATATATAAATGAGTCCGAAAATGATTTACATTTTTCGGACATCGGAAGTTAATTATGAAAATAATTGAAAATGGATGGTAAGACAAGTAATAATGTGTTGTTATATTTTGAAAAAGCGGACAGTAAAGTGGCTCGCTGTAATTTTTGTAAAACACACTTTGTCTTACAGAACTTCGATAACCAACTTGAATCGTCACCTTTCTGTAAGACGTCATGAAGTTGTAGTTCAATCCTGTTGCTATTACAAGCACTGGTACATCCATTCAGTCGGAGGAGGTTGAAGTTCCTTCAATGCCTGATTCGGTCGCAAAAATGGTGGATCAGGTACCGATCACAAATGCAGTCGTGGTTTCGCAGTCAAATGTAAGGATTAGTGTGAAGCAGCAGAGCATTCAACATTTTACACCGCGAATTCTTTCGATGGAGTGAAAAGTCCAGGTAAATAAATTGCTAATGAATTTATTCATTAAAAATTAACAATAACCTAAATATATTACACAAATTCATAAAAAATACAATTAAAGAAATAGTCACAGACTCACATGAAACTATCCTTCCAATAACTATATCATATATACAGAAGTAGAAGAAGAAAACAATAACCTATTAGCTAATCTCGATATAAAAAATATAATTTTAAACAAAACAATAGAAGAAGAAGAAAATGAAGGAAACGAAAGAAATAATGGCCCCAATAAACATAGCTTCTCCAGCACCGTAGACAACGGAATCGAAAAATCAGTTTGGCCAGATTGGCCCCAAATAATTGATTTGCCCGAAACAACCGAAGAGACCGCACAGTCCACAAAGTCCAGGTAAACAAATTGCTAATGAATTTATTCATTAAAATTATCAGCCCTTCTCAATCGTTGAGGGTGCAGGCTTTAAGGAGCCCATTGAATACTTAGCTCTGAATTATCAAATACCAAACTGGAAATACTTGTCCACATTATTGGATTCGATGTTCGATGAATTCCATTTACCATTAATGTGCAGGTTATCGTGTGTGTAACCACTGATTATTGGACTTCCCAAAATGATAGAACGCTTCATTACGTCGAAGGAAGCGGTAAGAATTACTTTTGCTAATTTCAATCCAACAAACCTTCAATTGCTTACCGAGCAAGAATGGTTCATAGCTTTTGAAAATTTCACACTCCTTGCTCCTTTTTAGAAGGTTACGAGAGAAATGAGTAGCGAAGGCTATCTATCTGCAAGAAAAATCATCCCTGTATCTGCCGATCTAAAAAACGTTCTGCAAAAATCAAGTCTTGGAGGAAAAACAATAAACTGGCGACGAACAGATAACGAGCAAACACTGGCAATGAACAATCAAAAGTAGCGAGCAGTTTTTTTCTACGCACGAAACTGCGATCGCAATTGTAATTGAAATAGCTGCTACTCTAAACTGTTCTTTGCTAAAACTGCTCTCTGCGATCACTGCTCAGTGAAAAGAGCAGTTTAGCACATCTCTAGATGCTCGTTACCGAGAAATACTGAAATTATCTTGTTTCTTGGTTGTCGCGCATATAGATGTGTATTTTACGACACTCGTTGCCGAGAAATACCACTATCAGACCGGACATATAGTGTGCATACTTCTCGATGCTCGTTTCCGAGGAATGCTGACATCAAATCGTTTGAGCGCCATATAGGTGTGCGTATTTCTTGACGCTCGTTACCGAGAAATAACAAAAACCAGCTCGTTTGAATTTATTTGCTGGGCTGTATGTAGCATTTGCCAATTGGAATTATTCTTTAATTCCCGGCAAATGACTTTTGATACGCAATGTATCAAAAGTCCTCTACTTAACCTCTTACGGCACCTTGTTTTCGAGAAATCGAAACACAAGCGATGTCGCTTTCAAAATTCAATTCCAAAACGAATTTACCGTATTAACGGTTGTTACGGATTAAATATTTGGTTAATGTTTTTAAATGGTAAATATAGAGGAGAGTCACTTGTGGTCCGATTACAGATTTCGTTTGCTCTACTTCACCAACGGTTTGTTTGAAAACTAAAAATAAATGTTCATTAATAATGTTGTTGCCAAATTCAAATTAATACTGTGATGTTTGCATAGATTTTTGGAATTCAGTAAGCTAAAAAAAAAAAGGTCAGTTGTTGAAAATTTGAGTTAAAAAAAAATGTAGTTTTTGAGGCACTTGAGTTTGAGAGTGAGTCGAGGAGGGTTCGATCAAGAATAATTGAGTTGAGTTTGAGAGTGAGTCGAGGAGGGTTCGATCAAGAATAATTGTATTTAATACAATTGTGCTGAATCAAAAAGAAAAAGGTGGATGTTTACAAGAATTGTTAATTTGGAACCAGATAGGCAATAAAATAACACCTGGTGACGAGTCCAGTGACGCAGCGGTGTGACCAAACCGATTATTTACCAATTTATTTGGTCATCAATCATCACCATCGGGAGATTTTCACACAATAGTGGATAGCGACAGCGAATATCATTTCGTTAATTGGCATTTGTTTGCAGCGACATTTGCTCTGGATTTAAGGTAGAGTTGCAGCGACTTTTGCTCTGGATTTAAGGTAGAGTTGCAGCGACATTTGCTCTGGACTTAAGTTGAAGAAAAGAAGTGGGAAAAGCAAGCATCTCGAGGCCTTTTCTTTTCTCTTGTACGACCACAATGGTCGGCTTTATCCAGTGACTGTATTTTCAAGATTTCTTCCTTGTAAGCACGAAGAACGAAGAACCGAATAAGCAAGCATCTCGAAGCCAGCCGTTCCGAAGTACGAGTTTTGGATCGACGGACTGCAGCCAGAGGGGGCCCCCACAGGTAGTTGTTTGTTTGTTTCTATTATTATTATATTGTTGCAAGGTTGATTTTTCATGAATAATATTGTGTATGTAATTCAAACGAATCGTTGGTGAATTTATTTGATTGCGTGATAAAAAGGAAAGTGACTCTCCAGAAAGTAAAGAAAAAAAGTGACTCTCCCTAGAGTAGAGTATTGGTTTCTCGTAAAAAAAAAAAAAAAAAAAAAAAAAAAAATATATATAGATACACTTTTCCCCCACTTATCCGTGAGGCTACGTCTCGTTCCGTAGCCGAGGGAACGCAGAGAAATCGAACGAGTGGCGCTGTTTTAACCACGACCGTCTTCGGCTGTGGTCGGGCAAATCTTCGAGCGTTTCCCGCGGTTTTGAGTAACACGGTAAATTGTTTATGCGAAATTGCGATGCTGCGGCTGGGCTGTGAGCATGCAGCGCTTGGCTCTAGACAGTCTGGGGATAGTCGTGTCGTCGGGCGGACGCTTTTGGCGTGGCGGAACGAGTCGTCCGCAATCGAACAATATATCAACCGCTGATTCGGGCCGGTAAATTATTTTCAGCTCTTTAAAGGGAGGGACATTGGCCCAATATAATAGTTTTCCTTGTTGTATTAGCTTTTTGAATTTTGATAATGGCCAATGTCAGTGGGTGGAGGACCCCAGACTATCGGGGTCAGGGCTCCACTACCAACGGGGGCCCGGGGCTGTCTGCATCACCCGGGTTCCTCTGAAAAGAGAGGTAGCGCGTTTTCCCTTAGCCGTTTTTAGATTTTCAATTTAATTGGCTCCGTACGTTGTCACGAGCACTGGGTCTGCTTAGTCAGCCCATGTTGCAGAGCCTGGGTGGTTTCCTTTACGGAACTATGCCCCCTTTTGTCCCTGGGTATTTTATATACCAGTTTGCGGCTACGAATTCATGACGGATGAATATTACGTAGCATTCCGTTTCTTCTGAGAGCAAACCATCCCCATTTTTTTTATGAACCCACCCCAGCCGCAGCGAGCTAGCAAAGCGGCACCCCAGCATCCGTCGGGGTTGGTTCAAGGGTGCTCCGCTAATGTGGACGAGGGGCCTTCACGACCATTTCTAGGGCACCCTGCTCTCGGGGCAATTCTTTTTTATTGTTTTGCCTCTTGAATGGCATTAGCTATTCCACTTTTGGACCTTAGCACTCTTGGTTCTGGACTTCGGTCTGGTTCTAAGTTGTGCTAAGGCCACTCCAATCAGCATAATCGCTACATGTATTTGAGAAATACAATAAAAGTTTATACGTATTGGTTACATTTCTCTTTCGAAGGGTAGATATTCCTCGACGCTCGTTACCAAGAAACTGATTTTGATAAGTCTGAATTATTCGTGCTTGTGGGACATTTCTTGCCGTTTGCTTTTCCAGTAAAATAATCAGTGTTAAACGTATTCGTTTTGATAATGAATCATGTAAAAACTGAGTCGCTCTCAACACGTGTCTTGATAGTGGTAGTTTTTCGTCTACTCAAAGGAAAAAAAATTGTGGAACATGCAGGGGAAAAAAACAAAAAACTATGGAAGAATATTTTCAGGTAAACCAAAAAAAACAGCGCTTGAAATTATTCTTTCGATAATGACGACGAAGGATGTTTTACCTTTCAGAGTTTTCGGCACATCCGAAGGCATGAAAATGATTGTCTCACTCGCCAGATTTTGGAAGCTAACTTGACACACACTTATAAAATTAGACCTGGTCTTGTAGATTACAATTTTTTTTAACTATTCGAATTTGGGATTTGATTAAGGTAGATTACGATTATCCTACATTAAAACAATTACCACATTTGCGGATACCAGGCATGCAAAATTTGATATCTGCACGCTTGGGTTTATGCAAGCGAAGTTTTTTCCACAACCGCCAGACAAAAGTTCACGGTGTGAAAGCAATGAGCATGTTACGCTAGACCGAGATTGCAGTCATGAAATTCTAACTCAAAATTTGCTATGTATGTAATAACGTGATCAGAACTTGGGTATCACGGTGCATGGACCTGTAGTTCAGGTTGTACATGCATGGAATATGAAGTACACTTAAGTATGACATATGTAAGTAGAGATGATTGGAATAAAGTGATTTTAGTTTTGATCTAGCCACTAGTAAAGGTATTTCATTCAACCAGAACAGTTCAGTGTGTGTGGGCATTGATACAAGCTAGTAAAGGCTCAGTACTTTGACTATAGTACATTTTGACTATGTGTATATTTGAAATCTAAGAAAATCGCAAATAATTGGAGAAAATGGCGCTAAAAACATGAAATGATTTCAAATTTTCTTTGCTTTAAAAGGGCTGCCCTAATTGTTCAAATGTGTCCTAAAATATGGCGGTCATGACAGTTTCGAGAATTACACGCGTTGGTTGGCAGATAAATCTGGAAAGTATTGATTCGTGTGGCCACAGCCGGGCTATGCTATCCGTAAGAATTGTAGCATCCTACACGTTTCCCTACTGGGAAACGCGCTTGCTACTTTTACTCCTCTCAAGGGCAAAAGTACGAACGAGCGACAGAATTTGAAAACAAGGTAGCGCAAGGTAACTGTTTCCAAATTCTTGAGACCTCAAGCTGCAGCATTGCGCGAGTTACATCCACGACGTCCACGTGACCCAATCATAGCTTATTCTAATTACCTATAGTTCATTCTAATTACCTGGCATATTTTCGGCCTCATGAAAACGATCTAGTTTCATTCACCTAAATTTATTAAATTCTAACAGTCTTTTCTAACAAGGGACGAACATTGGCAATTTTTCTAGTTTCAGTTTTGCTTGTTTTGTGTAGTAAGTCAATGTCAGTGTTTGGAGGAACCCAGACCATTGGGGGTCAGAGCTCCGCCACCATCGGGGGCTCGGGGCTGCCTGCCTCACCCGGGTTCCTGTGAAAAGAGAGGTAGTGTTTTCCCCCTTTCCGTTTCCAATTTTCTGGCTCCGTGCGTCGATACGGGCACTGGGTCTGCGTAGTTAGCCCATGTTGCAGAGCCACGGGTGGTTTCCTTTACGGAACTATGCCCCCTTTTCACTTGGGTATATTTATTATACCAGTTTGCGGCTACTATATGATGACGGATGAAATCATAAGTAGCATCCCGTTTTTCTGAGAGCCGACCGACTCCTTGTTTTCAAGAACCCACCCCAGCCGCAGCGAACTAGCAAAGCGGCACCTCAGAATCCGTCGGGGTCGGTTAGGCCATTTCTAGGGTACCCTGCTCTCGGGGCAATTCTGTTTTTTTTTATTTGTCCCTTGGATGGCAGTAGCCATTCCACGTTTTACGCTTTAGCCATCTTGGTTTTGGACTTCGGTCTGGTTCTGAGTTGTGCTAAGGCCATCCCAATCACTAATTCGCTACAGGACCCACCCCAGCCGCAGCGAGCTAGCAAAAGCGACACCCCAGCATCCGTCGGGGTTGGTTATAGGGTACTCCGCTAATGCGGACGAGGGGCCTTCACGGCCATTTCTAGGGTACCCTGCTCCCGGGGCATTTCTTTTTTTTGTTGATGTGCCCCTTTTGATGGTTAGTCGTCACTATTACCGCAGCTTGTCAGGCTCTCGACTGGACTTTGGTTCAGTTGAGGAGCCTGGAAGTAAACCTCCTGTTCTTAAATCGCTAAAAAATGGGAAATGCTATTACTGGAATATCGGTTTAGTTCGAATTATTGGTTCAATGCCAGCACCAATGTGTATATCAGTACTTGAAGGTAGACTGAGAGACTTTGACTTATCGTTATCTACAGATATAGTGTCAGTTACTACCGATGGACCATATGTCATGCAAAAAGTTGAACGATTGATTGATGCCCATCCCCAGTTATGATACGCTCATGGTATTCAGCAGCGGTACCTGATGTCCTATATTCTAAAAACACTAAAGAATGTTCATCATCCAATCTCCTAGAAGTTCAACATGAAGGTACCACTGAGCCTGAAATTGATTTTGCTGAAGAGCAATAAACATTTGAAGAAGATATAAATTTTTTGCCTCACAGCAAATCTTTGATTGAAAAAGTTCGAAGGGTGATAAAGCTGTTCAGAAAATCTCCCGTGAAAAACGATGAATCATTACAAAAATATGTAGTGGAGGAATTTGGAAAGGAAATCAATTTACTGTTAGATTGCAAAACTTGATGGAGCAGTCTAGCAGCAATGTTAGAACAATTCAGCGCCTTAAGTCTGTGTGTATATAAAGCTTTGATATATTTACGATCAAACATTTCTTTTGCAGAAGCCGAATTACATTTAATCCATACCATTGCTGAAGCTTTGCAGCCAATAAAATTAGCAGTGGAAACATTAAGCAATCGTCAGGCAACTTTGCTTACTGCTGAAACTACGTTGCAGTTCACAATAAAAAATTTGATTCAGCAAGACACTTCCGAAAGTGAAAATTCAGCTAAAGCTCTACGAGCTCGAATAAAAGAAAGATGAACTGCATTCACAGGAACCTTGATTTACCTCCCCAGTCTAAATTTCATGACAAACCATGTAACGATTAATATCATAGAGACAATTTTAAATTTACTCAAACGACTTTGAACACCTGATTCCGATAATTCCACAATCACTGAAGAGCAAACGACGTTGTACGATATGCGTCCAAATATTTTTGTGGATGCAGCTATGTCAATGACAGAAGAACTACAGCAGGAATTAAGGGCTAAAATGGAAATCCCTTCGACTTCTACGTCTATGTATTCTAAAAGAAATGTCAATTTATGAAAACGAAGGAGCTAAGGGTTCATTGTTACAACTGGAGTATGATTACATGCATACAATCATACCAACAATTGCAGAGTCTGAAAGATCTTTTTCAGCAGCTGGATATACTAGGGTTGAACCAAAAGTAGTAATAATCGGATATTTCCAGTTCGCATAAAAGTCCAAAAAAAAGTTTCTTTTACCTCCTCATATACCGATAAAGTCAGCATAAAAAAACATATAAACCACGAAAAACATATAAAACCACGAAGGACGACCATACACGTCCCTTACTGAAGACAACGTCAAAAAAAGTCGAAGATGTCGTGTTGGCAGATCAAAGAGTGACCATCAGTTATATAGCTTTATAGCTATACAGGCGAAATAACAGCCACTGAGATGTCATATGCCAAGAATATAATCTGCCACCAATTACAAGCTACATGCTTTATGGAGGAAATTTCTGCCTTAACTTCTGAGAAATGTGTCGCAAAGTCTAGCGATATTTTTAAATTGACGCCATTTTTGGATGAAGATGGAGCTATGAGGTTGAAGGGACGAATCGACGCTGCCATTTGCCAGCCACTTAGTGCTCGAAATCCAGTTATATTGCCGCGAGATCGTCATATCACCAGCCTTATCGTAAATTACCATCACAAGAAACGTCTTCACCAAAACGACTATCTTGTTATCAACGAGATTCGCCAGAAATTTTGGATATCCCGAATCCGTTCTGTTCTTAAGAGAATAAAACAGGCCTGCCCGATTTGCCAATATTTAAAGGCAAAACTTGAACCACCTCTCGTGGGACAATAGCCATCTGACCGTCTCACGCCATATGATTATGTGTGAGTGGATTATTGTGGGCTATTTCTGGTGTCCATAGAACTTCGTCGAGAAAAGAAGTGGGTAGCTCTTTTCACGTGCTTGACAACCCGTGCCGTACACATCGAGGTAACAGACGATTTGCCGACGGACTCATTCCTTTTGTGCCTAAGGAATTTTATGAACCGTCGAAGAAGCCCAGTAAGAATGCCAAGCGACAACGGGACAAATTTTGTTGGAGCCCAATGGGAACTGTTGCGGAACAGGGAGCATCGAATCTTCGATATGGATCGAATTCAGCGGAGTTTGTCGACAGAAAATATCGAATGGGACTTCAATTGTCCTGCTAATCGACACGCCGGTGGATGTTGGGAACGTCTGATATAATGTGTCAAGCGACTGTTGAGCCAGGTTTTCAAATAGGAAGCCCCAAAATTGGAAACTTTGAGAAGCGCATTGATTGAGGCCGAAAACGTCATAAATAGCAGACCATTAACGGACGTGCCAGCAACCTTAGATGCAGATGAACCCTTAGCACCCAATCATTTTCTTTTAGATTGCTTGAATTCTGCACAAACTCCAGCTAACGACAACGAGAAAGTATGTGTTCGTAAACAATGGCGCATAGCCCAAAACTTGAAGGATCGACTTTGGAAACGATGGGTGCTCGAGTATCTGCCGCGCCTCATATGCCGCCGAAGTGGAAACAGGAGATTGTGCCTTTGCAACTTGGTCAGCTAATTAGTTATTGTCTGTGATCCCATCAGCCACGAAGCCAATGCCTCAAAGGACGAGTTAGCCGAGTATTCTCAGATGGACAAGTCCAAACAGCCGAAATGATGACTCGTCCAGGACGTCTTCGATGCCCCACAACGAGGCTAGTCGCCCTGGAATATTGAGAATCTTCTCCCCAGCAGGATTCGCCAGGGTCCGATGATGTTAACAACCGAACGCTGTAAACGCAGTTTTGAACGATCACTGTAAACGAACCCAACAGCATAAGCCGCCCGACTGCTACCAACTTCAGGACAAGACGAATCTGGACGTGAACACCACTAGTCGGACCAAAACATCGAATATAACGCGACTTACGATTTGAATTGTCAGTTACTAGCTAAAATATTGTGAATTAATATTACGCTGTTTTGATTTGATTTCTGACAGTTCTTTCGCCACAACAACGACACTACACAGTCTAATAAACAGTCAGCAGAGTGGTTAGAATCAGGCAAAAATCAACCAAAGCGCCCAAAAATAGAAAAATAAGCTTAACAAGTGTCATCTTGGACCAACCGACACCCAGCAGGTCAACGCAGCCCACCCGATACCCAAGCCACCCCATCAAATACAGCACATGCAGGTCCGGATGTCATCGTAACAAAGAATGTGATAGCATATGCAAGCCGTGGGTGCATTCCGCGTGGAGGCTGCAAGTCAGCAATATTATGTCTCAATCGGATACCTACGGCTTGCAAATGCTACATCAACTAAATGTAAGATATGAATTGTTAATAAATAAGACGTAATCAAGCGAATAATAATTAGTTCATTTCAGCAACTGGGCATGAATCACAGCCGACGATGGACGATATCGACTGTCGAAATTTTCGAGATTTGAAATCACGAAAATCGAAAAACGACAGCGACTATCGAAATCTTTGGCGATAGTCAAACTACTATCTATATGTCGTCGATATCCATCTTCGGGTCGTGACATGAAGTAAGTCCATTTCGAAGTTTTGCATTTGAAAACGAATGGTAAAGAGTGGTCGAAACAATTTTTTTCTTTGAAAATATAAGTATTTTGATTAGTTTATGGAATTCTTTTTGAAGAGAAATGTATTTTCAGGGAAAACACAACGAATATCAAAAAAACAAATAATAATCAGTTCGAAATAATGAGCAGATTCATGGCGGAACATAGAAAGCTTGCGAAGAATGCAGAGATGAATACGAGCGAAGGAAGACTCCGCAGCGCTCAGCTTTGGGGACAGTTAGCAAACAAGTTAAATGCAGCTGGTCCACCCATCAAAAATGAAAAAGCTTGGAGAAAGGTTGGCAAACAATATTTGTTACGTGTCACTGATTTTAATTATTTTTTTATAGGTTTGGGTTGACATTAAGCATAAAACCAAAAAAAAACTATCGAACAACAACGTGTCACTGATTTTAATTATTTTTTTATAGGTTTGGGTTGACATTAAGCATAAAACCAAAAAAAAAACTATCGAACAACAAAAGGTCGATAATCGTTGCCTACTTGATGCTGGTACGCTCCATCCGCCAGCAACGTTAACGTGCATGCTACCTTCAATATAGACGGGATAGAGGAGCTTATAGCACCGGCAACATCCAACTCGCTCACTATATATTTAAACGCTTCATTTGTAAGCAAAACAAAAGGTGTGTATCCTTGTAGCTGTCGTTTGTCTTGTATCCTTTTTCTTATATCTTTTGAGTGTGTATGTATGAGTCAATCCGCATAAACATAAAGCATTGAGCCCGATGCGCGATTCTCGGAATGTTGCGGCTGGTAAAAGCCTTAGCTTTCTGTGTGGTGCCGTGATTGAAAACGGGTGAACTACAAGAATTTTTAAAAGTGTGTTTAGAGAAGAACAGAAGGAATTTTTGGGTGAGTTCTTCACTGAGTGTTGCCTTTATTTTCTAAAATTAAAGAAACGTAGAGTAGCATGTAGATATTGATATGATTTGCTATGATTATGTTGAGTGCGTCAGACAAATAAGAAAAACCCTTTTGATCGTGGCGTGGCGTTCGTAAGTTTTTTTTTCCTTTACAATCCGTCGGGTATCAGGGACGGTTCTCCTCTCTAGGCGCGGTAATTTTGTTTTATTTGGGATGGATCTCCTCCCTGTAGTGCATCGATCGTGCGAGTACATGTCTGGTGGTTCTCCCTTTTCATGTGTGTGTCTTGTGCGCTTTCCCTTGAGAATGAGTGTGACGCTACACGTACACGTCCACGCGAGTTAATGACTAACATTCCTAGCTATAAGAAAACTAAGATAAGAACTTGGCAGGGAATGCCATGATAAACATTTAAGTAAACATAATTGTAAACATGAGGCCGTATGCCATAAAACGAACCCATGAGAAAATTAGAACCACAATGCAACGTTAAGCATTTGAGTAAACACGATTGTAAACATGAGATGAACTCATGGTAAGATTAGGACCACACTCAGTGGATAGAGGTAAGGAAAGCATATAAATACTGCCTGCGAACAGTATCGATCGTTCCTATTAGTATCAGTCGTTCGACTAGATACTTGTTACGAAAGTTACGAAAATATAATTAAATAAAGGAATCGTTTGCTATTTAACCAAGTATTTTTATTTTTAAATACCGGTGAAGATAACAAATTAACTCGCGGTAGTTTTTCCAGAACGTAAATACGGAAATGGTACTCCTCTCCTCGCGCATTATATTCCTGTTTTCGTGTGCTTTCCCTTAAACAGGAATATAATAGTTCGTTTCTCGTGAGCGCGTTGCGTTTATTGCCAAGCAAACGAAAAAGAATACCGGCCACGCAAGTAGACTGCTTATTCTTTTTGTGTCAATGCGCTTTTTGTGACTGCTTATCCTTTTTTTTGTATGCTCTTACACATTCGATACACGAAAACGTTTAATAAACCTACAAAATACATTTGAATTACAAGATATTTTAAGGTTTTTATTTTTAACTTCTGTTCCGGACAGACACACCCCATCACAGATCAAGACGAATAACCACGATCATAAATCCAAGTTTAATTTAAACATAACTTTTGGTGGCCCCGAGAGAACGTGGCCAACAGAGGTCTGATTTTGGCGGTGGCCGAGTCGATTCCACGATTCGTGTTTTTCTGCATTCATTAATGCAGGAGAGTCTGTGGTGTTTCATGGTAAGAGCCATAGAATTATAGTGAGCCCGCCTGGAGTTGTGGTTGCACCATATGATACGCAAGATTCTAAACGGAGTCAAAACCCAGGTGGATGACGAAGAAGGATGTTATTTTGTCGGTTGGTTCACAGCAGCATTACCTGTACGTTTGACAACTAGGTACATTGTACAAATTTGCATCAGTATCTATGCAAATTTATTTAATTTCAAATGAATTATTTATATATAGGTCGCGGTTTTCATCCATTATCATCGTGTGTTGATATTGAAAAGGAAAAATAAATATTTGCTTGTTAATTTATATTGTTTTCGATCATGCGTTTTGTTGTGGTTGTATTTAACACACTTGATTTAATTTAATGATACCAATCGTTGTTTGAAAGGTTCGAAGGTATTCGAGCCCGTTATTGTCTATATTCTGGGATCTTTACTTCGCGCACTAGAATAAAGAAATAATTTGCAATGCACACCATTTTCAATGACCCATCCTAGCCGCGTAGAGCTAGCAAAGCGGCACACCAGCATCCGTCGGGCCGGATGAAAGAATGCTCCTATAATGCAGACGAGGAGTCTTTACTGCCATTTCTAGGGTACCTTGCTTCCTTGGCACTTCCTTTTTTTTGTGTTGACTTTCCTTCTTGATAGTTAGCCATCACTTCTACTTCTACATCACCTCTACTAGACTTCGGTTCAGTTGAGGCATCTTTCCAAGCAGCTCCCATACTTAATAAATCACTATAATTGGATAACATCAACATGGACCCTCAGTTTTTGCTTTTGGTTGATGAGCCGCCGGATAAATACCATTATCAAAAATTACAAATAGAACTCTCTAACTCAGCAGAATTTCGAATATCTCTAAAAGAGAATCAATGAACTGAGAGAATTGTGGCAACAATTTGAGGTTCTTAGCAACAAGGATTTTCGAAAGTATCGATCTACGAAAAGGGCCCCAACAGAAGCTGGTTCCAGTTAGGAAGTAGTTGATTAGATAGATAGGCTTAAGATTGTCTTTTAGCTTTTAACATATTGAACAAGCTTATGAATTCATGATGTTACGTAAGATTTCGGAAATGTGGTCCCAGATTAAGCCATCCTACCTACAGTGGTAGAGCCAAGATAGCTATTGTACAGATTAGAATCCGGTCGGAATCAAATACATTCTAATTTACGAATCTGAGTGAAATACACATTAATAACCGACAAATTCAGTGAGTAGTGTGTCAATTTGAACAGTGAGCTCGCGAGCGTTGGGTGTAACTTTGTAACTTTCGTTTACCATTTACAGTTGTAGTACGCCGTCGTCGCCTTCTGGCTTCGCGACGTCGGGCACACGGGAAATTCCGGCGAAAGAAGCGAGTGGTGCCTACCCACCCCGTTTCTTCATGAGCAAGGCCGCCCGGAATTTCCATCCTTGGACTCTTTCGGGGACCAAAGATCTCGGATGGTATGTACGGAGGCGCGTATAACGGTAATAAACCAACTAGCAAGGTTCTATGAAAGTCACGGTGAGTACAAGTACTTTCGCCAACGTTACTTTGCTCAAGTACATTCCGAGTTCTCTGAGGCCATCGAATCAATCCAACAGTTGCGAGCGAGCCGCATCGATGGTAGCAGTAATGATGAGAAAACCAATAGGGAAGATATCAAGAACCTGCAAAATTAGCAGCAGTTTAAGTTGCACATTATTAACAAAATGGTGGATGTTATTGATACCACTAAAGGAGACCAGTCCAGACAATTTTACGAGTTGAAAATTGCCACATTAAACAAATATTGGGGTGAAATTCGGCAGCAACAAGAATTGATTATAGGCATAACAGGCGATGCATTGTACAATTTGGAGGTTTATCCACGAGAACCACTGAACGAGTTCTTGGATTATCTTGAACGGCGCTTTCAATCACTTGAAGCCGTGCGCCAAAAAGGCTAACTAGAACAGTAGCGTCAGCAACCAGAAGGAGTTCTCAGAGCAAGATATGTATGTGTTTCATGCAGCGCAAATCACTCACTTTTTGCTTACCACACATTCCTAAAATTGACATCTCGAGAACGTCTAACTTTGATACACAAACGTGGAATATGTGCTAATTGTTTGAAGCTAGGATATTTTGCCAAAAACTACCAGTCAAAAAATTGTACAAAATGTAATAAGAGGCATAATACTCTTTTACTATTACAGCTGGTGCAGCCTTGTCTGGCGTCTGCAGTGAAGATGAATGTTCCCATATGGCGAGACTTTTTGATCGCTTTTAGGTGTAATGGCTCCAGTGGTTGTTGTAGCAGGGTACAAAGCATATAACATACGAGGGCTGGTTGTTCAGCAACGAATGCTCTGCAGTGTATGCAGTATACAATTATTACTAGTAATATGGGTAAGTAATGATCAGACCATATATTACTTAGATATTATTTCGTGTGGAATCCTGTGTATTTGCGATTAGAATGTCACATATGCTCAGCAGAAAATATGCGCGTAAATGATCGCGAATACTAACATTTGTGATGAAAGTGTAATACGTGTAATGACTTCCATATTCGCATGGCATGTAATTGATTTTATGAATATCTTGACGTGAATTGATAATAGACAACAAAATAAAGATACAGAAATGAGAAAATAAATGCGATAGGTGTAAGCGTGGATAATTGCTTCAATATTTTTTCGTCACGTATGAATTTATTATGAAAAATTTCATGAAACTATTGAATATGTTCTAATCGAAACTGTTGTTTGCGTCAGAATGACACAACAGTTTTTTTTTTCCTATAAATCTAACGAAGATTTTTCTTGGTCCCGACCAAACTATAACCTATATAATCGGTTTTCGATTTATTGACGCACAAAAGGCATATATTGTTATTGATGAATGGAAAGCAGGAGTAGCAGTTGATTAATGCAAAACATAGTGAATTTTCAGACTATATTTAATGATTAAATTGATTAATTACACGGTTTATGTATTAAGACGACTCTGATCGGCATCTCTACATAATTAAACGCTAAAGCAAATTAGAATACGAAATTTGATGTTCATTTTTCACATTCAACGGAAGATAGTTGATTTAACATAAAATCAGAATGTGTTATAGACCCGAGAAATAATATCAAAAATTAGCTTGTACAAGGCCTTTAGGATTAACGTAAGAAAAGAAAAATATGAGAAACAAAAATATAAGGAATCGAAATTTCTTTTTTTTCTTCTTTTAAATACAAGCAACATAACGTGTTAAACATAAACTACCTGGCCTTGTTATTGGGTCTCGACCCATGAGAACTGTTCAGCGATAGGTGCGCGAGAGCCTGGCTGGCCTAAGTTTTTCTAGGAGTGGTATTTCGACGAATTTTCATGTCGAATTCGGTGGGTGGCGTTACCCCACCTATATCGGGGGTAACGGCCCCAATGATATCAGGGGCCTGAGGTTCTGTGCCTTGCCTCGGGTCCGCACAAGATTAAGGCAATTTTTTTCCCTCGTAATTTAACGTAACGTTTTTCAGGTTTCCTTACGTGTGTTGAGACGTCTTGGCTGAGTCTGGTATCAGCTCATGCCTGAGAGAATTGTATGGCGGTTCTTTACGAACATAGGCCTTAAATCCTTTTTGTATATTTGCACTTTGCGGTTACTACTTTGTATGACGGATGAAATACAAGTAGCAGTCTTTTCTTTCTTGGAGCATATCCACCCAATTTCTGTAATAACGCACCCCAGCCGCGTAGAGATAGCAAAGCGGCACACCAGCATCTGTCGGGGTCGGATAAAAGGGTGCTCCGCTATAAGCGGACTAGGGGCCTTTACGGCCAATTCTAGGGCACCCTGCTCCAGGGGCAATTAATTATATATTTTTTGCCTCGTTGATGGTTCGCCATCACCCTCTTCGCTATTCCTTGTCGGTCTCTCATTCATACTTCGGTAAGGATGAGGGGAGCTGACATGGAATAGTGAAAAGTTAAATCACCTAAGCAATAAATCAATTTGCTACATTGTTCCTGAAAAAATATTTTTGCAGGAACTGTGGCAACAAAGACTGGATTGGAACGTTGAGCTCCGAGCACAGCTACAAGAATTCCGAACTCAGTTGAAAGATGTCTACAATCTGCAATTTCCACATATATAGAGTGGATCCGAACCAACTGCAGTACAGATTCATGCCTTTTCCAACGCTTCTGAGAAGGCATATGGCATACATATTTATCTCCGGACGTTTACTAAACACAAGATGCTATTGTTTTATCTACTATGTGCTAAATCCCGAGTAGCTATGTGCTAAATCCCATTTGGAATTTTGTGCAGCTTTATTAGCCTCCCAACTGGTGACAAGGATAAAGGAAGACCTAAGATACGATAATATTAAAACCTTCTACTGGTCCGATTCCAGAATCGTTCTCGGATGGATTAATTCGGAGGCATCAACTTTTCTAGTTTTTGTTGTAAACAGAGTCGCCAAGATACAAGAACTATCACGAGGGATACAATAGCGTCACATTAGCTGACAGCTTAATCCTGCTGATGTTATCTCACGAAGCTTATCTCCCGAAAAACTAACCTCTTGCAGCCTGTGGATTTATGGACTACCCTTCATGCATGGTGATGGTGAGACACTGTGACCACAATCATATACTAAGGGCAGTCAACTTGAGGATAATTCTGAGAAAAAGAGGCCAGTTATGCAACAAACAATAACGATGGTAGCTAATGACGTGGATGACATTATCTACAAAATCAACCATAAAGGTAGCATTAAAAAATTACAAAGCACTGCAGTGCATATAAAACGATTTATCATCCAAGCTTAATGTCAAAACGGAAACTGATGCCTATTTCAAAGGACTTTCCTTAAAGCATTATTCGATAAGCATCAAAATGTTGGACCAATACCGTTGGACCAAATACGTTAATCTAGATGAATATACTGACGAATAAAATCAATTTTTCATAGAAAAATGGTTTTTTTCCTTGAGGGTACCAAGGAAGGGACCCTCATTATTGAAGTATACTGTCTTATTTGTTGTTGTTCCAATTTATGAACTTGACTTGCAAAATATGAACTTGTAAGAATGTATAAAATTTACCCGACTCAAAGAAATTATGAATTCATATCGAAAATCTATGAACGAAGCTTGAACATTGTATATATAGTTGTACATACATATCATTTTAAATATTTTCTTTCTGCATGCATGTCGCATTATGTGTGATATATATGTGAATATGTATCGCAAGATATCTGCAATAGGTTTGTGTTTACTATCTTTCTGTTAATTTTTCTACCGAAATTCATTAGCTAGGGCTAATTGAATTTCATTCAATATTTTCTCTTTCCAGTAAAAATATAAAATAATATTTCTTAAAGCTAGAAATTATAGTTAAAATACAAATTAAATTTAAATTAGAGAATATTTTAAAGAAATTTTTGTTTTCATACATAGATATATGTATGCATTCGGTTTGGATGCTAAACATCATAATTTTTCTGTTATTTTTCGTGTCTAAAGGTACTTAAGTAAAATCACAGATCGGTTTTAATTTAACTTTTTTTTTCTTTAGGTTTGTGTCTCAACAGTTTGTCAGAAGGAGTAAGTGTGAATTTAATTCGAATGGCAGTCTCGATTATAAAACTGACTTTGTGAGATGATGGATTCGGAAGATACATAATCGTTTGCAGTCTACGAGAGATGACTGTAAGCAGTTGGGTGAATATACTGAATTCTTTTCGATGCAGATAAATAGAAATTTGTTATTTTACTTAGTTTGTCATGATTGCAGAAGCGTTTTAGAATAATTCGTACTTGTTGATCAATATTGCATTGTTTTCTGCCCCCTAAATGTGTACAAACTAAGTACAGGTGGCAGAAAAAGCTGAATGTTCTCTTTTGCAATGAAATTTGCCAATGACTAGTTAGTTTACGGTGAATGGGTTGGAACAATTCTGACATAAACGCGTTCGCGCAGCTATATTCTATTTATCTATTTGAAACTGAAAGTTAATTGCTTAGATTCGAGATGAGAATTCAGTATATTACCACTTGGATTTAACTACTAATTATTTGTTCAAAATATTAATCGAAGTAAATTAGATGCAGTTACTCGATGTACAGTTAGACATTTTCAACAGCTAACCTAGGACTTGAGTAGGTTAGGTGAATATTGATACAAAAATTACAGGACAATATCATCCCTCGTATACTGTATTCGTTTTTTGTTGTCATTTGAATTATTTTATGTCACCATAAAAGATTTTATCTACAGAATCGGATTGGAAGTAAATGACTAAATAAATTATATAAATACGATCTACTAACAGAAACTTTCGAACGATACAGTATGTTTTAATACTAATAATCTAGTTTTTGGTTTTTTGTATTATGTTTCGCTCTTATTATTATTTTTACATACGCTTATCGCATCGGTGTATTGTTCTGTAGAAACTATTGTATACCCATTGCTTTTATGCATTGAATAAGAGCACTTTTACAAAGTAAACAGACCGACGGACAGACAGAAACATGAATTTATGTATTATCATATTGATTAGATTGTGCCCCAAATGATTTGAGCTTATCATTATGCTAGATGTACTTCATCCTCAATAACCCTCAATAGTTTCAACATATACTAAGAAAGTAGACGAAAAGGATCAAAGACACATTTAAACAGGTGAAAACTTGTCTAGAGCTAAACATTTTAGTTTATAAATATGTATTTAGTAGTTACCGTAGCAGGATCTCATCCACTTCAGCATGACTCGTTCGCTATTTTTAGGATTATCTTTTCCCATCTGTGGTAGCTTGGATTGTGCTGTTGGTTTTCAGTTGAGGTTTCGCCTTCGACGAAATACCAGAGCAAAAATGGATCGTATTCGCCACCAACGACTTCGTCGTCGCGGATTGATTTTTTCCGAACTAGAACCATTGCCCAGAGCCTGAATTATATAAAAATGTAAATTTTACTTTCTACTCGGTATGTTTAAGATCAATGACTTACTCGTTGCTGCTCTTTTCTGCGTATCTCCCGAACTAACGTGTAGAATGCATCGTCGATGTAGTGCCTTAAAGCTGCTGAAGTTTCGTAAAATGGACAACCAAATTGAGATGCTAAGTTTTTCCCCTCTTCTGTCGATACCTAGTTCGAAGAGTTTAAATGAAATTATTAATTTTTCTAAGGTATCTTTCAAAAGGTAACATTAAATGGAAATATTAAATACAATGCTTTGGAAGAAAATTTTTCTTTTGCTGCAAAAAATGTTTATTAGTCGTTGTCATCATCATAAAAAAGATATTTTTATTAATTTTTCCGCAGTCTTAGTCATAAAAACAATGAAAAAAGTAATGTGCTCATGTCATTAGACATAGAGTCAAAAGTTAAATTTAAATTTTCTTTGTACTTATGTTACTTGGCCAGCCATTATATGGCTGAATTAAGCCATGTTTAAATCCAACACGAAATATCCTTTGAAATCAAATATTTGGGGAACTTTTCTTCTTCTTTGAATATTTTGTGTTTGCATTAACGTTCTTTGGGATGTCCCATGGAGGTTGCAAAAATTGCCTACTTGCCGAAAAATTCCAGTACTTCCGAAGTGCACTCGTACATTTAGCGTACAAATAACTCAATAAGTCAGATGGAGTAGCGTATGAATAACCACTAGTACGTCGCTTACTCCTGTCAATTTTCCGTTATTATCTATTGTAAGACCTCTACACATCTTCGCTTCTTTCGTGCAATCCACTTACGAAAGATAATCTAGACCACCAAACCATAGCATCGTTTGATCTCACAATTTCTCATGGAACGTATAAAATTCTTTTGTAAGATTTGTGGCCACCTGGTGTTTTAGTGGAAGAGTTCACTTCAAGACCTCGTAGGAATTTTTCTTCAAACACAAAATGCAGCTTCCGCTCGTAAACGTAAAGAAGATCTTAATGTATACTATCAGAACGCACGTGGAATGAAGTCTAAAGGCTGGTATCAACATAATCGTGAAAATAAATTCTGACAAGTCGCCAATATCTGGTCATTCTTTGGAGTGAAAATATTAACAATGGAGAAAAGCGGAGACTCTGCTGATTTCTGACGGATAAAATGTCAAGAATTTCAATTTTCGATCGATTTTGTTATTAAAAAGACATTCGTACAGTTCAATTTTCAAATTCAAACACTTACTGACATCAATTATTACTTTTTGACTCGAAAGAATAAATTGGCGTGAAATGATCGAAATGAGTGGAGACATACTGCCAATGCCATCTGCATTTCCAAAGCGAGAGCAACTTTTCATACCAAGAAGTGAATGCTAAATTCCAAGCTAAATAAACTTTAAACGAAAATTTTCCGTGAAATTGAAAACAATGCTAAGCTTAAGGTGAGCGCACTTTAACTTTCCGCATTTTTAGCTTCTGATCACATAATTTGCCATAATGAGACTTGGCTCATTAATGGTAATGAGCTTTCTTTTTGGCACTGTTTTTCGTCGTGATCATGATTGATTGTCAACGGTTAAAGGTGATGAGGGTGGCGTTTTGATTGCTATCCACAACTCTCTTCAGGGTTCGCTCTGGTGTAATTTCTGTCTGTCTCTTCCTATCGAGTGTAATGTGGTTCGTATCACTCTCACTTCTTCTGAAAATCTGATTTTCTCCTCTGTATTTGTTCCATATAATTCTTCGATCTACACCTGCGATCAATTCTTTACGAAACTTTCCAGCTTAATCTTTTCCCCCCTTTATCAACTTTCTTATATATGGTCAGTTTAATTTGACGAGCCTTGTTTGAGATACCTCCGTCTCTTCAACCCATTCATCAAACACTGATTCCTTTTCGTCAATATGTTCGAGTTCTCAGTCTAACTATATTCCTAATTCCAGTCAAAAAATATTAGATTTTGTCCTTTCGAGCACCCCTTACTTCCGCCCTACATGCTGCCTCCGTGTCTTATGTTCCTTCTGACATGCATCATCCCCCTCGCTATCTCTCGCGATCGACTTTCTTGTCGCTTAAAATTCCCCTTAGATCTTTACGGTTTAATTATTATAAAGCTGAATAACGAAATCAACCAGATTGAGACTGTGATTCATATAGCATAAAACTTACTCCTGATGAATCCATTTTTAAATTTTATGATTTTCTCTTCACCTTAATTTCACAATTGACTTCCACCAGTCGACCGTGCAAACGAAATTATACTCTTTGATTTCGGTCTGATGTGTCATTTGCCCTTAAGAATGAAGATACAGCTTGTGCCAAATACTTAGCTCCGGGTTCTTGGAACGACTTTTTTGATTTTTCAAGGTTACATTCCGCAGCCAAAGCTATCGCTAGACAAGCCATGCGTGATTTTCTCGCCAACATTGAGTCTTCTGTTTATTCCAACTAACATACCCTTTTGGTCTCATATCCGCTCCTGAAAAATTCCCATCTATCCCTGACTCAATTGCAGCAAGTCTCTCCGACTCCAAACCAAAACGGTAATTGGTTGGATTTCGTTTTGTCGACAGAGCATTTTTTCCCAATAGTTTACACCATACAGCACTCTCAGTTGGGCTTGCCTTGACCATTTCCAATTTTCGCAATATATTATTTGGCGCCTTTGAAAGAAATGTCCCAAGATTAAAAAAAAACGAAAATGTTGTCTGAGCCATGGCTTAGGCATGTATGAAATCGTACAACAAACTTCCTGTTATTCAGGAAGAATATAATGAAGATGAAATTTCGCCATGTTTATGCGAATCATATTAAGAAAACCGACAAAAATATAATCCGCGACCCATAAATATTTTTTGATTTTGTAAATATGAAGCGAAAAACCACCGGTTATCCACCACCAATGTTCCATAACAATATCACATTTTCTTCTCATAAAGAGATTTGCGATTTGCACATAATTTTCAGAAAGTTTTCAATACACCAGACTCCACATCTTTCTCCTTCTGATTCAGCTTCTTAGCTGTACTTTTGTCATCCACACAAACACGTGAAGTAATATGTAAAGCTATTTTGGAACTCAATTGTAAGAAAGATCCTGGTAATGATCTTCTTACACCGGATTTATTGCGTAAGCGTGTAGAGCAGCTAATATTCATTTCCGATCTGTCTGACGTAATATACTTCACGCACTTTATGCAGACGGTCTCAAATTGTACCACATCATTCTAAAACTAATGCACTTTTTTCACCAATCCACGCAATCCAATTTGATCAGAGGTGCAATTAAGATGTCGCTTAATATTTATAAGTGCCAAACTATACGTTTTATCTGTAAATGACCAGTTACACAGAACACATACTTTCTTCGCAACAAATCAATCACTCGTATCGATAGCGTTGTAGACCTCGGTGCTATTTCGGATTTAAAACTTCGCTTCACCTTGTACTATGGAAAAATCCTTTCCCATGCGAATAAAAAGCTCGGCTTTATTAAAATACGAGCCAAAGAATTTAAAAACATGTGGGCCACAATATCGCTATAAACTGCACTCGTACGCCCTCTTCTCGAATAAGCTTGCATTATCTGGCTTTATAATCCACAGTGACAGACTCAAATCCATAGAAAAACAATTCTTAATTTTTGATAGCCTAACCCTTATAACTTCGATAGCTTAACCTTTATAAGGTTAGACAGGGTCATTTAAACTTAATTCCACATGCCTTCCGAAGAATGATTATTTATGCCTGCTTCACGTTCGATCTCATTAAAGGCGTTATTGGAGTCGAATTATAAAAAATATGTTGACTAATATCCCTGTAAGGACCACAAGGTTTCCAAACGTTCGCCAAAGGAATATCATCATTTGACCATGTATGCAGCTGATGAATTGATAAACAGATGTCACAGGTGTTTCAACAGCTTTAGTGACCTTTATTCCACGATTTCTAAATTATCCTCCAAATCCTCTCATCCAAGCCATATATTGTCATTTTTAAGCTTTTTGTCACAGTTTTGTGAGGAGTAACAAAGCCGGGATCGAGCTAAACAATTAAATCACAGCTAGACAACCAAACCTTCATATCCTTAATGAGTCCAGCCCATTAAATAGCTACGCCCTATACATAGGGATCTCACATATGAATATGTTTAGGCAGTGTTTTATGAATGAATATGTTTAGGCAGTAGATTATTAATAGATTAGAACTATAGATACATTTATAAAGCTCATCAGGAAACCTTGAGTAACCTAAACCAAAGTGTATAGAATGATAAGTGGGTGAACTCCTTCCCTTTTCCAGAAAAAACACTTTGAACTTGAAATTGTGCCTCCATTTACGCAATGCATTATCTGTCAAAGCAACCTGAGAGTGTGCAAGTATTTTTTGCGAGAGTGAGCCGTATGTGAGCAGCGAAAAATCTAGCCTGAGTATGTAGTTGTCGAATCGTATATTGCATTTCTTTCTGTTCCATACGATTTCTTCCAACTTTCCAGGCTGACCAACAATACAATCTCAGGTTAGATCACTGGATTTTTGGACCGTATACATATACGGAGTCCGCACGCTGGTTAGGAACTAACTCCTTACGCTGTGCCTAAACTATCCACATACCTATCGTTTTACCTTCTAGATCGAGAGTGTTGCATAGGCACTCCAATATTAGTTACTGTGGTTGAGAAACAAATCTTTGTTGAATACTAAGAGCTGCTCTTACTGGTTCATATAGAACTGGTTCATATTTGAATGTTGGCTTTTGATAAACCATGTCCTAGGTTGGAAGCATTAGATGTGTCTGTAGGCAGCCAAAATTGCACAGTAGGCTATATATGTATTTTAAATAGTTTGTACTTTGGCTTTCTTTAATTCAATTCGCAATGTGTTCGCAATTGTTTCGAATTTGAAAACTACACAATACTTATTTGAACATTTCCGAAAAAGTTCGAGCTAAACAAAACACAACTACAAATTAACAATCAATATTTCTTAAAACTCAAACAAATTTTATATATTCCTATAAAAATTTGGCATTCTTCTTACCTTTCGTTGCGATTGTAGATCCAATTTATTGGCAATCAACACGAGTGGTATATCTTCTGATAGTCGAACGCGGGCAATCAACTTCCTATACTCGGATGCCTCCTGGAAACTATGCCGGTCAGTGACCGAATAGCAGATAATGAATCCTTCGCCGCATCGCATGTATTGGTCGCGCATAGCAGTGAATTCAACTTGGCCGGCCGTGTCGAGGATATCTAGAAGCGCTGCTTCGCCATCGATAACCGCTTGTTGCTGATATGAATCCTCTGTAGATGGGCCATGAAGAAGCGTCACGCATCGTGCAAAAACCGAAAAAGGCAAAATAGTAGACAGAAATCGATTAGACGCCCTCGCAATTTTCGAATAATCTATTTATAGTTTCTCACCGATTGTTGGGTCGTGATAGTCCAAGAAACTGTGGCTGACGAACTGGAGGGTAACAGCTGGTGTGGGGATTGCATGGAAAGTAACAAAAATTGTTTGGATCAATTATCATTATCGCTAGAAAATGTGCCGCTATGACGTCAATCTAACTGTCGTCTCGCGTCAAAGGACAACAAAAACAGCGGCTTCGGTGTTGGGTTGCAGCGTGGTTTGGGGTGGTTAGGCCCGCGACACTTGCAGTCACACTTACCCGACTTCCCAACGCCGCCATCGCCAAGAATAACTATCTTATAGACGCGTAGACCACCGCGCGTTGTTTGTGGATGTGCTGCTTGCTTGGAGGCTTCGCCACCGTCGTGATGGTACTTTGACGAATCATTTGTGGATGCCGATGAACGGGATTTTGACTTTTTCAGCGCTGCGCAACCCGTCAAGTCACCTCCTGCCATCGTTTTCTACACACTCTTGCTTATATCTTTGTGACTAATATTTTTCTTGACCTTGATGTCCCTTCCAGTAGCCTCACTTCGTTTTACCAAATTCTATTTCGTCCTGAATCGCATCTGCACTAATAACCACTAGAACATCACTGAACTAACTCTTTTTATTATTTATTTTATTTTGCAAACTCAACAACAAGACGCCACTCGTCACACCCGACAACAACTTTGCACATTTTGACGGATCTTACACATGTCTTTCAACGACCTAGTAGATATGGCGGTGAAAAATCAATCTTGGGACCAAAAACGGGATTTTCTACCAACTCATATAAAGCCGCACGAACACATAGGAAAAAGTTCAAGGGTGCCAGCAATATGCAAAAAGTGAAAAATTTAAGGGGCATCAACTTGGCGCGTAGGTTTGAATGGCAATCGTATATTGATATTCGTCGAATAAGTATAATCGTTGATTTGCAATGCAATAATTGAAACGTAGTCAAATGAAAATAATGTAAAATATGCGAAGGTATTTTGAAAAACGTTATAATCTATGTTTGCAATATTCAAATTATTCAAAATGTCGGTGAATTAATGTCATTGTATTTTTACTTAACTATTTAACTCCACTGGATAATGGTGCAATTAAGTCTTCCACTCCTTGCATCAAACTCTCACTGTCAGTCTGTAAAAAAAATGTTAGGTTGAAGGTATTAAGACAACATAAATAATCATTTAAAAACAATTACCGTTATTGTACTTGGTGTTTGAATACTTTCGACTCCTTCCATTAAGGTCTGATTGACAGCCTGTAAAAACAATGTTTGTTTTAAGCCACTAAATAAATAAAAACAATAATTTGACTACAATTACAGTTATAGCACTTGTACTGGCTATATTCCAAATCGGAGGAGCATTATTGGTGAGGTTGCTACTTCTGGACAGCTGGAAAATATCCTTTTCCATAAAATGCTCCGAGCATATTATGCTCGTCTTACGTAAATTTTGTTTCTCCATCCCAATGGATCTCAGCCATAAGTTTTTTTATATAAATTTATTTTATAATATATTATTAGGTACACATTCAATTAAATACACACAATTTTATTTGCATGCATATACATTTTTATACATATTTTAGACGCATATATATATATATATATATATATATATATATATATATATATATATATATATATATATATATATATATATATATATATATATATATATATATATATATATATAGATATATATATAAATATATATATATATATATTCATTCAAATTAAACAAGCAGTTAAAGCATATAAATTTATTATTTTTCACGATTTGAGCTTCAAAACACGACAAGAAAAAAAAGACTCCGGTGAAATATTGAATTTTAATACAATTTCACACAAAGTACAAGAAAATACCCCCAGCGTCATATCATTTCAGCTACGCCGATGTTTCCCCTTCACCCCGTGATATGCTTCAATGGCCGATGCTGATCAAAGTGTCAAACTCACTCAACAACAGCAAGAGGCGAATCGACCGGCATGGTGGGCCAATTTAATTGCATGGTTTTAAACAATACCTTGCCACTTTTTGAGAAATAAACTTCATTTATTTGATTGTAACACCACAGAAAGCACTTATCTATATACTTACTTGTAAAAAGACACATCAACCGGACGAGAACGTACTCTATTTGAGCAATGTGGCACAGCACTTCATTTTCACCGTTTTTGTCCATTTACAATCAGTGTCACTGGCACTTTTTCTGTTCAAAACCCTGTAATGTTCCTAGTTACTTGCGAAATGCACTTTGATTTGTAAAAAAACACTTTACATTGGTGGTTTTTGATCAAATCTCCAAGTTGTTTATAATACTATTCAACTAATCCCGGCGTGAGAAAAGTCAAACTGAAGGATTGATCAACAACATGGTTTGTTCGTTGGTAAGAGAGGGAGTGTAGAGACGAGGAAATTGGTCCCAGCGCACTTACATGTATACTATCATCGCCTGTCCAAATATCGTCTAGGTATGAGGTCTAGGTCGTTGCTCGAAAGTGACAGCTGGGCTTAATTGTAGTGGAGAAGAGGAGAAATGTCTCTCTGACGAGTAGCCCGACTCTCTGTTTAGGTTTTTTTTCAGCTGTGCGTACATATGCAGAATGTAAATAAGCCGGCTAGGCACTGCCAGATATTAATAAGTGAAAATGGAGCAAATAAATTAGATGCAAATATATTAGGTAGATATGCAAATAAATTAGGTACAAAAATTACACCGAATTTTGGTATGAATACAATTTTTTTCGGTATTGATTCAAACATGGCCGTCATATTGACAAATGTCTCCAAACATTTCACGCCAATTTATTATGTGCAGTTAATTTTTTCGAGCGAAAAGTGGCATTTGGTGTTAGAATATGAAAATTGAATTGTGTAAATATCTTTCCAATAAGAAAATTGACCGAAAATTGAAATTCTTGATATTTTACTAGACAGGAATGAGCAGTAACTCTGCTTTTCTCGATTACCAAAGTTTTCGCTCGAAAGAACGACCAGATAATGAGACATGTCAAAATTTAGCTTCACGGTTAACTCAGTACCAGCCTTATTGCATAAAATATCGGCGCGAGATTTTGTCACCGTTATTAAAATGGCGGATGAGGAATCGTCCTCAGTTTCCGACGTGAGCGAAGAGGATGAAAAGAGACCGTCAATTAAATTGAAAAGAACTTACAAATAGCAAAACTCGTGCGATAGGTTGAACGACTTAACCGAAATATGGCAAAAGTGATGAAAACACTGAAAAACAGGCAGACAGAGCTCGCCGAACAACGAAAACAAAATGCTGAGCTGATAACGAAAAACCACGAGTTGATGGATCCATTCATCAAAAAACAGAAACCAAAACTAAAACGGAAACTAGTGATTCTATTACTGGCCGCAGACAAAAAGAAGACGAAAAACTGAAGTGCTTCTCCTGTGTCGTTAAATACTTATGGCCAAATGGCAAAACACTGGCCGAGGAAGAGTATCCCACGCTGCCAACTTCGAAACCGCAAGTCCCTATGAAACCGCTTGTGACACAGAAGCAACAAAGACTAACAACAACAGCACAGACTGCACCATAAACAGAACCTGATACTAACGGACAAAAACCTGACATTACTGAGCAAAAGAGGACCACGGTCCCAGCTATAATCAGAGAGTCACAAAGGCCGTAAAATAAATAACAAATAGGCCAAGCGTGTTTACCTTGGCGTCCAGATGATTCCCGCTACACCTCTTGAACACCGTAAATTAATGAAATACTAAACGGAAGAAAAGGTACAATTTCATGCCTACTTTCTGCCAGAAGAGAAAAACCTCAATGTGGTGATTCGAAGCCTCCATGCCTTTTTTGCAGATGAGATCAGAGAGGACCTGCAAGCTCAGGGCTTCCACCCGCTGTAAGTTTTATTCCTCAGATTGAAGAACGGGACATCCAGGTTAGTTAAAGTTATCCTCTCGATAAGTGAGACTAATAGATATAACCCCTGTGCAGTCTGCCAGCTAATCTGCAAGGCTGAGGCTCAGCAACCACGTGGTGGGCAGCCGCAGTTCCACAATTGCCAGCAGTTTGACCATGCCACCAGTAATTGGCATGCCCAGCAAAGTGTGTGAAGTGCGAGGGCGACCACCTGCTACTCGAATTGCACTAAACTGCGCGAAGACAGTGCCAAGTGTGTAAACTGTGGCGGAGATGGTCCGGGTAGTGTCTGAGGAATCCGAAGAACATAAAGAAGACGTTTGCACAGGTGACGAGAGCAAACATCCAATCCCCACCCCAGAGAACCCAGTCATCCCAACCCACAACCCAGTTCCAAAAGTCCACAAATAACGCCCAACCCAGACCAGTACAGACTCAGCCCAATATCCCACAGCTGACTATCATGGCTCAGATGCTCTGTATGACGCAAGAGCAATTCCAAAGCATGATGAAGGATATGACGGAGAAGATGGTGCAGGGGATGCCCACAACATTCCGAAGCCCAAAAGCTAATAAAAATCACTTATGTCCATTCGCAATCATAAACAATAGAATCGGGAGTGAGGTATACTCAGATGAGGTGAATCTCAAGATGTCCCTCCGTCTACCAGACCACTGTAGTGTCTTTCAGGCAGAGGTTGCGGCTGTTTTTCAAGCAATCGACTGTGTTCTGTGTTATCGAAAATTCGGGGTCAATATTGGTATTTTCATAAAAATCACTTGCTGATCTTTGTACAGTGTCCATGATTGTTTCTGAATGCTGTGCATCTCTTAGGTAGATATCGAGACATTCGGTTGTTCAGTTGATTTGGGTACCTGAACATAGGGGTTTTCAAGGCAACTGTGAGGCCAATGAGCTAGCAAGGCTTGGAACCTTATTACCGGAGGTCTCTTGCTCCTTAATAGGAATACCGCTGACATCGGTCAAATTGACCATCAAGCAAAAATATCTTGAGGACGCTAGGAAGTCCTGGGCAGAGGAATCATCCTGCGCAATAGCAAGGCAATCCTGGTTATCCATGGATGCGCATCGCACCAGGCGGCTTTTAGGCTTAACTCGAAGCGCTCTGCGTTGCACTGTCGGCGTTCTAACTGGCCACTGCCTCATAGGACGGCATGCGCAATGATTGAGCGTAGAGTTTAACGATTTCTGTCGGAGTTGTGGCTCTGAAGATAAGAAGGAATCCGTCTTCCATCTCATGTGTCAGTGCCTGGCTTTGGCAAAGAGAAGATTGGCGGCAATTGGTGTACCCTTTCTGTCAAACCTGACGGAACTGTCCCTGGTAAATTTAAAGAGGATAGTCCGGCTTGTCAAAGGAAGCAGATGGTTTCCTGATTTGAGTGAGTAGGAGAAAGTCACTAATTTATTGCGGTATCACAACGGGCCTCTCTTGTGCCTATGTGTGTCGGTTGCCAGGCCTCTGTAGATCGGCACCCACTTCAACCTACCTACCTACCTATTCCCAATCATATGTCCATTCTCACCTGGAATACCAATTCCATTAGTAGCAAAACTAGAAAGCTGATGCAATTCCTATATGACTATAGGATTGATATCATGTTCATAGAAGAAACATTTCTTAAACCAGGTGATCGCTTCCACATCTCTAACTACAATCTATATCGTAATGATAGATTGACAGGTAGACGTGGAGGCACAGCAATTCTAGTGAGAATGGACATAAACTACCATTCCATCCAAACTCCTACACTACATCAGGTGGAAGCAACCTTTATCAAGGTATAAACCGATTCTTTCGTGTTCATAGCGATTTCCGCGTATATCCCTCCTAGTGAAACCAACTTTGCCCCGAATATCAGCAAGTCATTTGAAGAAGAAGGTCCTGTGGATACCTGAATGCACATCACCGCCAATGGGGATACATGAGAAGCAATCAAGCTGGATTCGAGCTTCAAAGATTCGTCATGGAAAAATGCATAAATAAGCCTGCATCTCCCTGACGAGCCTACACACTTTGGCAGAGTTCATATTCATGTCGTAGATGAAGGACTTTTGCACAATTCCACCAAAATCTTTGACTGACTGTCCTCGATGAAATCTCATCCGACCACAAGCCGGTACTATTCATCATAGACGACGTATTCATCGACGGGCCTCTTCGAATGAAGAAGAAATCGAACTGGAAATCTTTTCTGGACGCAATGACGAATGAACAATATGAAGAAACAATAAAAACCTCCGGGGATAATAGCAGAGCAATAGAAGCTCTGACAGCCAAAGTTAAGCAGGCGGAAGAGGACAGCACGATTCAAACTCCGACAAAGGAACATAACTCTTACGAACAGTGACACCGGGACTCGACAAGCAATTTTCTCTGCAATTTCCGATTGTAACAACTGTCAAATTTATGGTATGCAATCTGTGCGTGGGCAATTTGATGGCATGCAATATCATTTCGAAAATGCCTCTGAGCGAGAGAGACGTGCGCTGTATCTGAGCGTCAAATGCTCTTAAGGAGTTATTTGAAGTGCAGAGCGAAGAAATTCCCCTATTTCCCAGCATTTCATACTCTGTAGACTATTTTCATTGCTCAACGAAATCAAAAAATGCCTTTGAATTCAGAATCCCTACGCAAAATAAACCAGGCCTACGGTTCAGCGCCATTTTGAAATCAAGAGCTGTCAAAATATTGCAAGGCAGATTGCCGAGCAAATTGCATACCATATTGCCTACCATTTATGGCAGGCCATAAAATATTGCATACCATAGGGTGCCTCCACTAGCAATTTCAAATTTCATGCAATGGGAAATTGCTAGTGGAGGCAGCCTGTGAGGTAGTAGAAATAGAGATGACAACGACGGTATAACTTTTCACCATTAGCCCCGCACAAAACATGTTAAAGCAGCAATACCGTTCATTGTCAAATTAGAGGGGAATTGCGTGGATTTGACCAGATTTGACAATGGAGAGATAAAATTTACTACCATCCTCTTCAATGTAAATCTTATGGGCATGTCCACTCCATTTATACTACCTCACTGCTTACGAACTCCCATGAGGTATGAAAGATCTCATAAGGAGGAAGAGGAATAAAATGCGGAGAAGAGCTAGGAATACGGGTGATCCTAGCATAAGAACGGAAACACACCGGCTTACAAATGTCCTAAGGCCGTGGTTACGAATCAAGCGAGTAGACGGTTGTGGCGAGTCAGAGTGTCCAAGAGGGTTTTTAAATGTACGCGAAGTAATGATAGTGGCTATGAAACACAAGTTTCAACAAGCGCGTGTGTAAGTACATTTAAAAACCCTCTTGTACACTCTCACTCGCCACAACCGTCTACTCGCTTGATTCGTAACCACAACCTAAGAAACCAAATGAACTAAACTATGACAACCCAGGCAAAGCCAAAGCTTTTGCAGATGTGCTAGGGCTGCAGTTCCAAGAAAATTATTCCTGGTAGGATAACTATAGTGAAGAAGAGGAAGTATCTGGGTTTGTAGTGCAAATCCTAGCATCTACGCCAACAAGAGACTCTAGAATTAGACCAACCAACATCGAAGTGGTCAATCATTTATAAGAGGTCTCAGTTAATGAAAATTACCTGGACCAGGCACAATTTGTAACGTGTGGCTGAATGAACTTACCTGAGAATACACTGACGACTTTAACAGACATAATTAATCCAATCCTGTGCAGAACGTCGATTCTTAAAGTTAAGACTCACGGCTTTCAATCGGGATTTGAGCAACAATTATAATTTAATAAAATGAATTTCTATAATGAAGGTTGGAATTTCCATCTTCTGTAATTGTAAAAATCCCGAGATATTCTAAAAACAAGAGAATTTCGCTTTTCCGTTGCTTCAGCTATCAGGGCTATAATGTCTGACTTTGAAGGCGATGCTGGCTGCATGTCTTTACACGCTATAAATACATAGTACCTATTCCTATTAGCTTTCCGGTATGCATTATGGAGTCAAGCGCTATATTTTATTATAATTCCGAAATCAACTAAGTACATAATGTCAGAAGTATGTACTAGTATATAAAATAAGGTCCCTGGCACTATGCTATTTGCTACACAAAACATGACAATGGCGCATATCCTATCTATGGCATCATCAAGGATGTAGTTGCTGCGTCCATTAGGGCCTGTCTAGTAAAATGACTTCAAATAATTTAATTGCTGTACAGTTTAATTCCTACTCTTTCTGAAGATAGTAGCTGATTTGCACCTGGACACATTTTAGTCCTGATAAATTCACTACTTTTATAGAGCCAAAAATTTACAATATATCTAACCTTCCCAGGCACTATCTACTAGATCGCATTTCGCACAGTCATAGCCCATCTTTCACTTATTATGTACCTACCACCCAAACAAAAAGCACGATAAAAAAATCTATTAGAAACATAATATCAATTTACACTTGGATGTACGTTCGATATTTTGTTTCTGCTTCCATTCAATTTATCCGCAATTAATTTCAGATTAGATCAAAGATGCACAGATTTCAACTGTGATTCGAAATCATTCACCTTACATCATACAGCAGCCGATGTACGAGTTGTACGCATAATGATGTAGCATAGCCTCCCCGTACCAGTTAATAATGTTTTGACCTACAGCAAAGATACCGCGTGTTTTTATTAAACTATAAAAACCGTTTTGATGGGTCTAGATTATAATTAGAAATTTTCAAAGTTTCGATATGAGTCGTCTAGTGAGTCCCACAAGTCAACCGATTGAGTCAAGACAGTTCATATATAAGTTCGTGAATTAACATTGCATGAAGCTTGAATGAAATCAGGTAATTGTTTTTATTTTGAATTCAAAATCGATTTCAGACATAAACTTAAAATCATCACGAGGAAATAGAGTAAATAACGATAACACCAAAACTTAAAAGTAAATTCTAATAATTTTCATGAATTTAATCGATAATAATATAATCTCAGTACTACAGGGAATCGGCACGCATGTATAGTATGTGTTTTCACAGCTACGTCTCCCAGTGTCCATATCAAGGCTTTTCGCACGGCAGAGAACGTTATTGGGTGGAATCTAAGCTAAAAAGTGTACAGCCCAACGCGGTTCACATCTCGTCGGTTTTATAGTGTCTAGGGTATGTGTGCTATTTGAGGATCATAAATCACTTACGAGACGAGATCATTTGATGAGGATTAACGATTAAAGTCATTAATATCTAAAAGATTGGTTTAGTGAAATCCCATATATTAGATTGACTATCACTCAATGCAGACTCGTAGCGATCGAACATCTTTAATCGTTAATATAATGTTAATCATATTTTTACAGCTTATGATTTAAAATCGCTGTTTTTTTGTTGTTGTCTTGCTATTCGGCATCGTTTCTTTTTTTTTTTTTTTGCTTTACTAGACGTAATGAAGAATGTTGCGATTGTTTTTTTTTTGTGTTGTGCTTGCATCAAAAAATTGTTTATTGTTTTCAGATCGCTGTGAAAGTAGCTGGCTGGTGAAGGTTTTAGTGTACGGGAAGGTGTGGTGGTAGCAATGTGGGAACATTTTTTTGAGATAATTTTTTTGAGACATTACTGATTGCGTTTCAAAGAAGAATGCAAACGTTGCATAACTGGACGAAATATACATGCCTTTATGTATGAATATTGGCATTTGTTTTCATTTATTTATTTTCAGTATTTTGCACTGTCAATCTATTTGAAAAATAGATATCATTATGTCTGGTTATATAATTTTATGAGAGATGTTAGAATTTCGACGAACCATTAAACTTAAAATAATGGAAATCCGTTTATTAAAAAAGTAATATAATGCAAATGACTTTAATTAAATGTTTTAAAAAGTGAATAATGCACTGAAAGAAAAACTCTTGGTTGGTTCAACTATTTTTAATAGTATTGCAACGATTCATTCAAAATCGTTAAACGAACTACGGAAAATAGTTATTTTTACTATGTTAATATAGTTAATTTAACGATATAAAAGTAGTTGGTTCTGGTTATACAAAAAATATCGCAAGGTTCATGAAATCAACTGTTTTAATTGTTTCATAACCACGAAAAATAGTTCAAACTTCAACGTTTCGAATTATTAACAGTTTTTATGGTACTTAAACTACTTTGCAATAGTTGATTTCAACAAACGTAATTCAGTGAGCAACGTCTTTGAAATTATTCTACGCAAAGTAGAATGGTTTCAACATTTGGACGCTTTTCATGCTCCGAATGAGTCAATTGTTCAATTGTTTATCAACCACGCGTCATGGTGCATAAAAGTAATCAATTATTTTTTTATGGTTGTTTTAACTATAGCCGGTAGTTGACGCAAAAACAACTAAGGAAAATTGTTGATTTTACCAAGATTTTTCTTTCAGTGTGTGTAAAAATCTCAAGTAATAATATCTTTTCCCAATTCAGCTGCTTTAAACCTTGAAATATATCCTGATTTCAATTTTTGAATTTTGATAGTGCTGTACCACGTGCTGTGGGAATTTGAACAAGTTTTAAGTAACAGTTAAATATAAAACACCTCAAGATTTCTTTAACAATGTTTTAAAGAAATATTTGGGATACCATCACTCTTACAGATGGGCTTAACTTTTGCAAGGACAACATAATATATGTGGTATAATATAAGGAAAACATACATTTTTTCAATTAGGTTTCGATTGTTGAAGCGAAAACACTAAATTTACCCTAAGGCCTTGATTTTAACAACCTTCTGATAAAACTTAAAAAAAAACTTAAAAACTTTAACGAATCGAACTGAAATTTTTGTTGTGATCATAATGGTAAATAGTTAAACTCAAAGGCATCTTGGAATTAAACGCATTGATCAATTGAGCTGCAGCCACAGTGTTATTTATAAAGCATGGAGGGTCCATGAGAACACTATGAAAAAATGGTGCAACACCGAAGGAGGAAACGAGAACTATATAAAAAAAAGGTTGGTACTTTTCACAGAATCAAAAAGAAAGTTTCGAGTTTTGGCTGAAAATAAATTAGGAGTAGGAACGCGAACAGTGATGAAACGGCTTAAAAACTCTCAGAGGCTGCTAAAAAGTGTCGAGGCGAACCATTTAACGATAAATTCGATCCACTAACTGTACGCAGCAAGCCTACAGACACGCATTAAACCTTTACTTTTTAAACCAGCAATTAAGACCCGCTGAACTTCTGTCCAATACTAAAAAAAACCTTTGATTTGCTGATGACAATACCCGTGGTCGAACCCGGCTTTCAAACTTCTTTTTTGGATTTAACTGCATCCAATACCTAATCGACAGAATAGGACAGTGAGAAACAGCAATCCCGCAAATATTTCCGTAATACAGTACCCGAAATTCAGCTTAAAAGTCATGGTAGCTGACGCAGTTGCGGAAAAAAACAACTTCATTTTGTGGAGTAAGGATTAATATCTGTTATGAAGAATACTGCAGAGAAAATGTCCTCCTTGTTTTTGTGAAATGCCTTAGTAATCACCAGGGGCGGATTTGCCACTAGGACCGGTAGGCCCGGGCCTAGGGCGGCAAATTTTCGATTTTTTTTGGAGCGGCAACTTTTCAATTTTTTTTTTGGGGCGGCAGTTTTTTTCCTGCCGTATATACAGTGCCTCACAGCTTATTTGATACAGTGACTTTTAAAAAAATGCAAATCACTGTATCTTTGAAATAAAGAACCCTATTCAAAAAATTTAAACGTATTTGACTAGATGCATGTTCAACGAATATAATGCAAACCAAAAATGTTCCAGCAATATTTCTCGGCGTCCCTTAAAAGATAAATACCACTGGCGCAGAAAAATTGCAGCTCACAGCTTATTTGATACAGACACTTCAATGCGAATAAACTTCTATTTCTCGCGGAGTTAATCTGTGTTGTTTTTGTTTTTTGAATTTCTGATTGTGTTTAGACATTGGCTTTAGTAATTTTTAGCAAGATCTTGTAAGCTGAAGTGCCAAAATGAGCCAAAATTGTAATATGGGTCATCGCACCACAATTGAACAGTGCGAATTGGTATTAAACCACTTTAAAAAAGGACAAAGTGTTCGAAAAATTGCTGAAATTTTGAATTTGAGTGTCTCTACAGTGCAGCACATAAGTGAGCGCTTCCTACACGAAAATCGGGTAGAAAATAAAAGGAGAAATGCGCCAAACAATACTTTCACCGTATCCGACGAACGATACATTGTACGGAAAGTGAAAGCAAACACAAAGATTTCCGCTCCAAAATTGGTTACTGAGGTTCATCGTGAATTAAGGAAGTCATGTAGTGCTGAATCCGTCCGACGAGTGCTTCGCGACCATGATTTCAGGGTCCTAGTAGCTCGTAGAAAGTCTTTCATTTCCAAAAAAAATACAATAAGCCGATTTGCCTTTGCCAAAGAGCATGTGGGAAAGCCATCCGCGTTCTGGAATACGGTTATTTTTGCGGACGAGTACAAGTTTAACATTTTTGGCTCCGACGGAATGTCATATGTCTGGCGGAAGGCAACCACTGAGCAAAATAAGGAGAACCTTAAAGCTACTGAGGTGGTAATGTGATAGTTTGGGCCTGCATGTCTGCAGCTGGAGTCAGAAATTTAGAGTTTATTGAGGAAACAATGGACAAAACAAAGTACCTCGATGTACTCAAAACAATTTGCTGCTAAGTGCTGAAAAACTGGGTGTTCGCAACCAATTTCGGTTTTAAGCACAAGTCTGGAATTGTGCATTCTTGGCTAATTTGGAACTGCCCTCATTTGATGTCTCCGCCGGCACAGTCACCAGTTATGAACGTCATTGAGAATCTGTGGACTTTGTTGGATAACAACATTAGAAAACACAAGATTTCTAGTAAACAAGACCTGAAGAAAGCACTGCTAGAGGAATGGCAAAAAATTACTCCTGACATCACAAAAAAAATCTTTGATTCAATGCCGAATAGGCTCCAGGCTCTGCTTAAGTCTAAGGACAATCATACAAAGTATTGAAATCAACTGGAAACCTCATAATTCACAACAATTTTAATGTTTAATCAAACTGTATCAAATAAGCTGTGACATGAAATTTGTTATTATTTTTAGTTTTTTTGTTTTTTAAGATGTAAAACAGCAACTTTATAACAAATATAGACTTGTTTAATAAACAACAAACAATCGCCTTCAAAATGGTGTTCAAATTTTTTTGATATTGTTATTATTTTTTGAGTTATTGCAACTTAATTTTTGAAAGAAGCACTGTATCAAATAAGCTGTGAGCCACTGTATATGTACATATATTTGAATTGAATGAGCCTAACACCTCAAGCCAACCAAATTCTCTAAAAAATCAATGCTGATTTTTTTCGGACATTAAAAAGTTTGACTTCTAATAAATATCGAAATGTGATTACGGTAAAGGACCAAAGAAACTCAAAAATACCTAAAAAGTACCTAAAAAGACCTAAAAAGATCTTAAAAAGAACCCAAATAATACCTCTTCAACTTAGGAAAAGCTTATCAGAGGTAAATATTTGCCTGCATTGATTTTTCAGAGATTTTTTTTTTATTTTTATGGTACAGGTTATATGAACTACATGCAAATCTCTTCATTTTTGACGTGTTTTTTAAATTGTACTTCAATACTGAAATTAATTAGTATGAAAAAATTTCTATAAAATGAAATCTAGAACATCATAGGTCAAAATATTTCGGGTCCATCCTTAACTAATAACATATCGAACATTAATTTACAGTAGTCGTGTTCATAGTTGATCGCCAGTCAAGTGCGGAAGCAAACTTTGAACGGAATAGTAAACTTTCTTATAAAAATATACGTTGGAATTATATGCGATGTAAAAGTGTATACGGTTTTGGACTGTTAAAAATTTGTATTTTTGGATTCTTTTTTTTTAGGTTCTTTTAGGTTCTTTACCGTGTGTGTATTTTAATAATTATTTGTGTGGCAAGGGCGCAATAATAGAGAATTTTTACAAATTTATCGGTGCCGGTTTTGCTCTGATATTACTTTTTTGTGAGCTCGGGCGCAACGAAAAAAAATCACGCATTGTGACATATAATTCACGAAAAGGGCGGCAAATATTTCTGAGGCCTAGGGCGGTAAATATTTCTGAGGCCTAGGGCGGCGAAATGGTCAAATCCGCCCCTGTCAATACCAGCAACATGAAATCATTTGGTGTATGACTTGTTAGCATTCAAGAAATACTGACGAGTTGCTCTCCGAACGAAACTGGCAACAATAACTGTTGAAGTTTTTAATCCGTTCGCGCTTCGCTGTCGATGGGCACAATTCAAACTCAAATCATACAGCTCGCAGCCAATAGATTTAGAGACTGCTTTGACGATTTCAATTGGATTATTGTTTTTTGTTTCCTTGACACCACTTTTAATCAGATTGTTTGCTCGCATTTCGTATTGCTGTCTATCGACTTGCAATTTCAAGTGATTAATTTCAGTTTTAAGTTTAGAATTTTCATGTTTTAAGCATAGTACTGAGTTCGATTTCACGCGAAATTTTCATACAAAATTTCGCGCGAAATCTGTTTCGGCGAAAATTTCGCTTGAAAATAAGCAAGTTTGGTACTGTGTTCTTCGCATGAAAAGTTGCTTTCAAGTTGCTTTCGCTTTGAAAACATAGATGGCACTGAAACATGTTGTCAATCATTTCACGCCAATTTAGTTTGTGCAGTTCATTCTTTCGAGCGAAAAAGTGACACTTAGTGTTTCAATTTGAAAATTGAGCAGTGCAAATGACTTTCCAATAAGAAAATCGATCGAAAAGTGAAATTCTTGACATTTTATCCGTCAAGAATGAGCAGTGTCTCTGCTTTTCTCCGTTGTCAAAATTTTCGCTCGAAAGAATGACCAGATAATGGAAACATGTCAAAATTTCACGTGAACTCGAACTCAGTACCAGCCTTTAGAGAGTAATTTGAAATGAATTGCTAGTTATGTGAATTTTTCAGACAATGTCCCGAACACGTTTTGAACATGTAATACTACGCCCACCTTAAATCTATTTACTCCGAATAGATGTTCCGCCAGTTGTTCGGTTGGTTTGTTGCCAGTAATATAGAACAAAGTGGCAGACCAGGTTCTAAAGTGTTTAGCCCTAACCAAAGATGAGTCTGCGGCCGGAATCGTCTGTCAAAATCGACCGGTTTTAGAGCAAAAAAGGCACTTTCTGACGTACGCAAACATGAGTGAATTTAAGTGCCCATACAACGCATAAGCGAACGTATGCCAAGTCGTATCTCATTACCACTTTACGTACGGACAGCTCATAGTAAAAATTGAGCAAAAGGTTGCTTAAGGAGCATGCCACTTCTCTGGCTGTTCGGTAAGTTATGTTTGGGTGCAACATATGCTTTGCGTGGTTTACCTCGGCGCATACGTCAACGTACGGACGCAGACTCATCACTAGTTGGACCTTTAGATACCTGGTGCACAGCGTAAGAATTTAGTTCCTAACCAGCGTGCGGACTCCGTATATGTATACGGACCAAAAATCCAGTGAACTGGCCTGAGATTGTATTGTTGATCAGCCTGGAAAATTGGAAGAAATCGCATGGAACAGAAAGAGGTGCAAGATGAGATTCGACAACTACATAGTCAGGCTACAGACGGCTCACTCTCGCAAAAAATACCAGCACACTCTCAGGTTGCTTTGACAGATAATGCATTGCGTAAATGGAGGCGCAATTTCAAGGTCAAAGTGTTTTTTCTGGAAAAGGGAAGCACTGAAAGAAAAATCTTGGTAAAATCAACAATTTTCCTTAGTTGTTTTTGCGTCAACTACGGGCTATAGTTAAAACAACCATGAAACAAATAGTTGATTACTTTTATGTACCATGACGCGTGGTTGATAAACAACGTCCGTGGTGCAAAAAAAGTAAGCAACCACAAACAATGGTATTCCAACAATATACATAGTACGAAATAGTAAATGACTATAGTCTGTGGTGTGGAATTATGTTTGTTGTTTTTTTTTGTATCAGCAAAGTCAACTACTTTTGTATGGTCAAATGAACTATTTTAGCAGAATAGAAAGAACCTTTTTCCGTAGTTCATTCGACAAATTTGAATGCATTGTTGCATTACTAAAAATAAAGTTAAATCAACCACAACTTTTCTTTCAGTGTGCGCTCACTGCTACGGTGCTGCACTGCATCGCAATGCGTGTCATGTCCGTACATATATTAACTGCATAAAAAGCGTCATACAACGTAATATAAAGGCTTCACAGCATAACATGAATATGAATTATATCGAACAGCAAACCGAACACAATTTTGCCATGTAGCATATGAAACTTCTATGATAGAATAGGAGTATGAGTATGAGGAGTATGAAAAATCAACAGTTTTCTTTAGTTGTTTTTGCATCAACTAGGGCTATAGTTAAAACAACCATAAGAAAATTGTTGATTACTTTTATGCACCATGATGTGTGGTTGATAAACAAAAAAAAAATTCATTTGGAGCATGAAAAACGTCCAAATGTTGAAACTATTCTACTTTGCGTAGAATAATTTCAAAGACGTTGCTCACTGAATTACGTTTGTTGAAATCAACTAATGCAAAGTAGTTTAAGTACCATAAAAACTGTTGATAATTCGAAACGTTGAAGTTTTGAGTGAATTGATGAATATTTTTCTATTGATCAACTATTTTTCGTGGTTATGAAACAATTAAAACAGTTGATTTCATGAACGTTGCGATATTTTTTGTGTTACCAGAGCCAACTACTTTTATATCGTTAAATTAACTATATTAACATAGTAAAAATAACTATTTTCCGTAGTTCGTTTAACGATTTTGAATGAATCGTTGCAATACTATTAAAAATAGTTTAACCAACCAAGAGTTTTTCTTTCAGTGAGGAGTTCACCCACTTATCATTCTATACACTTTGACCTGGTGCGTAAAATGTATTTACAGGGGTGCTTGAGTAGCTTAGTGCTATAACCACTAGGCTACTCAAGCTCAAAAGTCCTGGAATTTATTTTCAACTGAACTCTTGCATAAGTAGGTACTTCATTTGTTATATATATATTTATATAGTTAATATTGTTGAAAAGTTGCTAATAAAATGTAAATTATAAATGGGGGCAAAAAAGATGATCTGTAGCGATTGAAAAAATAATCGAGCCAGTATCTGATCCTGATAGACTTCAAAGAGCCATTTTAATTTGAAAATTCTAATGATAATTAATGTAAGATGTAAAATATTAACATAAACTATTGAATATTTAATCCAAATCCATTTAATTCAATATCTATGCCCCATCAATGACATAAATAACACTTTTATTTTATTTATACAGCAATAATATAATTTAAGTCTGCTTGGTTGATTCGTCAAACATTTTAATTGCAACGATGATTTTTCGGGCACTTAGCACTTTTACTTTCTAAATATAATTAACACCAGGAGTCCACTGCAAGATAAACAGAACAAATGCTGTTTTGAGAGTTTATGTCATTACATTCTAAACATAAGATTGACTCATTTCCAACTCACTTGCAACCAATCTTTGATTCACAACAGATCGAGAAACGAGCGATCAGCAACATTGAACGTTGATATATGACTGATCTCAAACAGTGCTGGGCATTTTATTGGCGCAGCTTGTGTTGATATCAAAGAAATTTTTCTACTTTTAAGGGTGGAATGAAGGCGATAGTAGATGAGAAAATAAAGATTGATTCTTTTGAGAATTTTTTCAGAAAAGCAATGAAATTAATACATGTCGGATATTTTTTGGAATACATCTTTTATATTTAGATAATATAGAATAAAAATATAATTTTTAGATACGATATTCGATGCAAACACAACGTTTTCGAATAATTTTAACTTCACTAACCATAGGTCCCCCTCAAGGTCGAATACACTCAATCTGCCACAGATCCGTGCACATCATTTGCAACCTGTTGCGAGGCCCGACAGTTCAAAGAGTGATCGTGTCCAAATAAAATGAATATGCTGAGCTACAATAACGAGGCATCGATGAAGTTCAAAGAATACGAAATAGAAATTTTTCAGGAATTATTACCAATCGCATTGGAAATTAGATATGTATGTACGTGCATTTCAGTTACATCATGAAATCAATCAGACGATTGATTCATGCGCCGATTGATGCAAAAAACAACAAACATTCATCGAATGAAGATTCTTTTACGTACGGTTTCTGAGTATACACACGATATTACGAAGAGGTATATGTACACAAATGTACGAGGTGTCTAGTGATAAATGTAATCAAATTATTCCCGAAAAGGCAGACGTATTCTCGTCGAAATCCTAATCGATCAAGAGCTTGTTTGATGATCCCGCGGAACTATTAATAAATATGTTACTCTTGAGGCAGGGTGCGCTTCAATATCTGGAAGCGAATGAATGAAATTTTGCCGAAGAGTGTAAATTGAAAGATTTTTTCTCTGTCCGTATGTACGGAAAAGTCAAATAAATACGACACGAAATACGAACGGGATCAGTCACCAGCTCATTCATAATCGCAATTGAATAACAACAACAACAACAAGAAGAGCAACATTTTCTTCGTTTCGCAAGCATGATCTAATTAACGGATCATGTGTAAAAATGTTTTGCAGGTATTCTATCCAAACACCGAGGCCAGATACTGGAGAAATTGTTAAATTAATCAAACATTTCAAGATGCAGATGTTTTATAGGATCGCTTACCAGACCAGACCGACCACTGCCCCTAATCGTGACCGTAATTTTCTATTGCTAATCTATTTCCTGTGATAGTGCTAATATCAATTTGTAATGAAGTGATCCGAAACTGACAATGAAATTTCGAAATAGTGCTAAAATCGAGTGTGATCGATGATACCAACACTATAGGCACATATGCGAATGCTTGAATTCTCGATATGATCTAATTTATTGTAGCACATATTGAAAATATGTACAGTTACGTCAGTATGAATACATCTTACCTACATATAAACATATTTACCTGCATGAGTTTAGTGGTTCACGTGAATCTAATTACAGCTGATTTTCATCCAAATGAATTTCAGTAAATATTTGAGGAAGCTATATGATTAATTATCGTATCGATCTGATAGAAGTTGCATAGTGATAATTCTGGTAGTATTATTGATTTGACGATATTGAATATTATAAGAGGTGTTTTAAAATCACGTGCTCTATATGTTTGTTCGCATTTGAGAATGCATACATCAAAAACTGAAGATTTGAGGTGTGAAGATGCTTCTCGTTTTGTACCAGTACTGATCCGGAGAATCATCTCCACGATCACTTGTATTTTTAGTCCGCTTTGCTCACAATACTTCTTCGCAAAGGGTGATCAGCGTATTATGATCACTGACATCATCATCATCGCGGCACTACAGCCCGAATCGAGCCTTAGCCTCCTTAATAATTCGCCTCCATTCATCTCGGTTCAGTGACCGCGTCCTCCAGTTCGGTGCTCCCAAAAGTGACCTGCTGTCAGCATCTATCGAGTCCTCCCATCGCTTGCGCGGCTTACCGACTGGCCTGGCTCCGCTCGCTCGCCCCTTGAGAGATCGTTTGGGGATTCGATTGTCGCTCATTCGTTCGACGTGGCCAGCCCATTGTAGTTTTTGGAGTCGTATGACGGTAGAGACTTCCGGCTCGTCATACATGGTATACAGCTCGTTGTTGTATCGGATTCGACATCCATCTTCTTCCCGTATTGGACCGAGGATCCTTCGCAATACCCTTCTCTCAAACGTATTTAAGGCTTTTTCAGATGCCTGGGTCAGCGTCCAGGTTTCACTTCCGTAGCATAGCACAGGTCTAATAATTGTTTTATAGATGCGGAGCTTCGTATTTCTGTGTACGCATCGAGATTTTAAAGTGGGAAGCACAGAAAAGAATGTCTTATTGGCTAATTGAATCCGTCGTTTGATTTCGTCAAGCTCATTCCCATCCTTCGAGAGGTTCGTCCCTAGGTATACGAAGTTGTCTACATTTTCAAGGTTATAGTCCCCTATCGTTATGTTTTGTCTTATTGGCGTCCTTTTCCTTGATTGAGTCATAACTTTTGTTTTCTGTTCGTTAATTTGAAGACCAACTTTCTTGGCGGTTTCGTCTAGAGCTACAAATACTTCCTTGGCGTCGTTGAACGAACGTGACATAATGTTGATGTCATCAGCGTAAGCTACTAGCTGTGTCGACTTAAATAATAGAGTTCCTCTCATGTCAACGGGGATTTTTCTGATTACATATTCAAGCGCTAAGTTTAAGAGCACCGGAGCTAATCCATCCCCTTGTTTTAGGCCTGTATCCGTCGAAAACGAGTCGGTCATATAATTCTGGATCAGCACTTGTGACGTGGAGTCGGTCATGGTCATTTTCACAGGGCGTAACAACTTTGCTGGGATTCTGAACTGCAGCATGATGTTATATAATGCAGTTCGGTTGATGCTGTCGTACGCTTGTTTGAAGTCGACGAATATTTGATGGACATCAATGTTGAATTCCCAGCAGTTTTCCAAAATTTGTTTGACCGTGAATATTTGGTCAGTTGTCGATCTTCCACATCTGAAACCACCTTGATATTCACCAAGAATTTTCTCAGCGTGATGGGAAATCCTTATCACTGACATATTTTCTAGGAAATATTAAAACTAATTGCTTTATGATGCTGTTCGTATAATTATTCGCCGGAATAAGTTCCGGGTAACTTCTGAAGGTAAAAGACATAAACTCTAATCAAATATAGGTCTAACCAGTCATGAGTCTGCTTATGCGGCGATGCTTATGCGAAGAGGCAAACCACACAAAGCATATGCAACTTGCAATCTGACAGGTACTAATGTACTTTTGTTGGTCGAATTGGTCGAAAAATGTACGTTGACTGACCGAAAAAAGGTACATTAAGCCCGCCATCTTGGTACGTTAATTGCTTTTGCGACCGGCCTTCTATATGACGGCCAGGGTTGCACCCAAAAATAACTCTCCGAGCTGCCAGAAAAGCGTCATGCACTTTGGGCAACTTTTTGCTCAATTGTTGCTATGAGCTGTCCGTATGTAAAGTGATGATGAGATACGACTTGGCATATGTTCGCGCATGCACAGTATGGGCACAAATGTTCACACGTGTTTGTGGATGTAAAAAAGGGCTTTTTTTGCTCATGAGCCGGTCGGTTTTGACATTTGCTTATGTGAGAAGACTCATGTTTGGTTAGGGCCTTGGAATATAAGCAAGTACGAATATAAGCAAGTAACGCTTATGAGTCTACGAGCATAACAAGTAAGTAACATCCGAGGGAAGTTTTGTAGAAAGGAATCTTCGTCAACATCAGTATAAAACCAGTTTACGGGATGAGCTTATATCATTTATGGACTTTTTATCCATCGAAAAATCAGAATACACGTTCATTGAAGATGGAGCAATTTGCCATACAACGGTTTTACCTTGGCTAGGTAATTCACGGGATATGAATCCCGTAGAAAATTGTTGGGTACATTTGAAAACAAACCTTAGTATTTAGGGCGCAATGCTAATAGGGGCATTTCCCGTGTAGCGGACACCGAAATAAAGTCGAGACTCTGGATTTCGTTCATATTGTGCATAACGGTACTTCTAGAGAATATGAACTTGAATACGCATTTTTTTTTGTCTATGAGGCTAAGTTGCCAAGCTATGGGCTTCTGAATAATTGACGAAACTAATGAAAGGTTTTTTTTGGAGACCGATTCTGAGATTCGAAAAAAATCTAAAAGACATTGAACATACTGATTGTTATATAAAATTAACTGTTCTTTTTAATTTTGAGATTAGATATGAAAAACAATTTTTTTCCTGTGTAAAACCGGAAGTAAACACTTCAACTCGTTATTTGAATAATATAGACCAGGTTAATTTTGTTTATTTTTATATCAAAACAAAGCTTAAAGTGTACTTATTTTATCATAAAAGTTGAAGAATGGGATGGCCAGTAGTTTAGGAGGTAGATGAATTTCAATGCATAAAAGTCGTATGAAGTGTAGTACCTTATACCAACAAACCAGTTGTCTGGAAAGCACTATGAAAAAAAAATCATCCAATCCCGTTCAGAGCATTAGATATGGCTAGACATCCAATAGGAAAGTGAATTGTATGATAATCGCTGTCAGAAATGTGATTGTGATTTTCTTAAGAATTCAGTGATTCAAAAATCAAGTTACATCAAAATAGCAGCAGTAGAACCATAAGAGAATTTCCCCTCACTCCCCAATTATATCGCGCACTCCAAAAATTAAATGACCATATTTGCACACTGTGAAACCAGTAATCATTGTGTATTAAAACCAGTTAGATACATTTCAGCCTCCAAATTCATCATCCTACTCTTAACCTCTCCAACACTACCGTACTACGATCATAATTGCTCATTTACTGTGAGCAACCCAACCAGCTACCCAGCAGTAGCCTATCTACGTGTATCATACATGGCTTTCTATAATGAACATTACAGATAAGATCTATACAATTTCTCATGCTATCATCGCAAACAGTGGTCATTATCATCATCATCATTCTCATCTTTAATTGATTAGCTGCTAGCATTATTAATTTGTCCGAATAACCAGATAGGCAAGTCATGCAAATCGAAATTCAAACCGACCGCAGCGCACCATCAATGACTGAGAACTTCAGGAGGTCCATGATTTGTGGTCGAACAAAAGTAGAGAGCCGAAACAGAAGTAGTTACACACTAGCATCTGGTAAATTGAAACTCCAATCCAACTCGATAATACTAACTGAATAATTGACGGTAAATTGATTGGATTACGATCGGCTAAGTATCGATGAAAATAAATAACGTGGATTTCGATCGAAATCAGGACTAAGGGTTACCCGTATATACTAAATATGGATTTTGTAAGGCTTGCAGGGTTTGTAGTAGCATTTTTGTTACTGTAAATAGCAAGTTTTGTCAATATAATTGCATCAAATATCATAAAAAGTAAATTGCGATATTTGTTAAGCTCTAAGGTAAAGTTGCTCATTCACTAATCGAATCAGTAGCACCCCTTAAGTGCAACAAAAACAATTACTTATCTCTACATCAATTCATCTCTCCAGGGTCCAATACGTCCTATACGAATTTACATCATAAAGTAACACCTTATAAAATTGACCGAATCGAATTCGAACCGATTTGCCGCATTGTAATAAATTACCAAGCCTTGTTATTGTTCAGATTTATTACTAATTGAAATCAAACCGAAATGCATAATACGCACTGATTCAGAGCCAACGTGACTAAACCCGACGCCTGTGGCTAGAGAGCTGGCAGTGGTAGTGTTAACGTACCACACATATAGAATGTACGGTTTTATTAGCTGGAAGCTGTAATCGACTGAATGGAGATTGCTTTTAAATTTCCCATCATGTAATGATGATTGGTTTTCATTCGATCGAATTTCGCCAAAGTGTCATTTATTGTAATTGATTAAGTGTATCGATATGGTATTTATCTGCCTTCAAATTCATCTCATTATTCTTTCAAGACTATGCAGATTAAACTCTGCAAGGTAAAAAGGTTTGTGCAACATCGCGAGGTGAATCCATGATTAATGAGGCTATTGAAGATTTATTCAGAGTCTCATCAAAATGACATTGTCTCAAAATGAGTACTTAATACTTAAAAATGACATACGGAAAAAACCAAGCCTACGAAATGAAATTTGAACTTCTCTAAACTTGGATATGATCATTTTTTATAACCCTATGTGTACACTAAATACCTAAAAGTAGGTAAAAAACATCATTGAGAAATTTGAAGAACACATTTATGGGCGAAGCAAGTGCTTCTGCGATATTTGGTGAATTTGAAATAAATGAATTTGAAATAAGTGAATTCTATGAAATAAATCCTTATCAAATTATCGATCCTCCTCTTCTCAAAAGCTGTTGGTTTGGAATGCAAAAAACAATGCATGCAATCGCAGTCGGTGGTTGATTAGTGTAACGTAAAATGATTTAGTTGTAATAATTATTGCTTTGAATCAAATCGTGCTTAGTAGAGGAAAACGACCTGTTTTGTTTCGTAAATACAAAGAATTACGAATCCATGAAGGGTATGTTCAGTGGGAAAAATTCGAAAGAAAACTTCGATTGGTGTCAGAAGTGGGATTGACGCTATGGACAGTGAATTTTCGTGCGACCTAAAATTGGCAATGTGTGAACTAAATAAAAAGTGAGAGCTTTCAGACAGTGATTATTATGAGAAATTGTGTGCACTAAGTGAAGAACAATGCTGGAGCTGATAAACGAGTAGACATGGGCGGAACTGAAACTGGAGTGCCACAGGCGTAATTTGCCGACGACTGAGAGCAAAATGGCTTTACTATCACGGCTAAGGGAGGTTTTGAACACGGAAAGCAAAGATCCCGAAACGTTTGAATTTCCGGATGAAGGAACTAACTAAGAGCATTTTCAGGAGCGAGCAGAAAACAATAAACAACAATTCATAGAACTGGACCAAAAACTTGATCAGCAAGCCTTTTACATTAAGCAAAATCTAAAAAAATGCAGTCCAATAAAACCAAGCAGCAGCTAAAGGAAGTCAAGAAACAGCTCCAGCGACAATTACAAACACAAGAAGCAGAAGTTAAGCAGCTGCCAGACACTTAAGCTATACAAGTGAAATTGCAGTTCGAAAAGCATGGGCAAAATCTGGTAGTACTTGTGAAAGAAATGGATCTACTAAAATAGAACATGCAGCGCATAAAAGCCTTAAGGACTGCTCCAGCTGAATCAAGCGGGACTAAAAAAACTCAAAGCACTTTATTTTCAAACAACACCGCCCCGTTTTTTAGCGCACAAAACACGTTTAAGTGAACTTGACAGGACCAAAACGTGGCTACGGCGGTTACACTCACCCAGCTTGTAAAACAGCACTTATTCTGTAAAAGTCTCCGTGATTCCAGGTAAGGGAGATGAAGGATCGTTGTATCATTGTAAGGACTATAAGGAAGCCTAAATTTATAGAACAAGGTACGAGTAAATTTGCATTGAACAGATTCCAACGCATTATTTAAATAGACTTAACTAAAACACCACACTTGATAGCAATTTTCAAATACTACGAGCTAAGGAAAGAAAGAGGAGTAGACAGGTGGATATATTAATGAAGACTTTGGAAGATCTAACAATGAAACTTCGTACTTTAGAGGCATTGGCAGTGATGCATAAGATAAACTTCGATAGATTAAAAGCAGAGCCCTAAACAGAATAGGCGAAAATCAAAGGGGAATTTTTACTGTTAAATGACATTACTGTTAAATGACATTACTGTTAAATGGCATTTCACGGTGTTGAAAGCGAGAGCGTTGGCGCCACACCAAGTAAATAAAGAATTACGATATTTTGGGTAAAAAAAGGAAATTCATCTTGTGACTCCATCACTTGAAATATTTTGAAATCGTCTGCATAAAAAAAGACAAGAAGAACGGATTAAAGAATGGAAATCATTTATCAAGACCATTGCGGAACACCTAATGCAGGGTAAAACGGAATTGAAGAACAGGAATCAACAGTTACAATGCAGGTACGACTAAATATGTATGAGGTAAACCAGGCTAGAAGAGGTCCGGGTTTACCCATCTTTCCTTACCTTTTGAAGAAGTAGGTTACGGTTAAGAGATTCAAAAGCTTTAGAAAAGTCAATATATAATACGTTATCCTGTTTTCGATGGCCAAGAGCGAATGTGGCCGTATGTTACAAGGAAAGAAGGTTGGTTAAAGTGGTTTTGCCTTTCACAAAACCAGGCTCCCTATGAGCTAGGATAGGTGGCATGAAAGAGTAGATTCTGTAAAGGATCTTTGAGATGCATATAGGACTACCAGCTTTTTTTTATTGGTAAGATGTTGGTAACTTTCCAAAGAAAAATTAAAGAGCCAAATGGAAATAAGAGAGATGATGACGCTGATTTAGCCAGGATGTTTGGAATACTGTCAGAACCACTACTAGTATTGGCATCGATATCATTCATCACAAGTTCGAATGCAAATCAGGAGAAGACGTGGAAAGAACATTTTGAGAACAATGAGGGAATTGTTGTGAGACCCAACCAAGAGGAAAAGTAAGAAGCAAAAATTTCACACACATCAAGCGAATTAGAAGCAGCTGTATCATTCAAATGCATATCATTACCAGGATAGTTTTTTTAAGGGACGGAATAAGGATCAAAAAGATTTCGGTTGGTTGGCTCTGACTGATTCTTCAAAGCCAGCGATGAAATAGAAATACATTCAACAGAAGGACAGAAAAGAAAATCGTCACAAAGTGTTCCGGCGAGTGCCTTTTTAGGATCGATGAGATGACAACACATCCATCACCAAATTAATCACAAACGGTTCCAGTCCTTGCTGAAAACTGTGTAATTTGGTGAAATTTCAAAATCAAAGACATCATTTGTGAGCCAGGTTTTCTGTTAGGCATATTATATCGTCCGAAGCAAAAAAAAAACGGCAAATAGCCTAAATTCATTAGTTTTGGTCCGCAAACTGTAGACATTCTGGTAATATAATCTTAAGTTCTGGAGCTTCTTGCTCTTCTCGGACGAAAATCCCCTCGAAAATTTCGGGTGGATTCCTTAACTAGAATGCCAGGAGGCCAGAAGACCTTTCGTAATAAAACCGTTGACACCGGCAGATATGTAAGTATATTGGACCTAAGCTGTTTTGAGACGATCATCTCCTGATTGTATTTGGTTGCTGAGATTGCAACTACAGGGTTGTTCGCATGTTTAGAAAATATATTTCAGACTTGGGCGTATTAAAAACTAATAAATCTGGCCAATTTCATTGTGATCTGATAATTCAGCCGTGAGTTCTTGCAAACAAGCATTCCAACAAAAAAATAGTTAAGTTATAGTAAGATTACCGTTCTGATGCGATGTGGAAAATTTAAAACTGACAGGGTGTGAAAAACACCTAGTTATACATACATACATATTTATATCGTTTCAGGGTTTCTTAAAAATTCTGTGAAAATATCTTTATGTATCTGATTTTTGAAAAATTAAAAGAGGGAAAACGCATTACATTTGTACGAGACTACTAGGTTTATCAAAAAGCATATATTCTAGATTCTATAACTCAAATCCATTAGACATTGCAACAAACCCAATAAACTTCAGCCTCACTACACATACGTACAGTCAGACAAAAAAGTCTCCGTACGATGCTGTTTTCTCTTGATTTACAAGAATAACATTGTGATATTACAAAATATTATTGATTTAAAAAATTATATGTTTTCTACAACTCTTTGATTACAAATATTAGAAAAATAATTTCAAATTTATCCATTTATAACGATATAGTAATTCACTATAGTAAATTGTTCAAATTTTTATATCAAAAAAGTCTCCGCACGAATAAATGGCAACACCGTCTTATACAAACATGTGCAGTGCTAGACGCGCGTCAACATCAAACGAATTTGAGAATTCCTCTTAGCATACAGCTAGCATAATTATAGCCTTGTGAAGATTTGAGTCAAGTTCAGAAAACATAACCATCGGCTATGGGTAAGGAAATCAGTTGAGATACGCGCAAAATCATCGTTAAGCTGTATTGCCAAGGAAAGTCAATGGACGAAATAGCGAAAATAATTGGAAAACCGAAGTTTAGTGTGCAGTATGTCATCAAGCAGTACGGAAAAACCGCATCCTTGAAAAATAAGCCTCGTTTAGGACGTCCAAAAATGTTGAGTGCTACAGCCCGACGGTCAATTGTGCTTAAAATTAAGGAGAATCCAAGAACCAGCTCATCTAAAATAGCAGACGAGGTGAGAAAGGAATTCAACCTAACAGTTAGTGATGAAACCATCAGGAATGTTCTACGAGAGAATAACTTCCATGGTCAAAAACCTACGCGTAAGCCTTTTATTTCAAAAGTTAATTGAAAGAAGCGATTACATTTTGCGAAAATCCACGAAAATAAGAATGCTACCATTTGGAATCGAATTTTATTTTCGGGCGAGAGCAAATTGAATGTGTTTGGCTCAGATGACAGAGAAAAAGTCTGGCGCAAATCTAAGGAGGAGCTGAACGTAAAAAATCTAGTCCCAACTGTGATGTGGTGGTGGTATATGACGGCTTCAGGAGTAAGAAAGCTGCACTTTATATATGGTACAATGGATCGGTGGCCCTATCTAAATATTTTGAAAAACATGTCTGCGTGAAAGTGTCAATGCTTTGGGTCTGGAAAGTGATTTCATTTTCTAGCAAGACAGTTGCCCAAAGCATACCTCAGTAGTAGTAAAGGAATGGTTTTTGTATAATGTGCCCACGCAGCTTCACGGTCCACCACAATTACCTGACTTAAATCCCATTGAGCATTTATGGGATGAACTGGAACGCAGAGTACGGAAACACGCGATAAAAAGCAAATAAGAGCTTAAGGCTAAACTACAAGAGCAATGGAATTTAATCGGACCGGAAATCACATCAAAACTTGTTAACTCAATGTCCAGGCGTTTGGCAGAAGTCATTAAAGCTAATGGAAGTGCCATCAAATGTTATATCACATCTACAGAATAATTTTTTTAACTTTAATTTGACTCATTTCTACGTTCGTACGGAGATTTTTTTGATTTTAAATTTTGACTTATTTGCTTAATTGAATTACTATATTAACATGTGGCTACATTTTTTTTTTTTTCTTATCATATTTAGTAAGCAAGGAGTTGTCGAAAACATATTTATTTTTGAAATAAAAAAATATTGTAATATCTCCAAGTTATTCCTGTAAATGCAGAGTAGATAGTATCGTACGGAGACTTTTTTGTCTGACTGTACATATCTGTGTGCGTGCAAAAACATGTCTCGCGATTAAATGGCATACTCTAATCCAAAAATAATTTTCGCAAGTAGGTATATTGCAAACTGCACAACATCACATCGCAATCATACATGCCTAGTCTCTGTGAAACATTATTTTATATTTTACATTGGATACATTTAGCATATTTAGATTACCGCAAAAGAAATAATTTACGATCTTAATTAAATTTCTTTAGAATTTATACGTTCAAGTGAATTCACGGAAAAGTCGTAAACGGAGGACGAACATTAAAATTCGGTTTCTTTGATCCAATTTATGCGAGCACATGGAGCATATTGCGCATAATCTTCGCCCACAATTTAATGATCTGATTCGAAACCCTTTTCCAGTGTGACTGCGCAAACAGTATTATGAGTTGTTGTCGCTGTCGACGTCTGCCCGTCTCGTTTGCTGTCTCAGACGTGAAGTTTCGGACGAAGTCAACCCTTGAATGTAATTTCATAATGCGTACGATAAAGCATGAATTTGTATTGTATGTTTTATGAAATTATTTAATGTTTGAAGGAGTGTCTTTTCATTTCTCATTAATTTTTACAATAATTTATTTTCACCAATGCTGCCCTACTAAGCATAAATGTTCTATCTACATTTTGGCGCTTTCAATGATTTGTGTTTTGAGTTGTACTGGAGATATATGGAGATTGCATTTTTCAATATTGATTTTAACATACTTTCACAAAAGATAGGTTTTCCAAATTTTGGAGAATGCTGTAATAGAGTATGTAGTTTTTGAATCGGGTATTAACTCAAAAATGACAAAATTGTAGATAGAACCTTTATGGTTAGTAAAACAGAATGGTTAATGGGTTTTATTATATATTTAAAAAAGATGTAGTATGATTTTGTTATGTAATGGTATGTACAATTTATTTGGGTTCAGCCAGCTAAAAACACACCAAGTAAATATTTTCACAATATGAAAATTATTTTCATGATTTGCCCAGAAAGTAAGTGTTATGTATGTATTTGAGTTTATTGTAAGCATTATCTCTCTACGTAGAAAAAAGCTTCAACGCACACAAACACATTATATTATTATTTTATGGAACAAGTTTTAAGTCAATAAAGATTATTCGTAACCCAGACTTGGTCTTATTAATACATCACATTGGCGACGGCGAAATTGCATCGTAAGTGAAATCAGTCGAATTTCGATTAAATTTTAATACAGTGAAATTGATCGTGATATTTAATTAATGTAAAGTCCGCGCTTGATCGAATGTAAAAGTGTATCAAATCATACGAGTCATGTCGGTAAAAGTACTGTAATACAGTCGATAACAGTTCCAGAATTTTCTCCGTGCACAGAAACGTGGGAAATGTGGAAGGAACGCCTAGACATTCACTTTTGTGAAATTAACTGCAGTGACGATAATTTAAAAAAGGCAATCCTATTAAAGTCAATTGGCTCTGAGCCCTACAGTTTATTACATAGTTTATGTAGCCCGGCATCGCCGGTATCGAAGGCATTTAAGGAATTGTGTGATATTTTAAAAACACACTATACTCCTCCGACCATTGTATTTCGCGAACGCAAAAAATTTTATAACGCGTCAAAAAATGAAGATGAAACTGTTGCTCAGTGGTACGCCAGGGTAAAAAAGTTAGCCTTAGAGTGTAGATTTGGTGATCAATTGGATGCATTCGTTTCGGATCGTTTCGTAATTGGACTACCCGAAAAAATCTTCGAACGTCTTTGTGAGGAAGACGAAAAGCTAACATTGTCTGATGCGCTAAGGAAAGCCATGATTATCGAAACGCAAATTACGGCTAAAGCTGAGAAGGCTGAAATTAGTTTTGTTAAAGAAGGTGTAAGGAGCAGGCAAACACGTAGTGAAAAGTCAAATTACGGTAATCAACGCAACGAAAGGTGCAGTACAGGCAGAAAAGAAAGACAAAAATGCAAACATTGTGGATGGCGAAACCACGAATCGTTATCGTGCAAATTCAAAGGCAGCAAATGCCATTTTTGTGGAAAAATAGGACATTTGGCATCTATTTGTAAAAAATAAGTTTCGAAAAATTGTTAATTACTTATCCGATTCCGATAATAGTATTGATAATTTTTATGATTTTAGCGTCTACAACATATTTAGTGAGGCGTCATCGAGAGTTTACGCGGTAACAGTGAAGATTAATGATGTGGAGATGAAGGTCGCTTGCGATACTGGTGCTCCGTGTACTTTGCTTCCGGTAAAAATACTACACAAGATGAAAGTTCGACCAAAACTAAGACCATGCCGGACTCCATATTTTAGCTACAGCGGCGATAAAATTAAGTTGCTGGGTGAGTTTGACACTTTCATTACCTATCTTGGGGTCACAAAAAAAATACCTATAGTTGTTTCAAACACTGAACGTCCACCTTTATTAGGTAGAACATTTCTGAGAGCTTTCAATTTCGAGCTAGCTCAAGTGAATTCAATTAGTGTCAATCAGCAGTATTACATACTCATTGATCAAATTAAAAGTGAATTTGAGGAAGTTTTCTGTGGCGGCTTAGGAGCATATAATAAATGTAAAATTTCATTGTCAATTAGTGAATATGCTAAACCAATATTTTTCAAACCGCGTCCGATTCCGTTAGCTTGGAAAAACATAATTGAAAATCAATTGCGTGATTTAATTAAAAATGATGTACTTGAACCAGTTGATAGTGCCGATTGGGGAACTCCTTTAGTACCTATTCTCAAGCCAAATGGTGATATACGCATTTGCGGCGATTATAAAGTCACACTCAATAAATACTTAACTGATATCAAATACCCATTACCTCAAATTGACGAAATATTTGCTTCTTTGGAGGGTGGCGAACTTTTCTCTAAATTATATTTATCGAATGCTTATAATCAGTTAGTATTAGACGAGAAATCACAGCTCTTATGCACCTGGAGCACTCATATCGGTACTTTGAAAATGAAACGCTTAGCCTTTGGTTTGAAACCAGCTGCAGCTATTTTTCTAAGAACAATTGAAAACTTGCTTAGAGGGATCTCAAACGTAGTCGTTTATCAAGATGATATCACTGTGACAGGTAAAAATTTACAACAGCATATCAAAACATTAAAGTTAGTTTTAGGCAAGTTGAAAGATGCCGGTCTTAAACTGAATGTGAATAAATGTAATTTCTTTCAAAATAAAATTTCCTATTTGGGATTTACTATTGACAAACATGGATTAAGCAAAAATGATGATCGAATTTCAAGTGTTAGTAAAGCTCCAGTGCCAACAAATGTTTCAGAAGTGAAAGCGTTTGTTGGAATGGTTAATTATTATTCCAAATTTATCCCAAACTTTGCTGACAAAATGATACCACTATATGGGTTACTGCGAAAAGACATTACATTTTGTTGGTCAACCAAGTGTCAGGATGCATATGAGCAAATTAAGCGAGACATCACAAGTGATCAAGTTTTAGTACATTTTAATCCAAAATTGCCAATTATTTTGTCTACAGACGCATTTAATAATGCGATTGCTGGCGTTCTTTCTCACAAATTTCAAAATGAGACTCTTAAACCAATTGCTTTTGTTTCTAGAGCCTTGACGAAAAGTGAAAGGAACTATAGTACGCTTGAAAAAGAGGTACTCGCTAAAATTTTTTGCATCTCAAAACTCAAGCAGTATTTACTAGGAAATCATTTTATTTTGCAAACAGACCATAAGCCCTTATTATCAATTTTTGGTGAAAATAAAGGTTTGCCCATTATGGCAGCTGCACGTGTGCAAAGGTGGGCATTTATATTATCAGGATTCAACTACTCCATTCAGTATATCAGCGGAACATCTAATGATGCTGATGGTCTATCAAGAATTCCGCAAGCCAAAGTTGGCACACAAACGAATGAAAGCAGTTTTATCAATTTTATTGAAAGAGAGAATTTCCTAAATTTAAGTTTCAAAGATATTGCAAAAGAAACTTCACGTGATCCCATTCTTTCCAAATTGAGTGATGCAATTCAAAGAGGTAAAGTCAAAGATTTAAAAGGTTCTGATTTTGAACCATTTCACAATAAATCTTTGGAATTAACTGTAGAATATGGTTGTATTTTATGGGGCTATCGAACTATTATACCTTCGAAATTGCGTAAGTCAATTCTTGAGGAATTGCACAGATCACATCTTGGTATAGTAAAGACCAAATCATACGTATGGTGGCCAAGGTTAGATGAGCATATAGAACACTTAATAAAAAATTGTATGTCTTGTCACTAATTGCAACCAAGTCCTGAAAAGAGTGAACTCATTCCCTGGAGAACAACAGATTCGGTATGGAGTCGTATTCATGTAGATTATGCAGGTCCAATAAATAATTCATATCTATTTATAATTATTGATTCCTTTTCAAAGTGGGTCGAAGTATTTCGTACGAAAGATTTTTCTTCTGCGTTCACAATTAACAAACTCAATGAGACGTTTTGTAGATATGGTATAGTTGATACTCTTGTAAGTGATAATGGCCGACAGTTCACATCAAGTGAATTTAAGGAATTTCTTAATATGAATAAAGTGAAGCACATTTTAACTGCTCCTGGGCATCCTGCAACCAATGGACAAGCAGAAAACTTTGTAAAACATTTAAAGAAATGTATTTTTGCTAATTTGCGAGACAGATGTACTGGAAATCTCGATAATATTATTAATCGTTTTCTATCTGACTATCGAAATACTAAACATTGCACAACCGGTGAGTCACCCGCAAAATTATTTTTGGGGCGATCATTAAAAACGCGTTTCAGCTTATTGAAGCCACCGTTTACTAGAGACGTTATCAATATGAATCAAGAAAACATTAGCCGTCATTACAAAGGTAGACGTAATGTTCAGTTTTCGAAAGGTCAGAATGTAATGATTCGCGATTATAGAGACCCAAACAAACCAAAGTGGTGCCAGGCAAAAATCAAAAACCAGCTTGTCCCAGGTCGTACTGTTGCGTAATAGCTCACAGTGGTAGAGAAATAAAGAGGCATTTGGATCAGATACGCAGTCAAGGTGACGTCAGGGAATCGAAGTCGAAAAAAAAGTACCAGTGAAACAAGTGCACCTCCTCCAACGAGTAGGATAATCTTTCAGCCGAATGAATCAAACTCTGTAAACTCTGATGACTCCAGACAATTGAGACCTAGGAAAGATGGTAAAGTCATAAAATTATCATAGTTTTATCATTTGTTCTATTGAATATAAAAATCAAATGTGAATAATATTTTGAATTCCAATTATCATTGTAAATATACTTTCAGTAACATAATTTAATATTTTCATTGTGTTATATTGTTATTACATTAAGCTTAAGGGAGAGCGTGTTATGTATGTATTTGAGTTTATTGTAAGCATTATCTCTCTACGTAGCAAAAAGCTTCAACGCACACAAACACATTTTATTATTATTTTATGGAACAAGTTTTAACTCAATAAAGATTATTCGTAACCCGGACTTGGTCTTATTAATACATCACAGTAAGTATTTAAAATCACTTATTGTTAGCCCGAACATTTATAATATATTTCATGTTATACATATTGTTATAAAATCTCGTCCTTATTTTACGTAGCTTCAGGACAAAATTTTTGATAATTTTTCTATTTTCTGTGATACTTTTTTGAATTGCCGATAATTGCTCCTAACGCCACAGCTGAGGAAGGAACATAGCAGGACACTCTTAAACAGGCTAACATCCCAGTACGAGCTTACCTAATAATTTCAAATCCAGCGAAAGGTGGAAGACGTCATCAGATATAGACGTCAGCAATATTCATAGAACCAGCGTTGGCCTCGTTTGCATTTTGTTTTTGTGCTACGATTTCATATTTGATATCCAGCGAGACGTTCTCACGAAGGACTTTACCATAGTCCTCACTATGAAAAGACTTAGATTTGTATTATTTTAAACAAATAATGAACCCATTACCAAAATACAGACATCCGAAATTTGATGAGACTTGATATTACCGGCAGAATACGGATTGGATCTTCCTTTTATGTCTTGCAAGAAACCTAAAAATAAAGAAAAAAATAAAACAGTAAAAGCAATGTTTTTTATTTGTTTGTTCATGTGCTTTCCTCAGTATGGTTTTTTCTCATGCATTTTTTTGTGTTTTTGGGTGCTTTCTAAATTTCCAGACTTGTGTTACCGCTGATTCACCCTCTGATAATGAATATTGCTGGCTGGGGACCATCTGGAATTTTATTATTGAAATTTTAAATTATCCGAACAAGAAATTTCTAGGAAATAGGAAGAAGATATAAAAGGAATGTTAAGATAAGATGTAGCTCTCACGTCACTGTACTAAAGAAAATTTAAGCGTTATTAAAAATAAAAATAATGAATTTAGAAACCACGATTTCAGATTTCAAATAAAACAGTGGATAAATAAATATAGTGGATTATAAGTAATCTTAACCAAAGATCTGTTCTATCTGTTCTGCCAGTACCTATCGATAACAGTAGAATATCATCATTTGGAAATAACCTTTACTACTTGCATATGCACAAACTGCTGGATTGTTTGCAAATACCCCGCCACCCACTGTCACACACTATCATATTTTACATGTCTCTTCAAAAAATTCACTCGATGCTATTAAACGTGCAAAAGATTCGGGATTAAATGTTACGTGCGAAGTAGCTCCTCATCACTTTACTTTAGCTGAAGATATAGTAAAACAACACGGAGCAATCGCAAAAATGAATCCGCCACTTCGTATTAAAGAAGATCGTTTAGCTATGATTGAAGGAAAATTGGTAACTCATTCACCAGCAGCAAAGCCAGTGCTACTACCAGAATGTCCGTGGTCTGAGCAGTGTTGCCACATCGCGAACGTGCTGCCTGCGGCAAATCGTAAATGTAAATAAAGCTCTCAGTCTCTCTCCTTTCCGTCTCTCGTTGAATGTGTTCTTGTTCGCATTTCCTAAGTTCCATCCAAAACTTAGTCCATCTACATCTCTTTTCAGCCACGGCTACTGAAATAAATGGAATTAGGTGACCCTCTTCATTTCGTGGTTCTTGTGTTGATGATACTTGACAAAAATTTAGCACATGCTTTCTAATCGGATTTCGCATTTTACCCACATCTTCGAATCGCCTAAAACAAGTGATGCTGCCTCGTTTAATGATGTCACTATTACCGCTTTTGAAGCAAAAGACGCGGCACGTAAAAAACACAAAACTGCAGGTTCCCAAAATGACGTATAGGAGTGTAAGAGGCTACGTTTCGAAGTGAAAAATGTGCACACCTCGCAATGTGCTCTTATATCAATCACATTGAAGCATCTATCCGAACAAACCAACCTGAATTCTTGTTATCGTAGATTCATTCTTAAAAAAGCTTCCTTGGTATTTCCAACTGTATGATGTTCAAAGATGTAACTGCCTCCACCTGAAAAGATGTTTGTCAGGTTTTTGTTCAATATTTTTTCTGCTTCCTTTCACCACGAAATCTTCCATCTTCCGCTATGTTTTCTAATCGACGCTCTCCTACACTATCCTCTTTTCGTTTAAACCCTACTGAAGTATAGAATCTTTAATATACTCGCTTGATATCAGCTTTGGCTATGGGCACGATCGTATTCCGAAAATTTAGCTAAATCTTTATCTTCATCCTTGTGTGTCCTCTTCCTATAATCTTCGACTTAAGCATTACTTCGGGTATAGTCCCTTCCCAATGGAAAAAGATGAACGTTTTTCCTGTACACAAAGCTGGTGAACCGGTTTGTAACTCAATCTACAGCCTCATTTCCCTCCTTTGTTGACTCAGTAAACTGCTTAAAAACGTGGTTTACAATAGAGTTTACGCTTCCATCCAATCTTTTCTAGTTCCAGAGCAACATTGCCAACAAAAGCAGGTTGATATACTATACACAGATTTTTCTAAAGGTTTCGACTTTGTGATCTTTTTCTTCCTAAGCTTGAAAATCATGAACATTTGAGATGTTAGTGAGTTGAATATTGGTGTTCGTATTACTTTGACTTGAAGCTTAAGCCCAGTAGAACACTGGGCTCTTGCGTGTGGCGTCCCTGGTTCGAATCCAGGTTCGGGCGAAGGTTTGCGCACCAAGCTTTGAGTTCACCTAGCTCTGATTAGGTGGTTGATTTAAATCAGTGGTAAAGTGAGTCGTGGAACTAATCACTCCACACTCGTATTCACAAGAATTGAAAAATTGTAAAGAAGCTCTTTACCAGCTTCAACCGCTAGATGTAGTTGTCGTGGGATTACTTTACTTATTAAGTTGAGGTAAACAGTGATATGGGTCTAGGGGTTGAAGCTGGTAGAGAGCTTCATTACAATTTTTTTAATCATTGTGGATACGAGTGTGGAGTGATTAGTTCCACGACTCACTTCACCCCTGATTTAAATCAGGTACCTAATCAGATCTAGGTGAACTCAAAGCTTGGTGCGCGGACCCTCGTCCGAACCTGGATTCGAACCAGGGACCACTAGGCTACTCAAGCTTCCCCCCCCCCCCTAGACCCGTACAAGGGTTGTCGTGGGATTGCTTTACTTTAAACAGTGATATGCTGTTGGTAAATATGATGATCGAAAATGCAATATCCCATTCTACAGTTTGGAAGTTCAAATCGTCATATAAAAGTACTGCAATCCTTGCCATAAACCTTCTATCTGATATTTTTTTCATATTTGAGTTAACACCGGATTCGAAAACTACATTCTCCATTACATCATTGTACAAGATATGAAAAACCACATCGAGACTATAAGCACGGTTGCCAATTTGAAACCGTGTCGCCAACCAACTTACAGATTGAATTCTCCAAAAACGAGTTGCGTAACGAGGGTAAAAAGCACAATCAAGTGCATAGATGGCCTGCAACATATACGATACCAAATATCAGTAACTTACGTTCAAACAAGCCCTTGCTTTGCAGCGAAGAAACATTGACGCACATTCAACGACTCTAGGGATAATTTAGAAGCCTCTAGTCGATCGAATTCATGAAACTCGAGCCACAAAAGAGTCAACAAGAAAACATCTTCCTCAGGTTTGCAGCTCCTTCGCCGCTTCTTTGGATGTCCGAGAATAACTGAAGAACCTCCAGTTCCATCTAAAGAGCAAAGCACTGTATGAAAAATTGCAGCTTTTGGAAGGCGTAATGTTCGGAAACTCATGTACTATCGCTTTCTCGAACGCTTCGTAGAGTCACTAGATCACATACTTTTTTCGTTAGCTTCTTGAAATTTTATACCAAATGTGAATGAGTAATCATTCCATCCTGGCGTTATAATTACTATAAACAACAGATCGTCAATCTGGCGTTGTCGAACGCAATCTGAGGCTCTGGTACGTCAATAAGAGGGACTACCGTCACCTAGCCAATCTATATACTGGATTACGCAGATGACATTGACATCATCGGAAGATCTCAGATAGGTGTACAAGAATTTTTCATCCAGCTCCATAAGCTTTTTTGCTAGGCACATAGTATCAACTTCCATGTGTAACGTACACTGAAAAAAATCCACATAGCGCCCAGAGCCATGTAACATAGCGCATTATTTATGGTCCCATACGCCATGTACATAGTACTCTGAGCCATGCAATATGGCTCCCAGCGCCATAATCTCAGAATCTACATAGCGCGTGGTCCCATGTTACATGGCGCAGCATTTATGGTGCTACACGCTATGCACATAGTGCCCTGAGCCATGCAGTATAGCTCCCAGCGCCATAATTACATGGCGCAGAAATTATGGCCCCACACGCCATATTACATAGTGCCATGAGCCATGTAATATGGCTCATGGCACTCCAATTATAACTCGCAGCCATACTGTGTGAGGGGATCTATAAATATCAGCAAGTGATACTTGAGTATCGTCGATAGATCGACAATATTCTCAATCGCCTAAGGGTGCATATTATTGAATGGCTCCTTCGGCGACTCTAATTGCAGCCAGCGCCTGTTTGTTGCAAGCAAGTGACTTCTCCTGTGCTCATTTATGGTAAGTAGCACTGTTTTGACTGATTTGCTTCTTCAATGTACAATAGTCTTCCACGCCATGTACTATAGTCATCCACGCCATGTACTATAGTCCTTCACGCCATGTACTATAGTCCTCCACGCCATGTACTATAGTCCTCCACGCCATGTACTATAGTCCTCTACGCCATACAGTATAGTCCTCCACGCCATACAGTATAGTCCTCCACGCCATGTGTTATAGCTCTCCACGCCATGTAATATAGTCCGCCACGCCATGTACATGGCGTGTAGGCCTATGTACTTTTTGCCATGTATTATGGCGTGTGGCGCTATATTTTATCACAATCCCTAAATCGACTATGTACATGGCGCCAGAAGTCTATAAATTATGGCGTCTGGCGCCATGTGTTTTCTCAGTGTAGTTCCAACTATTGAAAACTGTTTTTAATTATTTTTAATGTGTACCAATTTTTTCCTAGCTTATAAAAAAATATTTTAATAAAAAACCGATTTTTCCTTTCGAAGCTAGATATATTTAATTCTGTGACAAATATCGATACTTCGAGGGTAATCTGCCCTCTTCTTAAGAGGCAGATTAGACGGCAGATTACCCTCAAAATATCGATATTTGCCACAAAATTTAATATATCTAGCTTCGAAAGAAAAAAATCGGTTTTTTTATTAAAATATTTTATTGAAAACTACTGAAAACATAATATCAGCATATATAATTAAAGTAGGCTAAATAACATTCGCTTTCTAATAACCTCGTGCAGCCTAGTGGGCAAAGCGTCCACTCATGAAAAATAGGGTTACAGGTTCGAGTACCCAGATTCGAGTAGGATTTATTCGCAACGATTCAAAATATAAGATTTAAAGAATTTTTCAGTAAAAGAAACAGAACTTTCCCTACTCCACTCTTACCAAAATACCGAAATTGTCAAAATCGCGGACAATTTCATTTCTATTTTGCTTTTTATCAAAGCTATAACGCATGGCGTTGGGGGATATAATACATGGCGATGTGGGCTATAATACATATCGCCTACTTTTATGCATTTTACGACACAATCGCAAATAGATTAAAAATAGAAGATTCTGGTGGGCTGAGTACCTCAATCCTATGAACAAAAAGGAAGATTTGAGCTCGGAAAACCTTTTGTGGCAGATTTTTATGGTAGACGACATAGGAGGGAGGAACCTTCCCTGCGTTGTAGGGATGGTGCTGACCAGGACAAGATTGATAGCCAGGAATCACAATCGGGCACGGTAGAGAAACTTTTTGGTAGAAGTCACGGCCGGGCCCATGTTTTAGCGCCTATGATGAATAACAAATGAATGAATAAATAAATCATATTAAAAATTCAAATTTTCAAATGTCAATTAAATAGCGCCAGGTTCTCGCCTAACTAGGCTTTTACTTAATATTTCCTTCTTCTTCTGAATAATTGACCTCGAAACGAGCTTCGACTGCTTCAGTATAATAAAGAAAGATTTTCTAGTAACGTGTGCACAAGTCTACAATCCTTTGATTCTATATGCGATGTGATTGAATAGCATGATTTTATTTACCTTAACCAAGGAAGTGATGAAGCGTAGCTTGCATGACAATTACATTCGATATTCAAGGCTGTTTACAACATTTGTATTTATTTGGCATATTTTCCACCACAAATAAAATTGTCAGTCCATTCGAATCACAAAGTGACCAACTTTGAGAGGAATATCCATATTGTTACGATGTTTACTTATCCAATTTCACAAACCATTCAATTAAAGTAAAATATAAGCAAATAGCAACATACTCGTATCTATCTACGTCTTTTGCGTACGTATAAAGAATATCGAATGGAATTCGAAATCATCGAATAACAACAGATTTAATACTGAATAGAAAACGCATGTTGATATTTGAATTTGACTGAATCACTAGCAAAATAATGGGAATCATACAAGTTTTCACTATTATTCTTATTGTTCGCGTTCAAACGACGAAATCATTAACACCTCACTCGGTTGACGTTGAATATATCTTTTGCAACTTGAATTTGTGTGTACAATGCTAGTGCTAGGACGTGTGTACATGTACATGACAAACAATTAAATTATTTGAAATTAGGAAGGTAAAAGTAAATTTGATGTAGAAACCATGCATTGTTGTTTCGATGAATTGGTAGCGTAGAAGTTTCGAAAATATCCAACAATGTTAAATATACGAGTGTGTCGAGAGAGTAGATTTGTATATTTGTAAGCCTGGAATTTTGGTAATACTTAACTAACCATGCATCTTTTTTGGTTATATTTTCTTATGTGTGCAGTGTTTAAATATCATAAACGTCAAAAACTATTTTCTTTAATAAATTGTGCAGATTTAGATGTAATATACATATACATAGTTATACTGGAAATTAAACCATATGTCTTAAATTAGAAACATCTCAGAGTTATCAAATCACGGAAAAAATCACTCAGAATATCCTGCTGTAATGACTACTGTCCTTTTGTTTACACGCATGTACTCGTAATTAATAGGAACCACTAAATCGTTCAAAGTAAAACTATCAAACGATGTCGTAACCATCTCAATCGCCTTAAATCTCCAAGCCATTTCAATTCCATAGTTGCCATCACGACAAGAAAATGTTTAGTTGCTTCACAATCTGCTCACCTTTCTTTCATCGGTTCATTAACACAAATCCGCTTTGGTTGACCAAATTAATTTATCGACTCAATGAATCATCGAATGTGGAAAAGGATTTTGTTCTCATAAGGAATTCCCATGGAATAGAATCAATTTGTCGATATAAAAGAAGTTAAATGGACGAAGAAAATGAAGATGGGGATTACGGATAGGATAGAGAATAAATCTAAACAAGTACTTATGTCGATATTATTCTTTTGATGGTTTTATCAGTTGTTGATAAGCACGTCTTGTGCGAGATATGTGTAAATTGGAAAAGTAAAGTATATATTGTATTCTTAGGAAAAAGTCACTTTGCAAGAAATGTAGACTAAATACCAAATAATAAGGATCTATTGCAGGATTCAATTGAGTTTGTACTCATTTTAAATTTATTTGTAGGAAAAAACTAAATAAAGAATAGGAAGGAGATCAATCATAGAGAAGAACTGTTGATGCTAAGTCACGTTGCGTTTTAAAATACTCAGTCTAGGTTGAGGGCCTTTTAACTCTCCGAGAACACACATATTTTTTCGATCATCGAGAACAATTGGGGTCAAATTGACCCCAACCACTTTTGAACGTCTATATAATCGCCGCCACTGAAGATTTTCATTTGAAAAAATTTGTAGGTATAAATTGAGGCCTCTTTTAGTAGTTCTCATGCATTAAAAGTGGCCTGAATGTTCTAAACATATCTATAAAAATTCGCGAATAAAACAGTTTTATCGAAAATCAGCTTTTTTACAAAAAAATCGTAATTTTTTCAATTTTCAATATTTTTGGCTAAAAATTTAGGGAGATACATTGAAGGTAAGATAAAATCATAAAAAAATTAGCCCTATAGTGACCATTGAAAAAAAATTATTTATTTTGCATATTTACCGTGGCGATTGTGAGGATTTTAAAATTTGCACATTTAAAATAAATCATAGCTTTGTCAGTTTTTAATATTTTGAGCTAAAAATGTATATGAATACTCTCAAGACATAGTACAATAATAAAAAAAAATTAGCCTTTTATAAAGGGTTGCAAAAAAAAGATGTAATCATCTGAATAATCAGATTCTGATTGCTCCGAGACATGGTCGTCTTCGAAGGAATCACTGTCTCCAAAATTGTTATCATTGTCTTCGGCTAACAAATTATTGCGTACACTAGAACGCAGATTATACGTCACATTACTAAATACAAAAAATAAAAGCTTTTGCAAACTTACTTTTTGGCTTTTTTAAATTATCTATCGATTTATTAAGTAAAAAACTGAATTTTTATCTCAAAATTGACGTCGAGTACATATGGGGTCTATATGACCCCTTAATCTGCTTCAAAGGCTTTTCAACGACGACTGACCACTTAGGACTTTATGCGAATGGTGTAAACTTATAGTCAAGACACAGAAATACACTTAGGAGCCTATAGTACCCCCCTTTTCCCGCAGGCTGAGGGCCAAACTGCGATTGGCCAAAAAGGTCACTGGGGTCAATTTGACCCCCTGTGCTCTCGGAGGGCTAATCAAGAATTAATATTAGCAAGAAATAACACGTGGCTATTCGGTGTGTTGGATTTTCATTGCGGCTAACGAGACATTTTCCAACGTACGTATTGTTTTTCCTATGACTTGGAGTAACAGAGAAACCAATTAGAAGTATCTTAAGCACTTTCAATTCATACCAAAGCTCATCAAGAAATTGAACGGGTAACTGTAATTAATCAAGTTTTTACTTGACACTATATGCCTATATCCCTCTTGTACTTCGACATCATAAGAGGGCTTTGTTCTTCAAATGCAGTTAGGGAACAGGTGACTAAAAAGACTTATCGTGCAAAATATTTGACAGAAGATCACGCAACAAAGTCACAGAGTGCATGCTGAAGAAGATGGCAAATGACTATCAAAACCCTGCACTCTACATTGTGGTTTATCAACACTTCTGGAGACGATGTACAGAGATAGAATTTTTCTGTTAAAAACTTAAAAAGAATACTATTTTTCCATCGTTGTCCTTTTTTCATTACTACATTTTCGTCTGTTTTTTTCGGCTCTTCCTTTATTCGATTACCCTTTTATCGATTCTTTTTTGAACAACTCACTTTTGGAATATTCTCTTTTACAGCTGCTTTTTTTTCGAACACTCATTTTTGCGTATTTTTTTTGACACCTCTTTTTTACTTACTCCTGTTTCTGTTTACTCCTTCTACGACTACCTCCTTTTTCTATAACTCCCATTTCGGTGTATCCTTTTTCCGCCTACTCCTCTCTTCGGCAACTCTTCTTCGAATTATTCTGTTTTCAACTATTCATTTTTTGGATGACTCCTTTTCCAGCCACTCTTCTTTACTTGTCGACTATTCTTATATGGAAAATTTCATTTTCCTGATTTTCGAAGAAAATTAGTATTATACTAGTTTACCCGAAAACTCATATTTCTTTATGTATATATATATATATATACATATATATATATATATATATATATATATATATATATATATATATATATATATATATATATATATATATATATATATATATATATACATATATATATATATATACTTATACATATATATATATATATATATATATATATATATATATATATATATATATATATATATATATATATATATATATATATATGTATATATATATCAGCAAAATGATTAAGGGTTGAACATTTCTGGAGTATCCGATCCGATTGAGCTGGAATTTTCGGAGGACATAGATGTATATAATGGGTAGCTCCGTAACTTGCTAAAATTGAGACACCTTTAACCCCTTGGCAGCAGCAGGCGTTTTAGTGAACTTTCAGATACCCCTATATTTCTAAGCAGAGTACATTTTGCTAAAAAAAAAACAAGTATTGGCAATGAAAGCTTTGTCTATGATAAAAAATTGTAAATGTTGCGTCGCTTGTGGGTACTGAGTGCCTAAATATAGGCAAGATTTTTTTTCAAATTGTGATTTGTCATAGCTTCTGACAGAAACGTTGGATCATCGTGAAAGTTGCAGAGCATATTGAACTTGACCAAAATTTAACGCACATTTTCAAAACTGCGCTGGCAACCCTGTAGCTACGGCAGGCAAGTGAAATAAATCCTTTAAATCATCGGCCCTCCTGAAAAATTTTTGCTTTTTGACAAAAAATTCTTATAATTGATAAATTTTAAGCTTTGCTTACCATATCAAATTGACATTTTCAAAATTCTGAGTTGCACAAGAACAGCTACCCATTACCAATTTACCTGTATTTTCAGCACTCGAAGCTTATGTTCACGAGAACTGACGACCGGATAATCGGATCATTATGAAACCCACAGGACATATTGGTAGTAACTAGGAACAAGTCTTATAGAACTGATTTTGCATCGCAAACAACACTGTGGCAGTGGAAAAATCATTGGGGGAAAAATCTGCTTTTTTGGCCCATAGCTTCTGATTCGGTAGAAATTTGGTAGAAATTTGGTTAAAAATTAGAATAGAATTGAATACTCGAGAATGCTACGCATGAAGGAGATATACAAGCGAGCACACGAGGAAATATCAGTAAAAGGACTAGACGCTCTAAGAATGAAGCCGTACAATTATGAGGCCTAGGATATGACACACAACATGTGGATATTTAGTTTAATATCAAGCACATTCTTTTGAAAGCTCCTTTTGCTGCAACTCCTTTTTTGACTACTCTTCTCTTCAGCTACTCGCTCATTCAACTACATGTTCATTGACCATTCTTTTTTTTTCAAAAATATCACTACACTCAGAAAAATTTCACTACTTAAAATTTAATAGAATCAAATTTAAATCAATAGTTGAAACACTTTTAAATAGAAACCGAATCTTATTTGAATTAAATAAGTCCCGACATTCAATAAAAATAATTCCACTTAATTATACAAATGTTATTTTCATATCATAATTTTCATCATTGAATGTAAAACAAAACATTTTTAAAACAAAACAATATTTGATTCATACACTCAGAAAAAAATCGTTGTATAAATAAAAAACATAGATATGAATCAAATATTTTCAAATATGATTTGGCGTCATATACGTTTCTTTTTTATTCAAATAATCTGCCTTCATTTCAATAACGTTGTATCAAAGTGGTCTTGTTTAGCACAAAATGTATTGTTTTACATTCAATGATGAAAATTATGAAATGAAAATAACATTTGTATAATAAAATGGAATTATTTTTATTGAATATCGGGACTTATTTAATTCAAATAAGATTCGGTTTCTATTAAAAGTGTTACAGCTTTTGTTTTAAATTTGATTCTATTAAATTTTAAGTGGTGAAATTTTTCTGAGTGTATCTATTTTTGTTATTTATACAACGATTTTTTTCTGAGTGTACTTTCGACCGTTTCTTCTGAATTCTCCTTTTGTCGTTCATTCCTTCGATTAATCCTTGATCCAACTACTTTTTTTTAAACTACTTCTATATGGACTAATCTTGTTTCCAATTAAGCGATTTTGTGGCTTCTGCTATTTTCTATAGGTTCTTTGCGTGAAAACTCCTCTTATCGATTATTCTTTTTGTACGACTCTACTTTTTGGATATTTTTCCACTATTCCTTTTTCGAACCACTTCTTTTTATATAACATAATCAAATATTACTAAAATCGGAAACATCAAAATTTTTTGCCTGTCCGCTTCACGTGGAATGCCCCATATGATAAAATGTTGAACATGATAAAATTAGAAAATTTTTGAATTGCGATAGCTTTTGACAGAGCTATCAAATTATTATAAAACTTACAGGACACATTTATGTTAGTAAGTTGTAAATTTGTGCTGTTTTTTATGAGCATGTTGGCAATCCTGTAGCTACGACAGGTCCTGAAAATGAAAATCTTCAAATCATCAGCTCTCTTGCAAAATTGTCGCTTTGTCGAAAAAAGCAGCTCACATATAAATCTTATGCTTTTTCTGCATAGTCAAAGTAAAACTTTTGAAATTCTATATCAGGCAAGAACGGTAACCCTTCCCAAAAGAACTGAACCTTATTTTAAACTACGTTTGGTAGAAATTAGGTTGAAAAATTAGGCTGCAGCTTCCAGCTATGGTCTTTTTGGTGCCTTGAGCTTTGGAAATTCGATCAGCAAAATAAAATGTTTGGCCCTATAAATTTCAGTGCTGACTTGAAATCAAAACGAAATTTATTAAGTAAATGGGACTTATTGTAGGCAATATTCAGTAGGAATCTGGTTGAAAAATCATGATAGAGTTGCTAGCTATGATTGTTTTTTTTATTTTTTGCCATATACATATTTAGTAAGCGATTTTATTATACAATTTTCAAATGTAAAATTTAAAATATATTAGTATATAAATATATTAATATATTATGTATGTATTTGTAGTGAGAATCAGCAACATATATTAGAATTTGGTATTTGGTAGCCCAAAATTTCTTTGTACACCTATAACTTCCAATCCAGTCATCGGATCGAAACGAAATTCGCAGGGTAGATTGACTTCAACGTAAAACAGATGTGATATATGTTTGGCTTTAGAGCTGACAAAGAGTTTCCAGGAGGAGGCGGTTTTGCTATTTTTGTATCAATAAATACTAACATAAGGTATTCATATCGCTAACATTTACAATGAAAATAAGCAACCAATGTTTGAATTTTCTATGTTCCTGAAACTTTTCGGATGGCAATCCCAAACACCTTTCTGTTCCTGTACCTTTCGATGAAGTTATCGTATGAAAACGAGATTCATAAGGTTTGGTTTTGACGAGAAGCAGTTGTGGTAGACTTTTAGTTGTAGTGCTCGTAAAGTGTTGCAAGCACTGAGTATTTTTTTTGCAGAAGATGCTGTTTTCAAAGTTTTGTAAGATAAGTAACCGATGATAAATGTAAGTGAAAAGTGTTTAACTTTCCTAAATTTTGAAATTCATATAATTGATAACCCTGGAAACCTTTCCATTCTATTAGTTTAAATACATTGATGAGATCAAAGCGGTGCATTGCCTCGGAAACAGGTTGGAGGACATGTGGTAAAATATGCGGTTAAAATCTGCACGATTCTTCTAGATACTGTTTATCGAACATTAGTGTTTCTAGCGGTTCTGCTGCACTTGAGTTATTTTACACTACATTTCGAGACACCGAGTTACCTAATGTGGTAAAGTTATATCGAGCAAAAACATAAAAGTTATAAAACAGTAACGGAAGAGATATAACGAAGGAGACTGCATAGATTGCCTGGAACCAAAATAGTATTGGGCCAGTCCTGAGCAAGTTGACAAGTGAACAACCTCCGTTCTTCAATCTTTAAAGAGCTTAAATGCTATGTATTAGAGCAATTTCGAATAAGCTTAGGATTATCAGTAGATACATTGACAATAGAACGTTGACTTATTATCAATAAATAAGTCAAATTTTATCTTTTTTTTTGCTAGTTTTAGTCCATTTGCTTCTTAATCGCAAATATTTGCAATTGGTTTAATCGTAATCCTTTCCATATAACATTACGGCATAGTTATAAGCATTAAGCTTTCAAATTACCTACATCAAGACATTGAAACAGTTAGTAAGAATATCCTAAGTGAGAATAATTGCATGATTTTCGTATTTGCACGTATCCACTCAGTATTGTATTTCAATAAAGTACAATGACGCTGCAACATTCATCACCGCGACGATTCGTTTCAATGCCACACGTATCATCATGAACGGCAGGATACCTATTCAAATGCAAGCTTTCTTGGGAGATGTAGTAGACGAAATGAAGGAAGTGTTAAGCATCGTTGCATGATACTTAAAATAAATAAAAGGTTGAAGAATGTTGGTGTTTTATATATGTATCTATTTATTTATCATTTTGCCGATATTGGCATAGTTAAAGAATTTACTACATTAAGTTCCATCCATGATAAAGTCCATCACGTCTACTGTGTAAAGATAAAGTCAAAGTAACGTTAACGTAACATATAATCGAAAAAATTAGCATCAATCGTTATTGATAGTCACAGCCCACTGGACTTGAGGTCAACAATGTAAGAAGTTTTCCATAAGCTACTTCAACGACAATGAATAATGTCTTATACGGTTACATACCAAGGTGTGCAAAGACGATTGATTTCTGCATTCGGATTTCCGACAAAGTGTATTACTTTCACGCCTCGGCAGTAAACCCTTGATGTATTGGACAATATCATTCGGGACATTGTTGCACAACAAAGGATGGCGCACGAGTTGTAATTCATTTGGATTTGTGCGTGCCTTAGTTGGCATTTCAAGTGAAATGGACCCAAACGAATTGTTCCGAGCTGACTGATGACTGACTTGTCTTGGCTTGGGGCTTGGTTTCAATCGTTTTCGATATGGACGGGACTAGTCCGGCTTTGATTCTTGAATGCATCAACTACAAGTCGTAACTTGTGCATTCGGTTTCTGATAGAAATGCATTTCTAAAGTGGGCATACACGAAAAAATATTGAATTTATTCTTAATTACGTATATAATACTTTTAACAAATGTGGCTTGCAAGCTTGACACTTGGGAACTTTTTCGATGCACGATTTCCAATAAATTTATAATAAAGTAATTTCATGATTAGCAGGAATATATATTTATATATCTCTAAGCTTTGTCTAAAATTAAAAATACGTTTCTCGCGAAAAATGTGTTTCCATATTGTCTACCAGTTAGTTTCTAAACTATTTTTTTTTCTCACCATGTACAACCCGCCTAAGACATATCAACATTTATAATTCTAAACAGACAGACTGACGGATTGGTATATGGACTGGACCATCAGAGCTTGACTTATTAATTTTTATAATTTTATCGTTTCGAAGAAATAGGCTGATGCCATATGGATGTGAAGTCAATATCGAGATTGGCGATGTGACCGAGCGAAACTTATGATTTCTTGGTGTTGGTAGACAATCATATCGCGTCAATGATGTACATTGCCCTCGGAACGTCATCCTGGCTGATCAATAAATAATAATATGCATGCAGAATGCGTTGATATTTTAAACGGCTACATTTTAGGTGGAGATTTAGTTTAGACTTGTCCAGTTAATAATGAGATTATTAAAAGGTTGATAGACTTGAATAATATTCGACCCTCATAAATGGCACGTTTGGTCATGGATTCGGGGTCGCGATTAATAAATTGATGTCGGATTAAATGCATTTCGTTTGTATTGACTGAGAATTTTATGGAAATGTTTTCATGTTGGCAATTTTCATTACAATGTTGAAGTATGTTAAACCGAACTATTAAAAAATTACTATTGTATTTTTCACATTGTCAGAGCTTGATCAAGTGCTGTGTCTGGGATGCTTAAATATTTTATATAATCCATGAACGTGTAAATATTTTTGATCTAAATGATAGCTCTAGTACTAATAACATGCAATCAAGAAAATTTACATATCAAAGTTGCAATGCAATTGCTTGCAAACCGAATCTTTAGAGCTTTGAAATATCAAATCTATACCATTTTTCAAACATAAAATAGCTTGATATATTTTTTTAATTCCTTGTGTTTATTTCAGAAATGAAATAAAACAGATGACAGCAACTTCTATATATAGTACAGAAGAAATAAAATTAAAGTGAATAACATTTTAAATATAAAGTGCTTTTTTTGCGTCGCGATCAAGAGCTAGTTAGGGTAGGCAGCATTGAAAACAGCAACAACTGAGGCAGGACTGTTATTGTTTTCAATCCTTGCTACTTTAACCTGCTATTGATTGTGATGCAAAAATAATCATAAACTTTTTACTCCTAATGAAACGATCAAATATTCAATGTGCTTATTGAGCAAAAATTCAGTGATTAATCCATCAACTAACAGGAAATTTCTCAATCGAGCCTGTAAGAGGAACACTTAGGTTGGCCCGCATGCCTAAAATACATAAAAGAATCTGTATCTCCAAGATGGAATCATTTAGATCGTTGTGTGAAGAACTAGCAGGTGCACGGGAGACGTCAAGGCTTTGCAAAGTCGTAGAGAAGGATCAGTCAGCTAAGCTGGACCCTATGAAACGTTTGGATGGTGACTTTACCAAGACCAAAAAAATGTCTCTACAGACTTTACTTGGAACTTACTTCCCGGGCATTCTGGTGATTGAAACGCAGAAGGCATCTATGCCTCTGACCAAACCTCCTGCTCTTCACAGCAGTAGGAAATTCTGGTACACAGCTAGATCTGTGTTCACTAGTGAAAAGGTCAGGGATGCAATTATGTCCTTTCAAAATTTCGAATTGCTGAGCCTGGATGGCAGCAGCTCTCCGGTTAGGCTAAAGGAAGGAATTTACCACTTGGAGGCAGACTTAAGAGAATTTTTTGCGCATACCTAGCCTTAGGCTATGTCCATCACCTTGGCACAGGCAAAGTAAATTTTATACCTGAACCGGAGAGAGATGATTATCCAAGGAACTTTAGGCCGATCAGCTTAGAGCTTCATTTATGCTTAACTGACTGGAGAGACTATGTTGAACGACGCATATGCCCTAGGGCTCTTTAGTCTAACCCCTTGAATGATCAGCAACATGCGTACCAGCGAGGAAAATCATGTGAGTCGGCTCTTCATTTTCTGGTTTCCAGAGTTTCGGGAGCAATCTCAAATGTGTATGCGATAGGGGGATTTGTGGACATTGAACGAATCTTTGACCGTGCACCCTTTGTGGAGCAATGTGAACCTGCGAAAGCTCATGGCATGAATGACGTCTTAGTTAAATGGATACACACCATACTAACGCAAAGATTGCTGCTGACGGAAGCTGAATCCGACTGCTACATGAAAACAGAGGCGATAAATTGATGCTCTCAGGGGGATGTCCTATCACCACTTTTGAGGAGTATGCTAGTTAAAAGAACTGCTACAAGGACTATTGCTTCCTAATAAAACTCTTCAACTTTCAGCTGAAATCTTCTTGGACATCTTTGGAAGAATCATGTGGAAGTGAAGGTTACTCGTGCTTTAAATGCTTTCGGGCAGTGCAAGAAAACTTTTGCCACCACATCGGGTCTAAAGCTTCATGTAATTATGTGGATCTACGTAACAATCGTAAGGTCGATAATCACGTACGTATTCGTCGTATGATGGACTGTTGTGAAGCTATTGTATGCTCGCAAGAAGTTATCCACGCTGCAAAGAAACGTGTGCCTGGGTATCCAGATTGCCTAACCGCTGAACTCTGTTCTTCATCTGAGCAAAGGTGATTTTATTCATTGCACACCAAGCAGCCGTAAGCAAGAATTGGCCTAGCTATCACCGTATAGATGCAGCGCGTTAGAGCAACGATTAGGCCCCACGTTTTACCCCGCACGCTCTTGCTAGCGTAGATGGCGTTGCTTGTATACTTAACTATTTCCTCTAAATACACCTTATATGTGAACTTGCTATCCAGAATAAGACCCAAATACTTAGTTTGGGACCTGAGACAACGTAGCGCCACTCAGCCTTATTAAATCTATTTCATGAATTTTATATGTCCTCGTGAAGAGTACAGGATCAGTTTTATTGAAGTCGATGCCAAGGTCCATGGTATTCGCTTACTTCTCAACCAGCCCCAGAGCATTCTCCATGAGCTGGCCAAGAGTATGCGGGTACTCACCTGAGACTAAGATAGCAATGTCATCATCATAGTGAACAATCATGAGTCCCTTGCTCTTCAATATCTTTAAAATTGAATTTGCTGTCAGGTTTCAGAACAGAGGAGATAGAATCCCTGCTTGGGGGATGTCTCTGAGGACTTGTTTTATGGTTTGCACTCCCAATAGATATAATCCTTTACTTGAGCATGTTCCTTATCCAACTACAAGTAGCGCGGTCTATGTTGGTTGCGTGGAGGCTCTCCAAAGGAAGCTCTCTCTCTTGTATGTACATTGTTGATGGCGCATTCAATTTCTAGAAAGGCGGCGAAAGCGTATTCTTTATAATGGAGTACTTACTCTGTCTTGAGCCATCTCAGCAGACCTCCCTTTGATGGAACTCTCAATAGAGCCTGAGATCCAAGTCTCTACTTGATGAGAAGTTCTAATAATTTTTCGCAAATTTTAATGAGGAAGGAAGTCAGGCTAATCGGCCTGTAGTCCTTCTGATACGCAAGGTTGATTTTACCTGCTTTGAGTGTAAGTGCAATCTTAGCGGTCCTCCAGGTGGAAGTTATATGACTTAGCACTAGGCAACCTTTCTAAATTTGTATAAGCCAAGAAACGGCGAACATACCTGTCTCATGAAGCATGGCCGGTAGAATACCACCAGTGTCTGGGGAATCTGAAGGACTTGAAGGTTTCAATTGCCCAAACTAGCTTCTGTTTGGTGACAGTTTTGCAAATGCCATCTATATCATGAAGGTCGAACACCTGCTTACCATCGAATGGAGTGGGGTCATCTAGATAACCCGGGAAGTAAGTATCTACGTGAATTTTCAGCGTTTCCGAGCGGTTGCCTGTCCACTCCTCATCCGGCTTACTTACCAGGCTAGAGGTAACAGAGCATTTAACCAGCAAATTTCTAACTCTCGCCGTTTTCAAAGTGGTTTCGTTTAAACCACACAGCTCCTACCAGGAGCTCTATCTGACTTTCCTCATTTGTTATTTATTGAGCGTAAGGACAACCTTGCATTCGTCCCAACATTCCCTGCAATCAGCTCTTTCTGCTAATTTGGGCTGCTCTCGGACTTGCTTTCTACGACAAGCCAGGTCCCTGTTCCACCAGGGTGGCTTAGGGTTGCACGTAGGACAGCTTTTGTGACAGGACCGTTCAAAAGCTTTCACGAGTTTACTCCTGAGGCTGTTTACTGCTAGCTCCAGGTCAGCTACATAGTCAGTTCTACGAAGAGAATCTAAACCGTTGGTCGGTTTCCGTTTGAAGTTCTCCTAGTTGGTTTTTCTGGGATTGTGAAACGGTCAAGGAATACGAGCTGAATCAAATTTTAGACTATGACACCATCACGAAGCCCTTAGTTCTCTATTATTTGCTCATTCCAGTCATTGTTTAGAGGTTTATTTGCAACGAAGCCGTTCCATGTCCCATATCGAGTATTAAAGTCACTACATATTAAAGACTAGTGAGTAGTTTCTAAACGGCCAGCTAATGCAACACTGAAAATTAATAAGATTTGTAGAAACTAACTGGGTCCCAGAAAAATAAATTACAACTAATTTTGAATTAACATGGCAATAATTTCCAATCAAAACCAAACAATGCTTGTTTTGCAATGATATTGCTTGTAGTTTTTAGTTAGTAGTTTTTATGATCATTGTCATAAGTCCTAATGGACATGACGAGATTTGTCACTACCATTGCTATAACAAAAGCGTTTGCTCAAATCAATTCGATTTTATTCAAATCCACGAATCTTAAATAATAGAAAAAGCTTATGCGCAAAATGTCTATTTTTTTGTGTATTATTTGTGTTATTTGATTACAAAATCTGCTTTTCTAGGTGTCTTTATGTGTTGAAGTAATTTTTCTAGTCGCATTTTTGTATAATCTAGGGAATATTCCTACGAAAGAAAAAAAACTGTTTTTGCGGCTAAACTTTCTAGATGCATTCAAGACAGTGGTCTTAGCAATTATCTTTCAGATACGTCACTTCATTATACTTCGATATGTGTTACAAAAATATTCAAAGAAATATATACTCGGAAATTATTTTTATTTTCAGTCATCAAACTCTTGCGTTAACACTATCACTGCGAGAAATACTATATGCAGAGTAGTAGATACGCTACCATCGCTAAGCAAGATGAGCGATAGTGACGGCCAGGAAAAACAACGATGGCATGGGGAAAATGTATATTTCGTGTGTCAGGAAGTCGTCGTTTATGATGAGATATTCGATTCCTACGTGGTAGTCACTTAATCAATCAAACGATTTGATTGACAGAAATCCATTAACACACTAAAGTCTATAATTTCGAGCACTAATTAGATTTTCTTTGAGCGCGGTCGTTGTATGTTTCGCTTTGAATTTCATCTCATTTCATGATTTTTTCTGTTCATTTCAAATAAAAAGAAATTGAAAATTTATTTTCTGTTTGGAACGAGTTAGCAAAATTTTCATGTTCATCGATTCCTGCTGAGTTCATATGGAAACGAAGTGTTAGATTTTTTTCTTATTTCAGAAAACTGAATGTCGCTGTAGCCAGGAGTGATTTGAATTCAAATAGATTCAAGGGAGCAAAGACAATACTGAATTTTGATTGAAAGTAAACAGCTTACTGTGAATGATAGGTTCTGGATCTTATCTATGCTTATTTACTTTAGAATTCAGTTATTCCATGCGAAAAATTTAGTGCAATATATTCAGATGAGTCAAAACATTTTGCGAATCGAAACAGTCGTGCGTTTAAATTTCATGCTGCCTTCATTCTAATGTATCACGATTAAAGATTAGCTCTATGACATATCATTAGCACTTATCAACAAGCATAATATTTTCCCATTCTTAATTTCAAATCGATGGATAACGCACACTGATCGAATGACAAATTTCAATTTACGTAAAATATATATTCTAATTTGAGCTCACGCCTATCATTCAGAATCAGATGAATCACAAGCGTAAAATAGATCTTTTATAAGCTGTCTTTGACGAATGTCAATTAAATGCTCTGCAATGGAAAAATATTAATTTTTTGGCGTTTTTGACTATGCATTTTGATTCCTTTTTTTGTAAAAAAATTAGTAGAATTAATAGTATTTAAAACAACGAAAGTTTTGTGTTATAGTTGATGCATCGGCACAACGCCAAATATTTGGATGTAGAAACAATTTGCAGCCAATTACATAGTAAATAGAATTTGTGGCTAGACTTTTTTCAGACTTGCAGCTTATATCAAACAAATTCAGCAAATTTATTATTTTATCTGAATGTAGTGATGAAAACGAAAATTTTAGTTGTGCTGAAGTGAAATGACATACGTTTTTCATGAAAGTTGGGTCCTTTTGTCGAATATGGATTATAACATGTTTTATGTAAAAATCTACTTGCGCCGCATTTATTTCTATTGCTTATTATTTGTCTGATTTAAATTTCCTCGTGGTGCCTGCGGGTGACAATACTTCTTTAAGTAAAGGTTGGCCAATAGTAAGTAAAGTAAGGTTGGCGAGAGACCGATAACCTCTCCGTATAAGTTATCGTAACAGACGCATCACGAATATATCAGGAATGCAGTTTCCTTGATACCGCTTTTCCATGGTCCTTATATCTTGATGAAATCGCTCTCCATGTTGATTACTAACTACACCTAAAGTGGGACGATAGGTCCAAGTGGGAATGCAGAAATTGCATTTTAAGTGACATGATACAACTTTTAGCCTGAAAATCTGTCAGAAGATTTGATATGAGCTCTCTTTAGTCAGTTGATTTGGTGTTAGCCAAAAAAAATTTTGCAACTTTATCAAACGAAAGCCATGCACTTTTGGTAAAACTCCACTTCGTCCCCCATAGCCGTCAGACAATTTTACAGATTGTGCTGGTTTTTTTTTTGTGTTTTTGTGGTTGTGTGTTTGGTTTTGGGGTCGTTTTTTGTTTATCTTCAGTATGTTGTCTTCTCGTGTATTTTTTGTGCGTTTTTGTCCGTTATTCTTAAATTTTTGATCCCTGTTGTCCGCTGGTGGTGACAGTGGCAGAAACTTGAAGAAGAATACTTAAAAACGTACAGAAACTAGACGAGAAGAAAACACCATGATGATAAAGAAGTAAACAAACAAAAAACACCCTCAAAAATATACACCAGAAAAGCACCCTCAAGCATAAACACAAACAAATACAATCGGCAAAATTGTCGAACTGCTATGGGGGGGCACGTAGACCAGCACATTTTATACCCATTTTCAAGATTTTTTTTTAGAAAACTGTTAATAGTTACTTGATTGGGATAATACCTACAGTAAAGAACAACCTTTGAAGAGTATCAAAAAAAAAAAATTACTGAAAAATATCGAAAATTAAGCTCGTGACATGAATTTGACATTTTCGTTCAGGACAAAGAGTTGATTTGCGGTGAGACACATAACTAATGACTGGATCATCGTAAACAAAAAAACCAAAAATATTTCGTTAGTTTATGAGTTTTTTGAGGTAACGGTGTCAAGTTTTTTCAAATATCTAGATTATTTAATTTTTGGTATAAGTTTGAAGTAAAAAAAAACGAAAAAAACGGAAATTTATTTTTCGAAATTTCTGTTTTCAGTTGTAAAAAATTCCATAAATAAAAAAAGAAGCAAGAAAAAAAAATATCTCGACAGCGTTACCTAGTAAATTGCCTACAAAAATAGTGTGCGAAATTTCAGAAAGATCGGTCGAGTAGTTTTCGAGTTACATGTCTCACCGACTTGAAAATAAAATTCCTCAAAAAACGCGTTTTAAAATTTTAACTGTGTAACAAAAGTGCGTGAAAAACTACGAAACACGTGTACCGTAACTGCTCGATGAAATTAATGTATACTACTACAAGTCACATATATAAGTGTTTTTACACATATATAGCACAGACAGGTGTGGATAGAGTGGGAAGACTCTACTATTACGTATATGAGAGCTGCGCGCGGCTAATAAAGCAGGAAAGGAACGCAATTTGCGCGAAAATATGAATTTGAGTTATTTGTATTGTTAAGCCGATAACTTCGTTAATTTTGCTCGGATCGACCTGAAATTTTGTATGGACACTCCTGAGTCACTATACACTAGTAACTAAACAAAAAAAATAAATCGATTTTCTGACCATACCCCCCTTAAGTAAACGAGAGGGCCTGGTATTCCTTACAGGGTTATTTAATACCATTTTACTATTCAGGAATTCAACTTTGATAACGCAATGATGTCGAATGTGAAGCAGGCCGAAATCATTTTCCTTCTGGATGCAGTGTCAATAAGTTTAGATGACCCAGTCGAAACTCATAAGGAGGAAGGGTATGAAAATCGTAAGGATTGTATAGTTCTCTCAATGCAAAAAGTAAGAACTGTTTTTGTATGGACTCAAGTCTGTTACTGTGGGTTTCAAAAGCTGGATTCCAGCAGATAGAGGCATATTCGAGAATGGGGCGTGCAAGTGAGATGTATAAGGATCTTGTGACTTACAGGTTACGAAATTCCTTGGAACGTCTTTTGATGAACCCTAGTTGTTTGTTTGCACGGGAAAGTTTTTTTATCATAATGCAAGGTGAAGCGGAGCTCATCCAAGAGAACATCAAGGTCAACAACGTTTTCAACTCGGGCTAACAAATTATTGCCAAGGAAGTACGTGTTATGTGAGACCGTGCATTTTCGCGAAAAACTAATAATCTGGCTCTTAGCAATGTTGAGAGTTAGCATATTTTTATTGCACCAATGATCAAGTGAATTAGGTTAAGATTGGAGAAAGAGTGCATCGGATTTAGATTTAATGATGTGATACACTTTGTGATTGTCGGCGTAAAGTAGATGAGGTATATTTACTAAGACGTCAGATAGGTAAGAAATAAATATATTAAAAAGGAGTGGGCCAAAATGGCTACCTTGTAACCAGAGGTAACAGATATACCAGAGGTAACAGATATATTTTTCGATAAAACTCCTTAAAATTTTACCAATTGTGTTCTATTGCGAAGGTAAGAAGTCAGCCAGCTATGCAAAGATCCAGCAAGTCCAAATTTCAGAAGCTTTGAAATTAAGATAGGGTGGTTAACTCTGTCAAAAGCTTTACTGAAGTCTGTATAGACTGCGTCAATTTGGTATCCTTTCTCCATTTTACACAGAACGTCTGAGGTTAGGACTGTCAAATTCGTGGTAGTTGAGCGACCTTTTCTAAAACCATGTTGCTGCTCGTTCAGACGGGAGTCAGCAAGTGAAGAAAGTTTATCGTAGACAATCAATTCAAAAAGTTTCGGAATTGAAGATAAGATGGCAATGCCCCTATAATTTCCGATACAGCGTTTATCACCATTTTTGAAGATGGGTGTGGCATCCGAAAGTTTCCAACAGGATGGAAAAACTCCAGACGAAAGTGATCTAATTGGAATTGTTTTTGCGAGATGATTAAAATTGAACAACTTTTTATTAACATTAAAAATTTTAATCTACATTGAAAATTCTATTTTGACAAAGTGGTTTCGAAAGTATGCACTGCTTCTCATCAGACACCAGCACATAGTGCATACTTGACTGGCGTGACCACTTGCAGGTGGAAATCATTACATTTTTATTTATGCTAGTTGTGACAAATTTTAACATCTCCGACTTATATCCATGGATATAATTTTACTTAGTAAAGGTAATTGAATTTGATCACGGTTCCCTTCTTGTCTATAAATCAGCATAGACAACGTATATCATTTCTACAGCTTATCGAGGCCGAGCATATTGAAACGGGAAACTCGATCGTTTTGCGGAATCAGCCTCCGAAAGCAGAATCAAATTGGAATCTGTTCAAAAAAAATATGCCAGGGAGTTACAAGCTGCTCTACACACTTTCGCAAGGTAGTTGGAGGAATTAGATCGGGTCCAGGGCCTTTGTTGTTCCGAAATAGCTTTATTTGTTTCATCACGTGAAATTTCTAAGTGGCTGACCAATGCTGTTGGAGCGGAATGAGAGTAAGAAATGTATGAGTTTGGTGGGTCTGATACATTAAAAACAGTCTGAAAACTATCTGCAAATAAATCACAAATCTCATTGTTTATTTACTTTATAGGGCCTGACAGAATTTTTTAAACATTTCTCTAAGGATATACTAATTAATAGAATCCAAAATATATAAGTTTCATGCCAAAACAAAAACAATGGTTGACTAGTGAATCAATAGACTTACACATTTTTCTATTTTATGTCATTATATTGAAACGACTATATAACAGGTTCTTCAGGGATAAGTTCGACCTCTAATGAATAATTTCACCTTGCGTATGCGTATTTATAAGTTAAGTTATACGTGTTCTCCCAAGCATATTTCCGCAACAATAACTCTTCAATCTTAATGGAATTAAGTATGCACACATGATATTCAGTATTTGCTGCTACAACTTGTCACAGAGTTTGAATTGCGAGAATAATAATCGTCTCGTATTACATTACATGACATGGAGACAATTTATAGTAATCAATATGTAGCGCAGAGACCTTGCATACTTAATGCGCTCTAAATTACTCAAAAATCGAAATGAAACAAATCAACATAAGCTGTTAGTGCATGAATGTTAGAAAAGTTTCATTTGCAATCACATAGCCTCTTGCCATCAAGGAAATTTGCCAGTGGTTGTGTTTTCCCATTATTTTCGACAAATAACTTGAGAATGTTCAATAGCTTAACAGCCATCCGAACGTGTAAGCTACTCGCCCTGCTGTCAGCAGGTGGTAGAATTAAATCGAAAAAGATGATGGAAAATCGGTTTTGCTAGGTCGGTTAAGTGTAGGTATTGATATGGTTCACTAGAGAGGTATAAATCTAGACAGATTGTGAAAGTGAGACTGCAAATGGTGGTGATAAGTAAATTGATTCTAAGGTTCTCTTAGATTCTTTCGTATTTAATGACATCCTGAGCGAACAAATTATGGGCTAGAATTTGTAACTTCACTTTGCTCAAATATTTAGTTTCCTTTATTCAGTTGCAAGCATTTAGAAGGTTAAAATTGTCTCTCTGATACAAGTCCAACAAGAATTTCATTAATGGAACGTATATACCTCATTTCACCTATCAAACATGGTAAAATTGATCATGAAATAAGTTTGTTATACATAAAAGTTTCATCGACGCACAGCATTTTCATATTCTTGATTTATTTATTGCCTAAGTGTTGACATTATCATGTAGTTGGGCATGAAAATGTTATCATCAATTACAAAGTAGTTAGCTATTAGTTACTTTAAAAAGTTGCTACGAAGTAATTACTTTTATTAAATGTTTGAAATGCCCTCGTTCTTCCATTTAATATTGACAACTTTAAATTGTTCCAGAACTATGTTGTATGAAAAGCAATATGAAACATATTATAAATATTTCGAATTTAGTTGCAGTAGGAAAATCGATCCAACATGCAGCTGCGCTTCATGGATGTGCCAAAGGTAGAAAACTCTATAGCTTATGGGAACCTCTTCACTAGACTAGTTTTCGAGGAAAAACAGAGATGATATGTAAATTTAGTTTGATATTTTATATGATTAAAACACTTTCAATATCACTTTTTCATACTCAGGATCGAATAATCACGTCAAATATTTCGAATATGAAAATTTAATTTAAAATTTAATATTGACATCTGAAATCCCGCCGTGTGAATTTCGATGATTGCATTGAAAGCCATAGATGTCAAGAGATTTTATGGTCTACCACCCGCAGAAGAAGTTTCCATGTTTAAGAAAAGTAAGCATATGCTCATTTGCATTCAAGTATGTTTTTCAAATGAAAATGGACAGTAAAATAACTAATCACCAAATTAACAAATACGCCCTGTGCGGTAAACTCCTTACTAGTACGGTAACCAGAAGCCTATCGTAAATGTTTCACATTGGAAGCTTTGAGAGTAAAATAGGAGATATCAAAAAAATTTTACGATTACCGATGTTAAACAAATTATTTATTTATTTATTTATTTAGATAATTCATAATAATTAATTTAGATAATAAAATGGAAGAAAAATATATAGATACATAAATACATAAATAAATTAGGCATATGCATGAAAATTCAATAATCCAAATATGATAAGAAACGAAAATATTATACAGAAAAACAATATTAATAATAGAATAATGAAAGAGAATGAAAATGAATAAATTATTAATAACAAATAAGAAAAGAAAATTGAAACATAAGCAAAATTATAAGAGAACAGGCTCTGACAATTTAAAACTAAGAAAAGGTACGGAAAAAGAACCGAACAGATGCTCATTATGATTCCTTAGCATTTTCAGTATTGGTGAATGAAAAAATACTTCAGTACGCGCAAAAGGGATAGTGAAAAAAGACCGGGATCTGATAAGTCGGTCAGAGACCCACACAAAATCGGAAATAGGAATATTGATAGAATAAAAGCCAACATAAATTTTGTACGGGAAACATTCATCAAAGAACAATCTGCGGACGTGCAACGGGGAAAGGTTTAAAAATTTTAGGCGTCCATTATAAGGACAGTGGGGGAAATTAAACTTATACAGAAGACAACGAGTAAACTTACGTTGGGCAGACTCGATTGCATCTGACAAGTACACAAAATGAGGAGACCACACTTGTGAGCAGTATTCTAGTATACTACGTATTAACGACGTGAATAGACGGAAACAAGTTGAGATATCAATGGAGCAACGAGAACAACAAAGAACGAACCCTGCCACTCTTGCCGATCATGCAGATCAAATTTTAGACGAGGATCAAAGATAACGCCAAGATCCTTATGTTGGTCTACATGCAGAAACATAATACTGGAGACGGTATAATCAAAGTGAATAGGAATTGGTTTGGACAGGTTTGGTTAGGACATAGCTACATATTTAGGAATATTTAGGGAAAGATAGCACACCATTCACTCAAAGCAGTAAGGTCTGATTGAAGACGCAGACAGTCTTCATAAGAAGAAATAGTACGTAGAAGCTTAAAGTCATCCGCGTAGAGGAGGTAGACGGAATTGAAACAACTGGGAAGATCATTTATGGCCAATACGAATAGAAGCGGCCCGAGGATGGAACCTTGGGGAACACCAGATGTAGAATGAAAAGAGGAAGAAAGGTAACCATTAAACACAACACGACAAGTACGGTGGACAACATAGGAGAAGAACCAGGAATGAAGGATCCCGGATATGTGAAAATTGTGGAGCTTATCCAACAACACAGTATGGCCTACTTTGTCAAATGCCTTATCCAAATCCCTGTATATAATGTCAACTTGTTGTCCAGCATCCACCGAACCAGCAACGCAGTTGACAAATTCGACCAAGTTTGTTATCGTGGAACGGCCTTTAATAAATTCATGTTGCTCCCTGGATAGCAAATGGTTAATGGCACCATGCACTCTGTTGTGGATGATTCGTTCGAGGAAATTCGGAAAACAGAAAAGATGGGAAATATGTTGGTAATTGGAAACAGTTTCAACACTTTCCGGTTTGGGGATCGGAAAGACGTTTACAACTTCCCATACAGAAGGAAAACAGCAGTGGACAAATTAGATTAAATAAAATAGAAAGAAGAACACTTAAAGATGAAGATAGAGACTTAACAAATACACACGGAAGACCATCAGGACCCTTGCTCGCTGTAGGGTCTAAAAAGGATATTAATCCTTCTATTTCAGAGGGGACGGTCGTAATGACATCAAAACGAGAAACTGAAGATGATTAGATGTTGCTGTTGAGAGGATTGAATGGGATAGGTGATCCAAAGGTGGAGAAATAGATTAATTAGACTGAGGCCGAAAATAAAGAATTTGCAAGGCCAGAAAAAGGATTGGATGGGATAGATGATCCAAAGGTTGAGGAAGAAATTAATTAGACTGAGGCCGAAAAAAAAGAATTTTCGATGCCAGTAAAAGCAATCAGATGACTGTCAAAACGAATAAGCATCAACAACAGTCTACGAAAAAAGGATCATCCTCTCTAGCATCTTCTTCAAGCTAGCGCTGAAAAATTGATCTGGACTGCCAGGATGAGTATGAGAGGTACCATTTTCCTTAAGTTCACCAAATTATTACCTTATACTGACGACGTTGATAGCATAATATATTCCGAAACGAGCAATCTACCGAAAACTATTTCATAAAAATCGAGTATGTGGCAGAAAACATAAGGCTGCACATAATGGTTGTTTTTATTTTTCTACTCCTTATCCGCATCGTCTCTTGTGGCTGTCGACAATTTTAACGACTTGTTGTGCTCTTCGTCTCAAAGCTTAAATTTAATAAACATAGTGCATACATAACTGCCAAGGACTCTCGTTTGTCCGGCTTTGTCCTCAGGTTTTCCTCTCGCTTTACTAACATCACTACTTCCAACCATCTGTTCTTGTCACTTGTGCGTAGTATCCTTGAATACTGATATCAGATCTGGTATCCCTATCTTGTCTATTTAAATGATACCGTAGAGCGTGCAGCGTAGATTCACACGCTCATTATTATTTAAGTTTCACATTTCTGTGAGTATAGTTACTTCAAATTCCCTCTTTAAAGTCTCGTCGAGGGTTCCTTGATGAGTGTCTGCTTTTCAGGCTCCTCCACTGTCCTATGCTATCTGACCTTGGCTCAAAGCTTTTGTTTCGCGTGACTAATCACTCATACAGATCTTCGTCGATGTTCTTAATCACGTTTGCGCGAACCAACGTTCTTTTCCATTCGTCATTATTGCGTATCCCCAGAAGATACAATGATACATTAATAAATTAAATAAATTCAGTGACTATTTCTCGGGAACGCGCCATTCGATTCAGCTGAAACATTCAGGATACATAGGTGTATATGCAGAATAGGTCCAGGTTTTACTAAATTTCAATTATCTTTAACACTTTGGCGCCGGTGGCTATTTTAGTGATATTTTTGATATACCTATTATTCCGTCCACACATAATTTTTGCAAAAATTAACATACCGAAATAGATTTTGAATGTGTTTCAAATGTGAATTCGGATAATTTTATCCCCATGTGTGCGCTAGGTGCCTAAAAAGAGAACGTGAAAATTGAAAATTTTTAAATTGCGATAACTTTTGACAGAGCTTTTTAATCATTTTGAAACTTTCAGAGCATATTGTTATTATTTAGTTGTAAATTTTGGTAGCTTTCAATGAACATGTTGGCAATCCTGTAGCTAGGGCAGGCACTGAAAGTGAAAACTTTCAAATCATCGACTCTCCTGAAAAAAATATCGTTTCTTGAAAAAAAGCCACTCATATACTGGATATCAATCTTATGCTTTATCTACATAGTCAAAGTAAAAAATTTGAAATTTTATTACGAGCACGCCTGATAACCCTTTCCCAATTTACCTGATGTATATTTTTAGCATCAAAAACTTCTGTTCACGGAAACTCACGATCCGATAAGTAGAATTAGTTGAAATTTACGGAAATAGGACCAGGTCTGATAGAAGTGATTTTGAAATGCGGGCAATATTGTGCCAGTGGTGCTATTTTGAAAAATCACTAAGAAAAATAGCTGCTTTTGGCCCTATAAATTCTGATTCTGAATCTTACTTTAAGCCACGTTAAATAGAAATTTGGTTGAAAAATTTGGTTGGAGCTGCCAGCTATGGTAATTTTGGTGTCTTAAATTTTGAAAATTCCTGAAGGAAATAAAGGTCTTTGCCCTATAGCTTCCAGTACAGTCATTGAATCATAACGAAATTTAAATGGCAAATTAAACTTATTGTAGGCAATATGCAATAGAAACTTTCTTTTTTCTAAGATCTGCACATTTCTATCGCTGTAACTTTCGATGAAGTCACCGAAATTAAAATAAGCTTAGATTCTATTATCCCTTATTGGTTTTAAGTAGGAAAAGTAAGTAGTGGTAGAATACACACTCAAAATCTGCACAAATCCATTCGAACATTAGTGTTTCTAGCGGTTCTGATGCGCTAGGGTTTTTATAATTGGGCTTGCTGCTCTTAAAACGGAAATGAATAGGTAAATAAGTGAACAAATAAGTCCACATCTTACGCAGTTATTGATTCAATAATTAAAACAATAAATTCCCTCTAAATCTACTTCAAATTTTTGTACATTCTATCATGAAACAAAGATTTAGCTCTAAAATATTCGATAAAAACTTTAGTACGTTGTAATGCGAAATACCTACGTACATACATTATTCAATTTGAAATATACATATGTATGTACGTACCAACATTATTCGGTTCATTGCATTCCTAAGCATAACCTGTCCAGAAGAACTTATTAGCAGGCTTTCTCGTTTTGTAATTTTCCTATGATAACACCCCTAGCATTACAAGTCTAATCGGATTTCAGGAGAAAATGCCTAGTATACATACTTTCGTTTGTACGAGCATGGAGCGAGTATGGAAGCGAGCTGAGCCAAGTGGGTAAGCCCAATGGGCTGAAATGAGGTCCGTAAATGCTATTTGCTATTTTCTTGGAATTTAAGTACATCTATGCTTCTAAATATGCACATATGCATATAAATCGATGCGTGCATGCACTACACGTGTACATTCGTCCATCTAGTTAGCAATAGATCACAACGAATTACCAAGTATTAAATCACTTGGAAAAAGATTGATTCGAAAGTGTTAATACTAGGCCGCCAGTATGACTGCTCCGCCCTGGCATCAACCGATACGATTCTGGTTAGGTTTAAGTATGTTTGCGGCTTCAACAAAACAAGCCTAATTGCATCAACGATTCCTTCGTATAAAATGTATTGGAGCGCGATGTATTTCTGCAAAGAGACTAACAAGCAAGCAAGCAGTCAGCAGGCCGGCTTTTGCTGGAATCTTAGCCATCATTTCATCTAGATATGGGCTGGTCGGTTGCTCAGATTTGTCTTACGTTTTACAATGCTGCACTTCTTCAAAGTCATCACGAACGATAATAAAATTTTAAGAACGAATTACCAACCTCCCTCACTGCATTTCCCTATTTTGAATTTGCGCACTGATTCACGAATTACAATTGATGCAGGGTCATGCAAAATATATTTCAGGATTTTGGCAATTTTCTAATGCTGTGATTTAATAGTTTGAAATTGAAAATTATTGTATTCGCCATAGTACGATTGGAATTATCTAAATGTTCAATTAACCTGATTCGATTTTTTTGATGGACACCAAAGTTTTGAGGTCAATCTGCCCTATTACCAATAAACACTGAACAAGAACCTGCAAACAGAAATGCTTGAGAGGACGGCAGAACATGTGGGTGGATATAATATGGCAGTTGTGACCTGTCCCGATTGTTATAATTGCTGAAGTCCCGAATTGAGGAAAAAAAGATTCCAATGTCCTAAACTATATATTTACTTCAAATGTGCCCAGGGTAAATTAACATCGGCATATTAAGGTAAATATATACACTGATGACCTCCTGGCGTAGTCCGATAATCACAGTTCAACGATGGCTGCAATATATCTATAGCAATATGCCGACGCTGCCTGTTGTTATAACGTAAATTAGGGCATCAATTTTAACGCACAAAAAAAAAAAGTTTATAATATTTAAACGCCCATGGCAAGTGTCTCTCAAAAGAACAAGGCCCATTAAAAAAACTGCTGTCAAGTCTTCTAAAATGGTTAAATACCGAGGGCTGATCTGTATCGAGGTGAAATTCTGTTAAACTTTTGAGCGAAAATCCTCCATCAATGCACAGGACTTCAAAGAAGTGAGCGTCAGAAATAATTTTTCAACAAGGTATTGTATGCAGGTATTGGTGTTGAACAAATATAAAAGGTGACAGTTTTCCATACCCGAATAACCCATGGAAGATGTCTTTTTTTCTCTTTTCATTAAATGTGCATGGATTTTTCTAAGTAGAGATTTTTTAAATTTTGTTCTATTTTTAAATCTTCTTATGAGCTAATTAACAGTATGGGTTGCTAAGCCCTGCAATAATAAGCTCAGTGAAACCAGTCAGACGTGAGTTTCTGCTTCTTCTGTCCCTGTAAGCTCTCTGTGTTGTATCACGTTCACGTTCTTAATGCGTAACACAGCAAGGACTTGACTTGCCCCTCCATGTACCCACGACATCGGTGACTAGTCAACATCTTTATTCTTTTGTCTCGCCAGAGCAGCAGGTCAGACTAAAATTCTCTTGCGGTGGTGGCTGCTCACAGCTGTTCCCCAACAGGGCTTAATGCTGAGCCATGAGGAATGCCGGTAGGCAAATCACGTTTTTTCGATAAACTTTGTGTCTTTACATTAAAAGTGCGCCAGTCTTAAAAGAAATGGACAATTTTAAATAAGTGTGTGAGCAGTTTGAATATTAGACCCTCATGCCATACCGTGAAAAAAGCTATGAGACTAGTTGCGTGTTTTAATAAGAAATTATTCATAATGAACAACTCAAATGAACAAAGCTGAATTGGATGGCTTTTAAAAAAGCCTTTCGGCAAGCAGTCATCAACACGGGCAGATTTCAATTTCAAACTTTTGAGGAGAGATCTTGTTTCTGCAGGAGTGCAGAAATCACGAGAACGGAAATGGACTGTGGCTGCTGCTAGTTTGGTAATTTCAAGATCAACTTTGAGACTGGTATCGGGGTCATTGCAGAAAAGCGTAAGCTTGTGAGAGCTTTGATAGATGGCACGCTTATATTTTATTAATAATAAATTAAAGGCTAGCTTTAAGTATTTGTTAATTATTTTAAAAATAAACCTACTTAAAGCTGCTAAACAAACAGAGGAAGTAAAAGGAGAGTCGTTTCGAACATTGAGGCAAAGAGCAATGTTCATTTAAGCTGATTGGCTTCTTTGAATTTTTTATTTGCTTGACCGAAATGGGTTCGAGGAGATTGTGCAACATTAAATTGCCATTTAATCGCCGTTTGAATGATGTCTGAAAAAATTTTTGTGGGTTCAGTTCGCGGACTCTCCTACCCGGGCTGTATGATTTCTGCATGAAAGTGACAGTTTCAAGATTCAGTGCGAGGTCCATGTAAGCATGAAAAGATTTTGAGATTCGTATTTTCCATATTCGTATTTATTTTTCGTTTTAATTGACAAAGAGCGTTGTCCGCACGTCTTTCCACGTGCAAAATTGTTTAGTGGCTTTCCTTAAAACTCCAGAATCAAGTGCGTTCGCTATATTAGAAGAAAAAGGCTTTAGGAAATGAAAACTTAAAACTTTAAGTCAAGATGGTACACATTCAACGTTGTCATAGAGAGCTCTTTTCTGCATTACACTCCTCTTTCCGATCACTATTGAAAAGTATCGGTTGATGTCCTTATTCTTCACAATTTCTGTGGAAGGATAATATTGATATTATAGCGGAAATCGATCAGAAGTCTGCTAGTTTGTTTCTTCTTATATGGCAAACATTCCTAGTAGAAATCCTCCCTATGATAACGTTAAGTATATGGTGGTGGAAGCCATGAAGATTTGTGTGCCGCTTATTTTAGAAGCTGACTCTAACGGTCATCATGAAGTGTGAAGCAGCTCCAACAGAAAGGTCAAGGTGATGCACTTTTTGACTTCATCTTGGCCTAAATATGTCCATCGCAAATGTTGGCAGCGAACCGGCTTTCTTACTTAAAATCGGGCGGGGGTTCTTGATGTTACCCTTGTCAGTGGACGGAACACGTATCTCTTGCATCATTGGAGGGTTATCCACACTCAGAAAAATGTCATTTAATAGAATCAAATTTAAATCAAAAGTTTAAATCACTTTGAAATAAAAAGTGAATCTTATTTTAATTCCACTTTATTATAAAAATTTTTTCTTTTCAAATCAAAATTTTTCATCACTGAATTAAAAAGAAACGTATATAGAGCCAAATCATATTTGAAAATTTTTGAATCAAAAATGTTCAAATATGATTTGGCGCCATATACGTTTTCTTTTTAATTCAATGATGAAAAATTTTGATTTGAAAAGAAAATTTTTATAATAAAGTGGAATTAAAATAAGATTCACTTTTTATTTCAAAGTGATTTCAACTTTTGATTTAAAGTGATTCTAAAAAAGTGTTAAGTGGTGAAATTTTTCTGAGTGCAAGAACGTTTGTTCTTTGATCACAGGTACATGTCCTTTAATGTGGATGACTCTAGCTCAACGGAGCTGGCACACTTTGTTAACAGGAAAATAGCAATCTGGATAATACTCTGGTCCTGACCAGATTCTCTTTAGAGATTCCTCTAGGAAGGATTCGGATCAAGCAGTTAACATCTTTATCAGTGCTCTCAACTCTGCAGCTAGAACGGTGGCCATCCCACTCAAAGCTCCCTTGTTGCCATATAAATATCACCACCTTACAGAAAGAGTGCAGGAAAGAATTTAACAGTTTTTTTTTTTAAACGAAACCGAAGAGTTTTAAGCATGGAGAGTCTTTTGAGGCAATATAGAAGGTCTAAATGAGTCCAAACGTCTAAGAAAAGTTTTACACTCAACGCCAAATGCTATGGGCTATAACATTGACGGCATCTGAACTAATCGACGACTAATACTCTAACTGTCCTTATGAAAACACATTTTCCCGAGAATCATAGTCTTCCAATGTTCGCAGCTCATCAATCAGTGGAGGATATCAACTTCAAATAGCTTCTGAGGATTATCAGCTGCCGATTGAGGTGGACCAAAATATCTGTCAAGCAGATCAAATCCCTCCAAAATGACCGACTAACTGATATCTTGCTGCCACTTGGATTTTTTCGCAGTTTGGTTGACTGGTCTAAAAGGTTCCCGCAAAACATTTTTGATCGCCGAGTAGCGCCAATCAAATTTTGTATTTTCAGGAAATAAATAGTATTGACTACCCAAAAAACAATCACCCTGCAAAACGAATTAATTTCATACATTCATAACCAATTTCTCATATGTATGCTCTATGGCGGCAAGAATTTCACATAGACATATCGTATCGACCGGACTGAGTTCTTCTTTTGCGAACTTCAGGCACGAAATCGACTACGAGGAGTATCCAAGCCTGGGACTTTATAGTGTGCTCATTTATTAGGCCTGCAGCATATTTCTGCTACGAAATGATGGACATAAACTCGACTTTATGATGGGCGTGATGAATTTGAATCAATCATCATAATGGGAGTCAGAAATATCGACCAGCCTATGAAGAGTCCTTTTCGGTTCGAAACGAATACGAATGGAATGCAATAGCTAGTTGCTGTAGCAGATTATTGAAATTTTATATAGATTTAATTAGTATGTGAATTGATGATATTATGAGCATAATATTTTCGCTCGTAGATGATTGTTTTTCTGCAGACATAAAATGCTATTAGTTACCATCTCGTTATTATTTCTCGCCATTTCTTCAATTAACGTTTAAATGTTGCAAATTCAACGTGCACTCATTATATGGATATAACCATTAAATCGATAAAGAATAAGCTTTTTCATTTTAATTTGACCTAATTCCATAACTTCGATACATGACGATAGAAAAAAGTATATTGAATGCAAACTAAGAACTATGCTCTGTATGAAAATGATGGAGGAAGCTGACCGCATCTTGGCTTCATTTATACTTATATTTACGAACGAATTGGGTGGAATTGAATGAAACTTTTTTCCTAGTTTAGTCTTCCGAAAAACAAAGTCACAGTCAAGTAAATATAATAAAATAATAAAAAATAATGCGTCGGCATATATTCGGTAAGTTTTCTGCTTAATGCGTGGAAGCATTACAGATTCATAGTATGTTTATTTATTTTTAACATTGCATGTCCTAGACTGGTAAGGTTTGAGCTTTTACCTTTAAAGCTTTATAGAAACAGCTTTTTGGAAAGCCCAACACCGTATTTTTGCATTCCCGTCAACTAGGAGGAGTGCATACTGAAGCTATGACCAACGGCCCACTGTTGCCAGATTGGGCGATTTCTCGCCAATTGGGCTATCTTTCCGCTGCATTTGGCGACAAAATTTAATTTTGGGCTACTGGCGACTTTTTGGGCTCCACTGACCAGCCCCGGTTTCAACTGCTAAAAATATGTAAAGTTGAATTCGCAAAAGATTTCCTCAATCTTGAACGGAAATCTCTTCACTTCATATTTTAAATTTCGGTTGAACCTAAACTTTATTTCTAGTCTATTATTTGACCGTCTGTCTAAAGTGGTCAGCAACAAGATTGAAATTTAAATCTGTGCTTGTAAATCTGTGTGAGCAAATGATCAAAATACACTGAGCACGGAAACAATTTGGGCAAAAGCCAATGAAGTAAAATCTGCTGCTGGATAACAAATTTTCAAAGAAATATGCGAGCTCGATTTTTTACTACTATATCTTCCTACATCTAATAAAATAGTCGATATATGTTCTAGTATGATGAATAACATAAAGACTAAAATTTGAAATAAAATGCAAATACATTTTTTGACAAATTTGATGCGAATTTTAGTTCTCTTGAATTTCAACAAAATTTGTTGCAATGACTATAAAATACCACCAGATATGATACAAACACTGGATTCTTCAATTTACACGTTTACTACAGCAGAAAATGAAATTGTTAACATAATTTTCGACTGTATAAGAGTATATAGATTAACCCATGTGAAGTGGATAAACATTTTTTTTTTTGCATCTAATAACAAAAACTGTTGGCATAATTTTGGCCTCGACCTATTGTTTGGGAAGTGTTGGGCGATTTTGGGCTATTTTAAAAGTCAAATTGGGCTCCATGAACGAACATTTTCTGGCAACACTGCAACGGCCAACCATACAGCTGCATGATTCGGAATATGCGGATAATGCTTGCCGTGTGATTGTGATGCTGATTAGAAATTCTAACAGCGTATTCTTGCACCACACGTATTTAGGGAGAATTCGTACTGCTACTTGCCTCTGCATAGCCCTTAATAAATAGTATCCTAAACATTTTTTTACTTACCCGTGATGATTTGAAGTGCTCTAAAATTTTCATCTTTCCGATTTATATAGCACTCACTACTCATAGCTGATGTATGCTCGCAAGATCTTTTCCCCTTATCTTTGCAAGTGATGTTCTTTGTCCAGTCGTGTGCTTCATGAGCCCCTTGCAAGCAGATTACATGTGCATTGCTAAGAATGTTTGCTTCATGAACTCTGACAGAATGCATTACAGCGATTCCCGTTGTGACACAACTAAACTAAACTTCCTTTAATAATTTTCAAATTTTTTCCTTGTATTTGAAAACTTAGGAGACAACGATATGCAATAACATTTTTCTTCTGCATATTTGTTTTCAAACCGGACCGTGATCATTCTGCGTCGCGCAAAACAGTGGATCAGTTCTTACAACTGTTCGCAAATCCGTAACTAGAAAACTTGGATCCAATTTTCTTGAAAATTACTCTGCTGAATGTGTTGCCGGTCGTGTATCACTGACTAAAATTTATTTCTTTCTGCGTGTATAAGCATAAATATCGTGTTACACATCAAGAAAGATTTCACTATCTGTTTATGCTTGTATAGTTTTGAATTATCAAATTTCATCATTCGCATTTTTCTGATTCTCCTGTCGTTTTTTCAGGTAATTTGAACCTTCCGCTTAACATTTAGTTTAAATATTTTTCGTGTATTATTTCATTAAATGCGTTCTCTATCTCCAGATCCCCTTTCGTTTCCTCATGTTCATTTTCTAAGTTAAATATTATTTCAAACAAAAATAATCGCATTCTGTACCTTATCTCTTCCAATATTTTCTCTAATCAATTATCTCTTTCAACTTCTTTAAACGATTATGTTAATCCTGGCCCTCATCATTCTCCCCTTTCTAATCAAGGAAAGATTTAAGAAGGCTGCGAAACCACGCTTTAATTGCTCAAAGCTGGCTATGAAGTGTGACGGCAGATATCAACGGTATCAACTGGTTCTCTTTTTTTTGCAATCTTGTCCTTTTTTTTCTCTCCTTAATTTCATTATAGCCAAACGTACTCCCGTAGTTCAGTTTCACCGTAATATACCGAGTACCGATAACAGCAACATTCCGATACTGTTAGCACTGCTCATCGTGCGAACGATAGGATAAGTGATTATTTCTAGCTTTCTACTACTCTTGTGGCGCGTCAACGTTATAACTGGCTGCGGTCTGTGGCAAATAACAGAAACCTTATTCACAAAATTGAGTAATATTTCCTCTACTACAACAACCCTCAACCTATGTGGTCCTAAATTCGCTCCCTTAAAACTAACAAACAATAGTTCGATTCAAGAACATTTTATGTAAAGTGTCTCTCCGTCTCCTAGAAATGTGTACTATGTTCGCTCGGTCCTTTGTTCCTAGTTTGTAACCTCCTATAATGTCTCTAATGGATATACGCTCCCCTGTAACACATTTTATCATTTCGGTGAACTGCAGCAAAGTAGAAACTTTGGTGTTCCTAATAATTGTAGTAGCTGTATTGGTCCCGGTGGCGTATCTAATGTTGCCTCCACACTGTTGGCTATCATGTGCCCCTTTGCTTGGACGGGCGATGGCTTTTAGTGACAAATAGTGGTGAAGCATGGAAATGGCGATGTCCCAAGATGGCTTTTGGAGCGATTTTTCACACACATCAAAGCGGGCCATCATGCGCAACCAAAAAATCATGACTGGCCCATCTAGTGGCCCAGTGTGGCCCAGTGTGTGGAGGCAACTTTGTGATGGTAACCATCATTGCGACCATTGCAGTGGCCGATGATAGCACACAACGGGGAGGCAGCAAAACATATTTGCAAAATGTCTTTCATCCTCGTAATGGGTTATATACTTTAATACTTTAAACTAATGCCTGTACTTTGGTGTTTTCTCTTCATACTGGAAACCGACCTGTTTCCTGTTTTTCTAAACTATTGCAATAAAAGATTTAAAATAATGTCTATCGTGCTGTGTACAATCGAATTTAAAATGTGCAACACTGTTTTATCAAGGGCCGCTCCACTTCGATTTAGTGTCTGTTCTTGATAATGGGCACCAAGCTGATATATACTGACTGCCCGAATGCTTTCAACAAAGTCAACTATTAATCCTACTTCATACTTGGTTGGAAATATCCAGTCTCCTTCCCTCTTATTTTCATCCCACATCCTCAATCGTTCCTACAAAGTTGTGCTAAATGGTGCTTTTAACCCATACCCTGTTTATCTTTATCCTTCTTCTAGTGTTCCACAAGATCCATTCTCGGCTCTCTTTTATATGTATTTTTCATTAATGACCTTAATTCTATATTTTCAACCAAGTGCCTCCTTTATGCGAATGATATTAAACTGTTTCTTGAAATCTCGTCTATAAAAGTTTTAAATGCATGGTGTAACAGGAACTCCCTTCATTTTAATGTATCCCAAAGTTTGACAATATCCTTTGTAGCAAATTGCGTAGGAAGAGGAAGACTTTGGCAAAGCATCTCAACTGAACCCCAGCCCACCAGAGAGCCTGCCAAGAGGTTTGGATGGCTAAAACCATCAACAAGTGTAGCACATAAAAAATATGTAATTGCGACTGGAGCAGGGTGCCCTAGAAATGCCCATGAAGGCCCATCGTAAGCATTAGCAAAACATCTTTCTATCCGGCCCCGACATATGCTGGAGTGCTACTTTGCTAGCTCTCTACGGCGGGGGTGGGTCGAGAAAACATGGGGCGGGCATGCTCCTAGAAAATGGGTCGCTACGTATGATTTAATCCGTCAGAAACATATACTAGCCGCAATGTCAAAAGGAAGGGCGCTTTTGTCCGTGAAAAATTAGACTTACCTCTTAAGCATTATCTGGCAAGCTAGATCCAGCTGAGACGTGACAAAACATTTATGATAGCAAAAGAGACGCTGAAAACCTAAAAAAAGAAAGAATACCTTCGGCAAAATAATACCTTCATCCACAATGCTGAAAAAAAGAAAGAATATCTACGAAGAGAAAAATGCCTCCATGCATAATGCTGCAAGAGGCTGGCAGAAAAAAAGGCAGAGGTCCACAGAGGATGAAAAAACAGCGATCTAGAGGCCAAAAAACGAGACCAATCTACAAGAGGACCAACAACTCTCCATCACGAAGCCGAAGAAGGTCATGAAGGCCACTAATCACATGGGTCAATTGTCGCTTGAATAGTGGAAGACCGTAGAGTCAGGCCTGCTCGATGTGATAACTGACCAGATGGAGAAGCACGCTGAACTGGCTATGCCTTCGTTTCACGGAGTTCAGAGGTTTTAAGATTACCAAGTGCAACGTCGAGCTCACGTTGCGCTTGTGTGCGGCTGTAGTCCCGGAGTTACTGGTGCTATGAGAAGGAGCTCGTTTAGAAATTGTGGACAGAAAGAGCATCCCAACACTGCCTAGCGCTAAGGTTACACAACCGCAGGTATTAGAACAGGAGTTAGCCCTGAAGTTACTGTAAAGACAAAATCCGGATGTTCCAACACAGGATTGGAAGATCCTGGATGTTGAGAAACTGACAACACAAGATGGGGGGCAGGTGTATATTCTCCAAATAAACAAGAAGGCTGATGACCTGCTCTACCCGTGGATTGGCAAATTGGCTTGTGATGTAGGCAGAGTTTACCTGTGCCCTAAAAAACGCCACTCGAAGGATGGAAATATTAACACCTTGGAGGCCAGCGAGATCAAGGGGAACCTGGGCACTGTTGATCTGAATGATACAATGGCCAATCCCCAGAAGTACGAGGCGCAGGCCAACGATGATGCCGCGCCTAGCACTCAAAATACTGCAGATCAATCTGCACCGCAGTAAATTGACCTCGGCCGAACTACTGTTGACACTCGACGAAGGTAACTTTGAAGTGGAGCTGGTTCAGGAACCTTGAAACTCCGCAGAAGGCCAGGTTGCGGGACTGCGAGCAGGGCATTTCAATTTTTTCTTCCCCACCGCAGTAGCAAAAATAAGAACGGCTATGCTGGTGAGGAAAACATTCACTTTTTTCTTCTATCTAATTTCAGCAAGGGCAATCTGGCAGTGTTGGGACGCGAAGGGGACGAAGAGGGGCAGGTGCTCCTAGCATCCGACAGACCCGCTCCGCCGGAGGAGGTTACAAAACTCACTGTGGAGTCGCTCGGTAGGAACACATTGCTGCTCGTGGGGGCGAATGACAATGCGCATTACACCGTCTGGGGCAGCATGAACATCAACGTTAGAGGTAAGTCTTTACTCAGTTTCATTATTAATTATAATCTAATCGAAGCAAACCGAGGAAATACCCCTACTTATGGGGGCAGTGAATACGTGCTAGACATAACTCTGCACAATTGCTCAAATGAGCAATTAAGAGAGAATTGGAGGGTCCTTGAAGGTCCATCAATTTCTGACCGCTGTTACATTAGTTACAGTTTAAATTTCAACTTAGCTCCTAACTTCTTGGTGATTTCACAATCCCAGAAATACAATCTGGGAGTACTTTAAACAGGAGGTGAACAACGGCTCTTACCATTTTTTAGTGGTGAAGTTGGGATTTTTTAAATTTGATACAGTGTGTAACAAAAGTGTGGACCCTAGCAATTTTCATAATGAAAACTGCTGAGTGTTACCCCTTTTCTACTAAGCGATTTTATTGGCCTTTGAACTTTCCCGGTAAGGTAATATTTCATTTCTTGTCGATCATCTTATGTTGTGCTTCACGCCAAGTTGAAATCTGATTTTGATCATCAGAGCATCACATTTCATCTGGAGTAAGTTGCTAATTTCGTTCTTCGCAGTTTACACCACTTACCTCTTTAGTGTTTTGTTCTCAAGTGTGGTCTCTTCGTTTAGTGAACTTGTTGGACGGCATTGAATCTATTCAACGCAAGTTTACTGTTTATTTACTGTACAAATTCAGCACCACTATTGTGGCTATGAAGAGCGCCTTACCTTCCTGACTCTCTTTTCCCCAAACGTCCGTAAATTGTACCCAACCAATGTTTCTTATTCAATTTGTTTAACGATTTTTTGTCCTCTAGTATATGTTTACTTCAGTACTTGCAAGATATAGTCTCCTTTTTGTCTGTCTCTAATGTCAATGTCCTTTTTTTACTTGAATAGAAGTTTGATTTCATACCTCCTTTCAAATATACCATACAGGCACGATGAACTCCAGTTTGGGTCTTTCTTTCTCACTTTTTCATCCTTTTAAAAACATATTTTGGATACATTGCATACAAAAAATTTATTTTTAATTAATTACGAATCATAATCTATTCCCTTTTTTCTCTCAATTTCCTAAATGAATTTTAGCTGTATGATTGGTCTAATCAAATGAATTGGTCTAATTAAATGAGAAAAAATAGAGGGAAGAATACATTCAATGATTATAGCTAGTGTTTTTCAAGTGTTGGTAAACTACAAACTCAATGTTCAAAAGTAATCCTGCTTGCCCATAGTATATCTACACATTTTCCGCGATGTGACACCCAATCCTACACTCAGAAAAATTTCATCACTTAACATTTTTTTAGAATCACTTTAAATCAAAAGTTGAAACACTTTTAAATCAAAAGGGATTCTTATTTGAATTCCACTTTATTATAAAAATTTTATTTTCAAATCAAAATGTTTCATCATTGAATGAAAAATAAAACATTAAAACAAGCAAGACTCACTTTGATACAACGTGAATCACTTTGATACAGCGTTATTGAAATGAAGTGAGATTATTTGAAATAAAAAGAAACGTATATGGCGCCAAATCATATTTGTTCAAATATGATTTGGCGCCATATACGTTTCTTTTTAATTCAAATAATCTCACTTCATTTCAATAACGCTGTATCAAAGTGATTCACGTTGTATCAAAGTGAGTCTTGCTTGTTTAAATGTTTTATTTTTCATTCAATGATGAAACATTTTGATTTGAAAATAAAATTTTTATAATAAAGTGGAATTCAAATAAGATTCCCTTTTGATTTAAAAGTGTTTCAACTTTTGATTTAAAGTGATTCTAAAAAATGTTAAGTGATGAAATTTTTCTGAGTGTACCAAAATATTAAAATACAATTGCTATTAATCTACCACCTTACTCTAACAGCTCAATATTTGTATATTTCTAAAAATACATGGAAAAATCCTTTTTTAGCAATTCGTTTCGAAAAAAACTCGCAAAACTCAAATACCTCTTCATTGCATCAAATTTATGACACATTATGTATGATTTTGCCTTCATTTTCAATATATTTCAATATTTTTTCAACCATCAACAACCAGGCTCGTGTCACTTCACTTTCAGTTAGCTTTAAGGTAGAACTATAATGCAATTAAGTGAACTTTAAGTAGCTTAAGTGACAGTACGGTTGCATAGAAAACAAGCGGCATACCCATAATGTACTTATCTGCCGTTTCGTTAAGTTTCGTTCAATTCGGGCCACTTAAGTGGCGTACGACTGGGACCGTACATCAATTAAGTAAATTTGACAAGAGGTTTGCGTAACGACTAAAACCAATAGAAGGCACGTAAAATATTTGAATATGTTTTCGTGGATCGCTTGGTATTTTTGCAGGAGGTAGAAGTAATGATCGTTCGTATGCGGTATTGTAGACGCAATAATAGGTATGTGAAATATTTGAATATTTTAGGTCTGTTCGCGTACTTTCAGTCACTGAATTTTACTGAATTTTCCTGAATCATGTGGTGGGGGACATTTATGAAAAGTACAAAAACGCTCACATTGCATTTCCTGAAAATTGACAAACAAAAGTGTCAGTTGTCGGTTTTCAGGAGAACAATAATGATAATAAAGCCATCCTAAGCGGTGATAAATTATCGTCACAAAAATATTCGTCCTTCATAATATTATAGGCCAAAAACCATTTGACAGTTTTCAGTATTTTTAAGTAGCTCAGACCCTACTGAAAAAGGGAAAATTTTCCGTTTTCAGTAAAACGGAGTCCAAAAACGGCTTTATTGCAATTAATTGCAATTAATCGTAGTACGAGAACATACCTTTTATTGTTAAACGGCTCATTAACAGTTTACAATATAGGAAGTAGTAATTAGATGTCTCGAATATGATTCTGCGTGACATTGTAAAAAGAATAACAGGTATCTAAAATATTTTTTCGTCGATCACTTAAATGCTATTTTTACAGGAGGTAGGAATAATGAGTTTCAAACATAATTTCAAAGAGAAAACGCGTTGAACAACATACGAAATATTAAATTATATAGTAGTTTATTTACTTGTATCTTTAAATTACTTACTTTTAAAAATACAAGTACATAAACTACTTAAAATGCCGTCTCACAGCTTTTTTCATTCAAAGAATAACCACACACCATGCTTCAGCTGTCCACTATTGAATATTAAACTTCAGCAGTAAAGACCTTGTTGATTAAATATATTCCGGTCGCATACCAATATTGCTCAAAAAACATTTCTTTCGTACACTTATTTGAACATAAGCACAAATTAAGAGCCTGCACCAAGCCCATCTTTATAGATCTAATAATCTACAGCAAAGTGCTGAGGTTCAGCTCACCTACAATTTTCTACGATTTCTTGCAACAGAGCTAGCAGGCTATGAAGACAACTATATTTCAATTGCAGCAAAAATCTATTCAAATATATTGCGTAAACGCTCACATCAGTTCATCTCATATGCCTCCAAATTCAAATTCATATTCGCCACTCTGACGGCAGCTTCATGAACCTTCACTTAATTCTATTATGGGCAAATTAACCGATCGACTTCAATTGAGTAAATTTTCGTTCAGTTTCAGCGCTCACTTAAGTTCACTTAATTGCATTATAGTTCTACCTTTATTCTGAACATTCTTAATTTCTATTTTTTTCGACAACCCACCGCCCTCTTCCCAAGACACTTTCCGCGAAAGATAGTGTTTTTGTTGCGTTCGAATAAGTAAGCAAGTAGTAAGTAGGTGCGTTTATGTTTGAAATGAAAATTTAGTTATTTTCGAATGTCTCATATCCATACCAAACACACTCAGAATAAGTTACAAAAGCATGTGATACATTCCAAGACGGCTCGGATGACACAACCGTAGCAGCAGCAGCAACAGCATAGCAGCTCAGCTCAGCACACTTAGAGGTAAATGGTGGTAAGATTGAAGCAAAACAACAGGAACAACAAGACAATCGAAGAAAAAATCAAGAAAAACAGACTTAGAAAGTATTCAATGCGGATGGATTCAGTACGTTTTTTTTCGACGGCCGTGTAGTTGAGTGAATGATGATTAAAGATGCTGAAGGACCAATGAGACGCCTATTCGACCAATCTACGCTCCACAGTATATCACTTATAATAGCATATGCTCGTCATCAGATGTCACTCAAATTTTTCGAACCGAAATAACTTCACAATTGACATGATTTCTCAGATATTAGTTTTGGTGGCGGATGGAAGCGGCGGGATTCATGTAGTAAAGATTAAAGAATAATGAATGACGTGGAGCTGAAGTATGTCGTTGGGTGGGGGGAGGGAGAGCGGTTTCGTCGTGGCGATCAAACGACAATTGTCTTCGGATGTGAGAGTAGATTAATGATGTAGGAAAGTGAGTGAAATTTCAGTTCCAAGTTTTTGACCCGGAAGCAGATAGAAGGTATTTCTCTGAGACGATGGGAATCAGATCCGAGTATAATGTTACATACAGCGAGTAAAGTAGATGGAAACACGCTAAATTGTGAAGTGTTCAGTAGAAGTTTGAGTTAAAACATTCTCTAATAGTGAAAGTCTACGTTCTAAAATTCTACTTCTGTGATCGGGTCCATTGAAACTTGACGTAAGTCGAAAAGGTTCGAAAAATCATCTATATCAAAGAGAAATGCATTATTTTGTTTTTCGTCACAATTTATTAATAAGTTATAAATGCTACAAAAAAAAAACTCAAAGGTAATTCTGGTACAATGAAAAATGCAATTGCGCGTTAGGTTTACGCATATCTTGAAAGCCCCATTTATTTCACGAAAATTCATTATTAATTCTTTCTTTCCGAATTCACGTACTTCAAGGAGTGCACAGTATAAAATTATCTTCAATGTCTAATATTAATTAATTTAATCTGATTTAATTTTTGCAATGCACTATGAACATCGGCATTCCTCAAGGATCAATTCTTGGACCATTACTGTTTTTACTGTACATTAACAGCGTAATAAAATAGTTTTATTAGCTGATGACAAACTACTGCTGTATTCCGGTAAAAATGAATATCTCCAGCAAAGTATAAATGATGACGTAGGAAACTATTGAAACCAAGCTGATTATAAACACCCAACAAAAATTTATTCCAACAAAAAACAGGCAGTAAATTAATCAGTCCATACAAATCAATGGAATACAATTGGAAAAGGTCAACTCAATAAGATACATAGGTTTAATTCTAGATGAGAAAATGTCTTGACTACAACATATCAATAGCATCAGACATAAAGTAGCGCCTATGATAGGAGTCCTGAAAAATATGATTTTTTATCGGTTAACATCAAACTTGACATCTACAATGCGTTTATAAAAATTAAATGTCTTTTATGGAGCAGTTTTGTGGAAGCAAACATCGAAACAAAGCATTGAACAGATCGGAAGACTAATCACTAAGGCTATCAAGAATATATTCAAAATGCCAACTCTGACTCCAAGTTCACATGTGTATCGTGAGACAAGACTACTAAGCATACAACAAATAATGTGTCTTGAGCAAGGAAAACTAATATTTAAGATACTTAACAAAAATCTCAAATAATCGTATGTTATAAGAAATGTTGGAGAAATAACTCAGACAACGACAAGATCGGCGAATAGCCTTTCAATTAAAAAAGCTAAAACAGACCGCTTGAAAATGGATCCATTGTAACAGTCTTTGGCTTATTCACTGAAAGAAAAACCTTGGTAAAATCAACAATTTTCCTTAGTTGTTTTTGCGTCAACTACGGGCTATAGTTAAAACAACCATAAAAAAATAGTTGATTACTTTTATGCACCATGACGCGTGGTTGATAAACAACGTCCGTGGTGCAAAAAAGTAAGCAACCACAAACAATGGTAATCCAACCATATACATAGTACGAAATATAGGCAGGGGAGGCGTGAATCCCGCAGTTGAATTTGGTGAATCACAATGCAGCGACAATGTCGCTGTCAATGCAACCAAGGCACCCACCAAAATTATTTTTTTTTTCTTTCGTATTGCTAAATCCTGTTGTACGAGGATTAGGTTGGCTTATCACAATACTCATCAGCCATCGCTTGTCTATTCCACCAGACCATTCAACCTAATTCAAATAGATTTAATTCAACCTAGTGGTGATGCTAACCATGAACCAAGAAGACAAGATCACGACATGCGCATGTCAACACCCTTTTTGTGACGTAAACTGCGCCAGCACGCCCACAAACCATTCCGAAATGACCTGTTTTGTAGGTGAATCAGGGTATTGTTTTTTGGTTGGCTACATTCGGCTGAAGACTTGAAAACATAATCGTCTTTATTTCATAATTCATTAACGGATTATTTATGATTGCAAAATATCGATAGATTTTTCATTCACGTATTACTGTAAGGAAATACAACACTCACATTTTTCAAAGCATCATTAAAATTATCATACATACTACATTTTGAACAAACCCTATTTTTCACAATATTTCTCCCTATTCGCCACTATATGCTACATCATATATTACAACTTGAACGACGCTAAATTAAATCATTCGCAGAACAAGACGAGTTTGAAATTTGCCATACCATCATCTTCGGATGCATGTATTTTTTCTTTTCACCACATTTTTCTTGGTCCACCGCTCTCTGTTACGTGACGTAAACTGCGCCAGGCGGGATATGCGCAGACATGACGAGTTTTGAACTCGCATTGTCGTGATCTCTAGTATTTGGTTCATGGATGCTAACCTATGGTAGGTATCACTGCTAGCGATGCGGCAAAATTAGAAATTTTGCAAATTCTGCCGCTGCCGCAAATTCAGCCGCAGCCATTGTGCGCGTTACCATGCAAAACAGTGCATTCTAATTTTTTGACTGCGCTTTGCCGCAGCCCACTGTTTTGCCACAGCGGAAAACGCTGTATTGTGAACAAAATAGATAGATAATAGATAATAATTTATTCAGCGTCTTATCATATATACAATTCTCTTAATTCTATGTTAAATTTAATAAATTAACCTATATATTTATAATTTAATTACTTGAGGATGGTGCCTAGGCTTTATTTCCTCGTTCAAAACATATCATTTTTTACAAAATATTTTATAATATATATTTTCTTAAGATTAGTAATTGACAGGTTTCCTTTTGCTGTTGCGCTGGACTGCTCTCGATGTCGATTTCGTTCGTTTCCTATTGATTTCCTCTGGGGTGTCGTTGATGATTTTTCGATGATCCTCTATTGGATTCAGCCTGAAAATATATAAGCAGAAGTCTCGTTTTCACGAGGATTATGCGTAGCCGCTAGGTTCAAGTAAGCCTCGAATGGTGAAGGGTAGATATTGCTAGGGACTTCAGAAGTGATTTCGGAGAGATTACGAATTTGAGGGTTTAGGTGGTTCTGGCATTTCGCCAGGAATTTTTCGCCGAGTTCAAGAAGGTATTTCTGAAGAGGAGGCATGTTAATTCCTTCATATAGCTCTGCGTTAGAGAAATAGCAATTTTCTGATTTAAAATACTTTCCAGTGCAAGAACGAAGGACTTTCCTTTCAAATTTTGCCAGTTTATCTCTATGGGTTTGAGATATTGTCATCCAGATTGGGAAACCGTAGCTCAGTATGGGCCTGATCAGTTGCCGGTACATAAGAAGCTTTGTTCTTTGAGAAAGAGGGGACGATTTTTTTAACAGAGGATAGAGTTGATGATAAGCATAGTGAGCTTTCACTAGCGTATTTTTCCCATGAAGATGAAATTTATTTCTATCGTCGAAGGTGATTCCCAGGTATTTTACTGATTTATTTACTTGAATTTCAGAACCGTTTATTCTCAGGGGCATTGACTTCTTTTTGGTGCCAGATGGTTTGATTAGAAGGACTTCAGATTTTGCAACGTTAAGTTTGATCCCCCATTTCTTGTAATAATCACTGAGTGACGTGATTTGTCTTTGTACACGAATTGTGGCGTATTTAGGATTAAACGCTGAAGCGTAAGTGAGGGAGTCATCCGCATACAGAAGGGTTTTGGCCTGATTATTTCGTTCACATGGCTGATCTGCAGTAAAGATATTAAAGAGGATGGGGCCTAGAACTGAGCCTTGAGGTACACCACTAGATATTATTTTGGTTGGAGAGATTGCTTTTCCTATTTGGACGAAGAAGTGCCTGTTGGTGAGGAAACTTTGTATTATTTTGACAGTGTCAACTGGAAAATTGTATTGTATGAGCTTATAAACGATTCCATCTATCCATACAGAGTCAAAGGCTTTCTCAATGTCTAGAAAGCAGGCAGTGGTTGATTGACCTGTTTGAAGTGCCTTTGAGGTGTCACACTGAAATCTGAGGAGGGCATGAGTAGTTGAATGTTGAGCCCTGAAACCAAATTGGGCAGTAGGTATAATGTTTTTTTCTTCAATGTGAGGCTGCATTTTCTTTAGAATTATTCTTTCTAAAATCTTTGCTATGTTAGAAAGAAGTGAGATCGGCCTGAAATTACTCACGTCGTTTGAATTTCCTTTCTTGGGGATCGGGAATATTTTTGCGACTTTCCAAGGGATCGGGAAGTAGCAATTGTTAATGCAGTTATTGAGAATAACTGCAAAGGCACAGTAAGCACTGATGGGAAGGTGTTTTAGAACACACATAGAAATGTTGTCTGGGCCAGAAGACTTTTTGTTGTTGCTTGTTTTAATGATTGCGGCCAAATGAACGGGGTTAATGAATATCTGCTGGTCAGTGGGACATATTGCCAAGTTTTCTGTTGTAAATGGGGTCAGATGTGGAAGACTATGGATTTCCAAGAAGGATTTTATAGTGCTTTCTACTTCAAAGGAAAGCTGTGGATTTTCAAAATGATTCGAAGAGTTGAAGGTTCTTTCGAACCGATTTGCAAAAGCTTCTGATTTTTGCTCATCTGAACTCAAAAGTTGATCGTTGAGTGAGACTTTCTGGAGAGAAAATGACTTACGGCCAGTAAACCTATTGATATGTTTGAACATATCTGGACCTGGTTTCACTACCCTTAGTGCTGCCTTGAACTTTAAATCCTGCCAGTTTGTTACAACTTGAGCTGTGAACAAAATAGCTTCATACAACGTAATATAAAGGCTTCACAGCATAACATGAATATGAATTATATCGAACAGCAAACCGAACACAATTTTGCCATGTATCATATGAAACTTTTATGATTGAATAGGAGCATGAGTATGAGGAGTATGAAAAATCAACAGTTTTCCTTAGTTGTTTTTGCATCAACTAGGGCTATAGTTAAAACAACCATAAGAAAATCGTTGATTACTTTTATGCACCATGAAGCGTGGTTGATAAACAATTGAACAATTGATTCATTCGGAGCATGAAAAGCGTCCAAATGTTGAAACCATTCTACTTTGCGTAGAATAATTCCAAAGACGTTGCTCACTGAGCTACGTTTGTTGAAATCAACTATTGCAAAGTAGTTTAAGTACCATAAAAACTGTTGATAATTCGAAACGTTGAAGTTTGAACTATTTTTCGTGGTTATGAAACAATTAAAACAGTTGATTTCATGAACCTTGCGATATTTTTTGTATAACCAGAGCCAACTACTTTTATATCGTTAAATTAACTATATTAACATAGTAAAAATAACTATTTTCCTTAGTTCGTTTAACGATTTTGAATGAATCGTTGCAATACTACTAAAAACAGTTGAACCAACCAAGAGTTTTTCTTTCAGTGTTACAATACCTTAGCTGAGAATATAAGAAAATCTGCGAATTTGGTTAGTAACAAACAGATAATTACGCCAACTTGAGTTTTTTCGAAACTTTTCTCTGGACACAAGTTTCGACGACAAGAAATAGGCAATATTACCTGAACACAGTACAGTACCTAGTGTATACTAAAGTGCTTTCCTTTATACCAATATATAATTGTCTGGGAAGTACGAATGAAGCATACGTTCAGGAGTTTTGATGCACACGAACCGTGCATTTTGGTTGAGTAATGGAGAGAGTGGAAGAAAGGAGGTAAAATAAAATTAAAACAGAAAAAAATTTTCTTTTAAAAATACACATGGCTTTCGGGGAAATTGATTTTTCGAAAGTAATCTCCGTTATGAATAAAAGAAAAAAGTCGGGATGAGAAAGAACAACATTAAAAATCTCAGGAAAAATTATATGAAAAACATGAAGGAACGCATAAAAAATCACGTGAAAACACTCGTAAAAATCCTCTGAAAAATTGCGTTTAAAATTAAATAGAAAATCGCATCGAATATTCAGTGAAATTGCATGAAAAATTACATTGTGAATCAGATGAAAAATTGCATGAAAATATGTGATTCCCATGGAAACTTAAAAAACATGAAAATTTCTCGAAGAACCCAGGAAAAATCGCATTAAAAATAGGAAAAAAATTGGAAATGCCATATTGACAATTACATGACAAATCCCATGAAAAAGCTCATGAAAAATCGCACGGAATATCGAATAAGAGATCAATTGAATTTCATGAAAATTCGTTATTTCATTCAAGTGTTCATGCGATTTTCGTCCGATTTTAGCTTTGATATCATGTGTGAATTTACCTGCAATTTTTCATTTGGTTTTTCATGCGATCATCCCTTTTATATGGAATTTTTCACAGGAGTTTATATTTTATATCAAATTTTTTCTCACAAGGTTTTCAACATATATATTCATGTGATAATTCTGGTGTTTTTGATTGGGCTTTTTATGGGATTTTTTATTGGGTTTGTCATGAGATTTAAGATTTTTAGGGGATTTTTTTAAGAGATCTCTGAGACAATTTTTTGCGGGATTTGATCTGTCATGCAATTTTTCGTTAGGTTTTCGGTGTGATAGTCCACGGGATTCTTCTCGCCTTTTTTCTAGGGATTCTCTGTACGATTGTTCATCGAACTAAAGTAAATTTTGACGTAATTTGTCACTGGATTTTCGATGATTTTTCCAATCTATAATCTAAGCGATTTTTCATGTCATTTGTTGATTAATTACTTTCAATATTCTTGGTGTGATTTTTCATACGATTTTTTAACAATATCATGAAAATTCTATAAAATTTCAATGATATTGTTGAGTTTTCCGTTTGAAACATATATGTAATGTACATAATATCAAAAACTGGAATTTTCCTTTCGATGAAATAGTACATTAGAACCTTTTTGGTACATAAAATCAGTTCGAAATGATGTTTTTCGATGTTTCTCGATATTTCTGGCAATGATACGGTGAAATACGATTTGCATTGCATGTCTTAGGTTTTAAGTCAATCTGATTAGTGCCAACCATTATTGAGTTTTAAAATTTGTTAAAAGTAGGTATATCATATTTATAAATGTGTATCATTATTTATTAAAAGTATATCATATATAAAACTATTAAACCCATATGAATGACATTAATATATTAGTCGTTAATTTGTTTGGATTCAGAACTAGCATGAGTACAGCAGAAGCCCTTTATATTTTTACAAAATCAATCAATAGAGATATGCAAAATAGCAGAAAGGTTTTTCAGGTTCAAAAAGCAGTTTTCCTTTGATACTGTGAAAATCGCATGAAAAATTACTTGTAGGATAGCATGAAAAATTTCATGGAAAATCACATGCTACTTATAGGAAAAATTCACAAAATAAATTTTATTAGGAAGCAAACGAAAAATTGTCTGAAACAAGTATTAAAAATCTCATGAAAAACTGTACGAAAAATTGCATGAAAACTCGCATCGAAAATCGCATGAATAAATGGGTTGAAAATCGCAAGGAACTGGTATGAAAATCACATGATCAGTTGCATGATAAATTGCATGAAAAATCCCGTAGAATATAGCATAAACAACCCATGTCAGAGTCAGATTAAGAATCTCACGTAGAAATGTTTGAAAAGTGCCATATAAATAACATAGTAATGAATTCAAAATCGCATGGAAATTTGTTTGAAAATTGCATAAATCGTTGCATGAAAAATCGTATGAAAAATCGCTTAAAAGATCCCGCTAAAAATGCATGATAAATCACTTGGAAAATCGCATTAGAAATTGTTAGAAGAAAATATTGCATGAAAAATTGCATGAGAAACCACATGGAAAATCATATGAAAATTTTCACGGAAAATTGAATTGAAACTGATCAGAAAATTATTTGAAAAATCGCATGAAAATTTGTATCAAATAATGTATGAACTTTCATTTAAAACTGATGGTAGTGGCATGAAAAATCACATGAAATTCACATAAAATACCCCAATAAAATTTACATGGAAAATCATATCGTCGCTGTGAAATCAAACCGGCATATCTGCAAAATACACATTCTTCACTAGAGCGGTTTAAAGTTTTCGCATGTGGGCTATTTCCACGTGAATGCAAAGCGGCAAAACCCCATTAGACGGGTTTTTATTCAACTTTACGATATGCCGGTGCGACATAAAAATAGAGGGGAAAATAAGGAATTTTTTGATACCAAAAACTCAAAAACTCAATTTTTGCAGATATGCCGGTTTGATTTCACAGCGACGATATGAAAACTAGCATGGGAAAATTATATTTAAAATTACTTGAAAAAACCACAAGAAAATCCCATGAAAAAATTTATGAAAAATTTGTATAAGTGGGTGCCTCGACGAGACATAATTTCTGTCATAATATATAAAAAAAATTTCACTGAGAATATTTATCAATAGCTAACAAGTCATATTTACCCAATTGTCCAAAAAAAAAACCTTTAAATTGCGCACATTCAACACCCAGATTAAATGCGAAAACAGGAAAAAATGCATTTGTTTAGTAAAGTAAAAAAAAAAATTGTTGAGTCTTCTTATCTTTTGTACACACTCGACCTGTTGGGTCTTATTGGGTGTGTATTTGATGATTACATCCGTCGTTGTTGTTGGCGTCGTGGCGACTGGAAATGGGGCACGCGCAAATTATTGCCAGTGAGAAATTCCGCAGTACGAACCCTTTTGCACCGGATCTTCACATCGCTACTAAAATCGGTAGGATAATCGCTATATTGTTCCATGGCACTTGTATCGCTGTCGGATAGATACTTGTGATAGCCCGAGTAATGTGTTTCCAATAAACTCCGACTGCGCCAGGGAAATTGGCGTTGATTAATGATTCACGAGATGAATTGCTGCTGCCAACGTTCTGATCTTTGTTTATTTTTTTATAGCTTAAAGCGAGTGCTACTACCTAGGAATCGTACTCAAGCCTGATGCGAATTCGGTGCACAGTGCTGGGGCAAAGGTTATCCCGAACATAGAGAGAATGGTTGGCGAAAACTAATCGTTTATTGGAGGAATTTTAATTTCTTCCAATAGATCGACTAATGAATTCACTTCGACGTCGACGGCTCGAAGAACGATTTCACACCCTAAAAGCTCTAACGAGACGTCGAAATGGGTTTCGGAAGGGGGTTGGTTGATGATGTGTATTATAAACAGAGAGCGCCGTTTCTCTGTTTTTGTTGTTCGGAAATGTTGAAATGATGAAACGGGAATATTGTTCGTTTTATTACAATCATCATCAATCAATTGTAACGTAATTGATGTATTTAAATGACATCCTGTTACGGTTAGCTAAGAACTTGTGTTTTATAACATTTAGAATTGATGATGAATTTCGAATGACGTTTAATTGATTTTAAAGTAAATACGTATGTCTTGGAATATGTTATTTTAGTAAAGCTAGTATTACAACCACCAAGAAATTCATTTTGAAAGAGACCACACATTCACGCCAGCTGTAGTGTATTATACCAATAAGAGACTGCTATCAAGGTCACTTAGAGGCTAGACGAAAGAACTTGACCACGTCTGTCTATTTTGAGTGAAAAATCCTCCTGAGAGCCGAGGAATGAAGATACGCTTACAAAAAGTTTACAGCAGTTAAAAATTAGTATTGGGCTAGGTAGTCAGGTGCTTGAAATTAGCTCAAAGCTGCGATGAATAATACCCCATATCATAATTACGAAGTTATTTCAAGATAAATGCATTTTCGTTGAAAATTTGAGAAGCGAATTAAAAGTGAAACAAATAAGAGCTGTAACTCGTACAGCTCGGTAAATTTGTCAATTGGTCGATATTAGCACGTAGCGCCGTCTTGTTGATACTACATTTTTTTCATATCTAAACGACGCAAATACAGGAACAAAATTTAGTTTATCAGTGCTCTGTACCGGCTGCCATTAACAGAAACACGCTCGCCATGTTTATCTTTCAAGAAGAATGGCGCTATGATGCCATCAGCATTCAGTGTACAGTGCACCTTACAGTGCATTTTTGTGGGTGCAACGGTGTCTCCATGACTTAACGGGGATCTTCTCACCTAAAGAGGTAGCAATTTTACTTATTCACCAAGGCACCGAACCAGAAATAAGCCCCGTCGCTGAACAAAATTTTCCTAAAAAACAGAGGGTCAACTTCCAGTTGATTTTCGGCCCATTCTCCGAACGTGCGATGAACCCGATGGTCATATAGCTTTAATTCTTGCATCAATAGGATTTTGTAAGCCTGTAGACCGTGATCTATGTGCAAAATTTTACACAGAGTAGACGGACAAACCCCGTTTGTCAGCACCACTGGTTTTCACGGTTGCGATATTTTATTCGACACGCACTGTTCTCAATCTTGTGGTTAGCCTACGGTCTGTTCTCATTGTATCATGCTACGGTCCACGTGAAGTTGTGCCAAAAATTTGCAATCACATGGCGAATAGCACGTGCTGATGGATGATCATGCGGTCCCTAAAACTCACAAAGCGATCTTTGAGATTGCACAACTGAGCCCTGATTTCGGAAATTGATTTCCACGATTTGTCGACGCTGCTGTGGTGTTGATATGTCCTTGGCAATTTCGCAGAGCCTACTGAGTAAAAATGACAGCTGTCGTCAGCTAGCTCATTTGACAGAAGTGAGTTTCGAAATGTGGTACTTGGAAAAAAACATTCTTTACTTTGCACTTTTACACTAACCAAAAATTATATCAAGTAGTTTAAATTTAAACTTTAAATAAAAAAAACAATAGATACATACATACAAACGAAAAAACAACCATTTTTCACATGACGTATAAAATTAGATTCTGTGATGGCAAAATGAATAGGTATCATATCAAGGTTCCTTCAACATAGCAAATGAGCAATTTAATGAAGTACTGAAGAAAATTATGGCAATTTTACAGTTCTTTTCTTGTTTCACTGCTAATTTAACCTTTCGTAGTTTGTATTATTCACGCTTTATTTAAGGCAAGTTTCTACCTTGTGAGGTCAAAAAAATCGATTTTTTTTGTTTTTGCATTTTCGGATAGATACATATGAATAGATAGATACGTGTTGATAGATACGGTAGATACATGAATTACGAAAGTTATCCCTTAAAATAGGGAGCGGTGTCAAGTGGGCTGAGCTGCCACCGCCCGACGCGCTGCACCGCATTTTTGACCTGCTCGAAGTGATTGCAGGCAGACGGGTTAAGGAACTTTCATTTTACATAACAATTTGTTTTTCCTTTTCGAAATTGCATTACTTTTTCATTTTTTTTAACAATTCTGGTAGGGGCAATAGACAAAAGTATGTTAAATAAGATTATGTTTCATTTTATGTTTCAGACCATCTGAATCGACGGCAGGACTTCCACCAGCAGCTAAAATCCTGTTCGTTACAAGCTTACGCAGATGATACAGTTGCACTTTTTTGGGGAACAAGCTGGGGCACGGTTTTTGATGAGGCAAATAAAAACTTGAGCAACATTTCAAAGTGGGTAAACGCGAACCTTATAAGTGTGAATATTGATAAATGTATTGCGTTACCTTTTTCACGCGATTTATCTGGTGCTCGTCTGGAGTCACTAAAAGTAATATCTCATGAAAGTTCGTGTGCTCGCATAGCAAACTGCCCATGTCCTCCTTTAGCAGTAAAAGGCAGTGTAAAATATGTGGGGGTGATAATAGATCGACATTTGCGTTACAACGAGCACATCTCTTATCTCTCTAGGTCTAGTCGTTTGAGGAGAATTTCGTTCAAATTTAGGCAACTGAAAAATATTTCCACAAAATACAGACTTAGAACAATTTTCCTGGCACTAGTGCAGTCCGTGATACAGTATAGTTTCGTTAGTTGGGGCGGAACTGCCCGTAGCAACTAAATTCCTCTTGTGCATTTACACAAAAAAATTATAAAAATTTGGCTGACGAAACCAATTTGTTATCCAACAGCAAACCTTTTTGATGATTTCAATGTATTTTCTATTTCAAATCTATACAAATTTAAGGTTCTAAAGTTTCTCTTTTAACACTCTGTTGATTTTCCACTCGAAACAGAAGCAAAACATGGTACACGAAGAATGGTTCGCGGAGTGACTCGGGAGCCAAAATTTAGGACAACTTTAGCCGCTAATCATGCATTATATTATGCTCCACGATTATTTAACAGCTTACGAATAGAAATATGTTCACAAATTAATTTTAGAATTTTGAAAAATGCAGTAAAGGAATATCTTTTGTTGAACGATGTAGCATAAATAGATAAATAGTGAAGCAACTTTTTTCACATTATAATGTCCACACAAACGAAATTATTGAGCCATCCCACCTCACAGCTTGAGCTTTGCTCTTTGTGGAGTGGCCAACGAAATATTAAACACATATAAATTAAGAACTACGTATGTACATGTTGTAAAACTAAGTAAAATGGAATTAAAATTATAATGTTTATATGCGATAAGCTAGGAATTTAAGTGATTGTTTATATGAATTTAAGTTGGCAATAAATTTGAACTTGAAGCAGTGCGGGCCTGACGTAGTAGCAGAGATTGATCCAGCTCAAACAGCTGGAGTGGAAAATCGGCCTAACCTGCCTCCTCGTAGTCGCTTACCTCAAGCTTCGTTCGGAGAAGTTATCAACATTTTTTGTACAATTTATACCGCAGGTTCCATTTTCCAAACAACTTCTTCGATTTTTTTAACTTATTTGCAGCCAATACGGACTCGGGGCATCTACGGCCATTTTCAGAGCACCCTGTCCCGGGGCAAATATTTCCTTTTTTTGCCTCGTTGATGGTCACCCATCAAACCTATTGGTAAGCTCTCGACTAGACTTCAGACTCTGCCATCCTCTTATTCGCAAATCGCTGTAGACTTCGCTTTGATTCATACTACTTATCTAGTTAGTTTTTCGTTCAAGAAGCAGGATTTGCCTAGTTGTAATTTTCTTCCGGATGGGGAATCTACTTTGAACATGCAAGACCAGTTTCGACAGCTCTCTTTGTATTTTAATGTACTTTTATTAATTTTAATTGAAAAATGAGATTATATTTTTCTTACCTTAGTTGTATTTTACCCTGGATGTATTATATCATAATTAAATTTTTAAAAATCCGGATATGTAAATTTTTTTTAGAAAATGTTAAAGAAAACCATCTAACTACCAAAAATTTGATCGTTTCTTATTAAACCACTTTTCCTACAAAGGCACATACAAAATATCAAAACACAAATATTTTCATCACCCACAATATCTACAACATCCAAGCCGACTAAAGCAAATCAGTATTATCGCTAAATACCACAGAAAAGCTCAAGCTAATCTCACCTTGATCATTCCGTTCTCACGGATCACAACAAATTTCTTTCGAATTATAAGGCCTTGAGCAAACAATTGCGCACACAATACCGCCCCTGAAACCGAGATGTTTGTGTCCATTATATCGAACATTGAACAATGTCTAATTGAATTGTCCGGTGATAGTTGATTTCTGGTCGATGGTATCCGGGAAATGACTCGATATTTGACTGCGACATCATCACAGTTCGACACGAATAGCATAAATATTGACATATCGCACGTGAATACATCCATACAAATGGGCCCATCCATACAATAAATGTATCTTGATTGTTGGCACTCGTACGCATGTATCTGAAATGTAAGCACATACCTACGAGTATCCAAATAGGTGCTTATATCTCAACGATAGCTATAAAATGTATCTTTCAATGAGAAACGGTACATGATGGAGTTTCCTTTCTTTCTTGGTGTATTCATTCCGACACAATGCTCGTTATTCGTTCGGAAATTTATTTCTCACAACTTTCTTAGGATTGTTGACATGTCGTTGTTTAATGTAATTTTCCGGACTTTCATATTGAGAGTTGTTTTGACTCAGCGCGATGAATTGTGATGTTAATCTGAGCTTGAATCAAGTTGAAAGAGGGCAGCATAGTATATAAGTTGTCGGGAAGGGTCAGTAGAGGATAACATTTTGCTTATTTTCAATGTTCATTTAGTATCAATACTCTCCACAAGGCAACATTACTAGCATTCTCATTATTTTATCACCTAAACAAATTACTCAAGATCTTTCTGTTGCCAAATTTATGTAAAACAATGAGTCGATTCCCAGACACTCCTTTTTGAATCATGTCCATGCCATAGGGCTCAGGCACAGACAAATGTTTATGTATTCTCTATCGAAGGGCTTTTCTCATTTGCAGCTCTGGCTCCAAGATGAATGAATAATTGACTTTGATTGATGGCACTCGAAATATAAGCATCGTTTTCTTCCATTTTAGCATCCATTACATTGGCAGACGTAGTGCTAGCAAATAGCAATGCTCAAGTGTGATAAACCCTTCGTTCTTTTCGTAGACTCCGAGACAAGAGAAATATCCGGCAATCGAACACAGAGAACATTTAATTTGATTCAATTAACAACAAATGAATTCGCTAATTGGAATTTCTAACTGGAGCTGAGCAATTATTTTTCATTTAGAATTCATTAGAGATGATGGTAACTATGACCGATTCAGCTCCACCTTCGAAACATTTTGTGGAGATAAAGTTCGTTGAAATAAAAGTTCATGCGTCGATTATTTAACCGACTGGGAAAATGGCTACGCATTTGTAGCTATATAATGTAAATTAAATGATTTGAAATGCTGTGTTACAGAAAAGGTGGCCGTTACAAGTGCACAAAAAACTCGTGTTTTTTCAAAAAGGCACCTTATATCTTACCTTCAATAATGCGCCCAACGTGGGAAAATGAAATAGTAAAATGTTTGCTTTCTTTAGTCATGATTTGCTTGTTACTTAAGAATGTTAATTTTGAATGTTTTACTGTAAAATAAAAACGTAGTGGGTTGGAACTTTGAAAAAATAAATGAAAAAAGCTTAATGAAATTTGTTTAATATTTACAAGTATTTTTTGAAAAAAAAAACGTCTGAAAAATCGAATGGAATTTAAATACATGACTGAATCGTATTAAATTGTCCTACTTTCTTTCTTCGGTCTAATAGATGAATGTGCCATATCGATCAGAGTTCATCAAATAAAGTTTACCATCATGTTGTACATTCAACAACGAAGATAGTCTCATTGTGTTCTGCACATTTACCATCCAATGCAGAAAACAAATGTGAAAAAATGAAAATTTTCATTTTAATGATTGATTCGTAACAAGTACCGCCCCATCATCATAATCGACTTTTATATTCTCCAGACATGACTGCAATCATTTACGGCAATAAATTAACAATGTATGTATCGAAGTCGTGAATCGCGGATATAAATAACGCTCCCTGCTGCACCCTTTGCACTCTCATTGTACTCCGTTGCGAAATCCATCGCTTCAACTTGCATTCGTTGTCCGGCTACAACAACGCTATATGTAGCCAACTAAAACGTGTGGGAGATAATACCTACCGCTTAATAACTTTATTAGTAAATCCGTAATGGTCTACCATTCCTCGCTAAACTGTGCATTCGGTCCCATACAGTCGCAAAGTTGCTGCAGCCTATGAAGTTTCCGTCCGTTCGCCGAAGTTATGTAGGTCTGGATGTTTTGAAAAATATGCCTGGGCTCAAAGTTTCAAGCCATTATCTATGAATATTAGATATGTTGACTTGAGGAAAGTTCGTGGCATAGTATCGATCAATAAGTTGTTTTTACCCTGACAATCACACTTTTTGAATGGTAATAGGGAGAAAGTCGGTTTTTGTATGGACACAATGGAAGTTCAACGAGTACTGATTCAGAATAAATTATCAATACGATGCGTATGGAATGTAGCAAATTTTTCAAACAGCTTTAACATATTTGATGAAGTTGATGTTTTGCTTTAAGATTAAGGAAGATAATATCGGGTGTGACCGGTCCAATTGATATGAAATTTTCAGAGGATTTAGTCCTTATACACAAGGACTAGTGTAGTGACTAATTAAAATTACGGTATATATAAATCTTTGGCAGCGGCAGACATTTTAGTGAATTTTCTATGTTTCTATGCAGAGTACATGTTTGTTAAAAACGAGTACTGTAACTGAAAACTTATTGTGTTTTACGCTTTTTTATGATAAAAAAAAAAGTTGGAAATTATGAACCCTATGTGGGCTCTGCGTGCCTAAAAGTAGGCAAAAAATTATTTTCAAATTTCGATTTGTCATAACTTTTGACAGAACGATTGGATCATCGTTGAATTCACAGTGCGTATTGATGTTGACTAAGACTATCTACAAAACCAAATTGAGTTGGGACATAAACTCCTTCAAACCCTTTTTTCACTCTAGATGGTTTTTTCACTCAGCTGATTTCCAGCAGTCTATAGAAGTAACGCTAGCATGGCAGAGAGAGACACATCATCATTCATGCTTGCGCTTCTTGTCTGTTCCCATCAGCTGGCGGAAAACTAGAGCGAAAGACTAGCGTTCAATATGTCTTAGCTCTGTCTTGCTAAAGGATGTCTGGAAATGATAATTGCCATCAAGAAGTCAGTCGATTCTGTGTTAATCCTGCAATTTACTAAATGAAAATCTTTTTAACCTGCTCTCTACGTCCTCAATGAGCAAAATGAGAAATCATCAGCTCTTAAGAAATGTATGCAAGCTTGCCCGCCTTTTAACACATTGAAGGGGCCTTTTAAAACGTAATCATATATCAGAACATTTTATATTTTTATATTACTTCTAACTGGTTTCAAATTGCTTTATATTTTCAAAAGCAAATTGGGCAACGCGGGGACTGAAACTCCATCAATCTTGGGAGACCCTTTTGTGACAAATTTCTACAAATAACTATTAACGCTGTAGAGAGCACGAGAAGAAAGGGAACTCTTTAGCTACGGCAGGCACGTGAAAAATCATCGACCCTCCAGAAAAATTTCTGCTTTTTAGCAAAAAAACTCAAATTACTGACAAATTTTAACCTTTGCCCACCATGTTAATTTGAAATTTTTAAAATTCCGAGTTGCACAAAAACGGCAACCCATCACCAAATTACCTCTATTTTACGAGAACTGACGACCAGATAGCCCATCATTATGAAATTCACAAGACATGTTGGTATTAGGTTAGAAGTGATTTTGAAATGCAGGCAATTCTGTGGCAGTGATGCCATCTTGAAAAACCACTGCGAAAAAAAACTGCTTTTTGGCCTATAACTTTCGATTCAGTCACTGAGAGAAAAATCTTCGTAAAATCAACAATATTCCTGTGTTGTTTTTGCGTCAACTACGGGCTATAGTTAAAATAACCATAAGAAAATAGTTGATTACTTTTATGCACCATGACGCATGGTTGATAGACAACGTCCGTGGTGCAAAAAAGTGAACAACCACAAACTATGGTATTCCAACAATGCGCATAGTACGAAATAGTAAATGAATATAGTCTGTGGTGCTTTAACAATAATGAATGATTCAGCAATAATTTTCAGCAGACAAAAATGATTGCTCAACAATTAAATTGTATGCACAACAGAGATGTGTACGTACGAAATTTACGGATTTCAATACTATAGTTTAATCAGCTTAGATGAATTAATTTATTTATAAATCTGGTGTGGCGGTTTTTGGGCTACAAATAAGAAATCTTGGCTATTTTGGGCTATGAAAATTTGAAATTGGGCTTAATTTTCCCGCACTGAAAGAAAAACTCTTGGTTGGTTCAACTATTTTTAATATAGTATTGCAACGATTCATTCAAAATCGTTAAACGAACTACGGAAAATAATTATTTTTACTATGTTAATACAGTTAATTTAACGATATAAAAGTAGTTGGCTCTGGTTATACAAAAAATATCGCAAGGTTCATGAAATCAACTGTTTTAATTGTTTCATAACCGCGAAAAATAGTTCAAACTTCAACGTTTCGAATTATCAACAGTTTTTATGGTACTTAAACTACTTTGCAATAGTTGATTTCAACAAACGTAATTCAGTGAGCAACGTCTTTGGAATTATTCTACGCAAAGTAGAATGGTATCAACATTTGGACGCTTTTCATGCTCCGAATGAATTTTTTTTTGTTTTTCAACCACGCGTCATGGTGCATAAAAGTAGTCTTTTTTTTCGGTTAATTGTTCCTATTTCCAAGGAAACGGGGTTGGCCTTAAACCAGTGGTAATGGCCATCGGATTCGATTGATTTGTTTACACATTTGACAGTTACTTATGAGCTTTGTCCAAAGAAACAAAGGATATTGGGTATAGGAGTTAAATGGATAAGGAGATTGTAATATAGAAGTTAGTAACGCACCATATTATATATAAAATTCATCTTAATCCTATTAAAATAAGTTTACAAAAAATAAAAAATAGTACTTATTTAAGGTTAATAGTACATAATATCCAACTGTATTGACCTATGATTGAATAGAAAAGTCTTACATATAACATCTTATTTCTTTTTTTTCTTTTTTTCTCTTTTCTATTTTAAAAGGAAAAACAAAAGGAATAATAAAATTAAAAAATAATATAAACATTTCAAATTCAAGTTAATTAATTTAGTTTGGTAAAAAGCATCCTTAAATCCCAACCATAGTGGCATGTCGCCATAATTCATAATCAAGAAGAAACCGTTGAATATTCGATGCACACATGTCTATTGTATAACAATTAAATAGGACTTAAAACTCTAGAATTAAATCACGCATATTCCGTGACTATATCTAATATCTTGTTTTATATGTCAATCTTGCTTAGCTCCAAGAATTTAGCTAACTTTAAGAGCATCTCCTTCTTATGCTCGACCAAAAGTCTGTTAGATGAGTTATATTTTCTAAAAAAGCCAAAATCCCTTCTGGTTAAATAAATTATAATTAGAACACTTGAAAATTTGGTGATCAATAGAATCTATTTCATCGCAGAAGTCGCATTTTGGAACCTCAAGTAGCTTTACCTTAAATAGTCTTTGGTTATTGTACGCCTTGCCTGTAAACAATCTATTAATTATTTTAACACTTCTGTTACTCCCCTGAAAACTGCTAAACCATGTGTGTTCTCTGAAGGCCAGGTCCGTCTCCAACCACGGACATCTCATCAAGTCTCTTGACATCTCCCCATATTTGATTTGCCAAGACCTTTTAATTTCACGCCAGGCTATTGACATGATATCATTAATGCATAGCGGTAACGTTAGCGGTGAACCCTCTAAAATTGCAGCTTTGGCCAGACTGTCTACTTTTTTCATCAGAGGGATCCCCCTGTGACCCGGGACCCAGATGACTCTGACTAGCACATCTCTATTGACTGATAATAAGTCCCATATTTTATGTATAATCTGGTTCTTCGATGAGGGTACATCTAGTAGCATGCAGGCTTTATTGCTGTCCGACAGGATGGTTATCTTGCCCAAACCCAGGCTGATACCTTTTTCTGTAGCACACATTATTGCTGCCAGCTCTGTGTTAACCACCTTAGTCGCATTGGCTAGCGAGAAACCACAATTAAACTCAACATTATCCCCCATAACAGCACATGCCGCTCCTGCTTCCGACTTTGCACCATCTGCCGCCACAATATCGAAACCATTATTCAATTCCTCACATCTCAATCTGTTGAAGGTGGTTCTAGTCATGCTGTTCGGTTGGTCACTAATCAAACCACTAAAAGGTCCAGTATTTTTACATATAATAAAAGTAATCAACAATTTTCTTATAGTTGTTTTAACTATAGCCCTAGTTGATGCAAAAACAACTAAGGAAAACTGTTGATTTTCCATACTCCTCATACTCATGCTCCTATTCTGTCATAGAAGTTTCATATGATACATGGCAAAATTGTGTTCGGTTTGCTGTTCGATATAATTCATATTCATGTTATGCTGTGAAGCCTTTATATTACGTTCTATGACGCTATTTTGTTCACAATACAGCGTTTTCTGCTGTGGCAAAACAGTGGGCTGCGGCAAAGCGCAGTAAAAAAATTAGAATGTACTGTTTTGTATGGTAACGCGCACAATGGCTGCGGCCGAATTTGCCAAATTTCTAATTTTGCCGCACCGCTAGCGGTGATACCTACTATAGTTTGGCATCACCACTAGGTTGAATTAAATCTGTTTGAATTAGGTTGAATGGTCTGGTGGAATAGACAAGCGATGGCTGATGTGTATTGTGATAAGCCAACCTAATCCTCGTACAACAGGATTTAGCAATACAAAAGAAAAAAAAATGAATTTGGTTGGTGCCTTGGTTGCATTGACAGCGACATTGTCGCTGCATTGTGATTCACCAAATTCAACTGCGGCACTCACGCCTCCCCTGCCTACATTTCGTGCTATGTATATGGTTGGAATACCATTGTTTGTGGTTGCTTACTTTTTTGCACCACGGACGTTGTTTATCAACCACGCGTCATGGTGCATAAAAGTAATCAACTATTTTTTATGGTTGTTTTAACTATAGCCCGTAGTTGACGCAAAAACAACTAAGGAAAATTGTTGATTTTACTAAGATTTTTCTTTCAGTGCGCAAATGTCTGGCCGCACTGTGCAGTATTGGCGAAAATAACCGAATTCGGACAAGCTTGACTTGGTCTAACGTCACATTCTGTTATCCCCAGCTGAAAACGAATGAAAAGACGTCAGTTTGGAAAGGCCTTAGGTAGAAGATGGATAGTTCGTTCAAAGTGTATTCAAGGATTTTTGCTGCACCGGTCCGGGAAATTTTTAATAGTATTGTTTAAGCAGTAACGACTTTAAAATAGTTGTAAACTACAGCCGATAAAATTAAACAAGATTATACTGTCGTCTTTAGCATAAACGCGCTATCTACATTTTAGTAACTTTCGAGATATTCAATGCTTATATAATAATTTTCAATTTAATGTTTATATTATAACTTCGAGATAATCAAAAAATTTCGAGACATTCGATAATAATAACTCACGTTTTGAATTATATGTGCTCCAAAAAATTCACTATTAAAAATTCACTATTTTCACTATTTAGATTTTATTCAATTAGTTGCGCACACTCACTTTATGACACTTCATTCATTGACGCTTAGCACTGAACTAATTGACCCTCTCAGTATTTTTCGCAGGAATAGATCACAAGGATGGAGGTCAGTGCTGCCGCGACTCAAAAGCAAGGTGAATTTATTTCGCATTCGTACAAATTTCATCTGAAATATCAAACATAACATATACGTTATTCATTTATTTTCACGGTAACTCTAAAATTCGGCAATCAAATGCGTAGAAATTGATGGATTGACCTATCTGCTACTGCAAGGAAAATTTCATTCGGAGCATGAGAAACGTCCAAATGGTGAAACCATTTTACTTTGCGTGGAATAATTACAAAGACGTTGCTCACTGAATTACGTTTGTTGAAATCAACTATTGCAAAGTAGTTTAAGCACCATAAAAGTTGTTGAAGTTTTGAGTGAATTGATGAACATTTTTCTATTGATTAACTATTTTTCGTCGCTATGAAACAATTAAAACAAATTGGAATTGTTTTTGCGGGATGATAAAAATTGAACAACTTTTTATTAACATTAAAAATTTTAATCTTCATTGAAAATTCTATTTTGACAAAGTGGTTTCGAAAGTATGCACTGCTTCTCATCAGACACCAGCACACAGTGCATACTTGACTGGCGTGACCACTTGCAGGTGGAAATCATTACATTTTTATTTATGCTAGTTGTGACAAATTTTAACATCTCCGACTTATATCCATGGATATAATTTTACTTAGTGCTGGTGTCTGATGAGAAGCAGTGCATACTTTCGAAACCACTTTGTCAAAATAGAATTTTCAATGTAGATTAAAATTTTTAATGTTAATAAAAAGTTGTTCAATTTTAATCATCCCGCAAAAACAATTCCAATTTGATTCTGCTTTCGGAGGCTGATTCCGCAAAAACGATCGAGTTTCCCGTTTCAATATGCTCGACTTCGATAAGCTGTAGAAATGATATACGTTGTCTATGCTGATTTATAGACAAGCAGGGAACCGTGATCAAATTCAATTACCTTTACTAATTAAAACAGTTGATTTCATGAACGTTGCGATATTTTTGTATAACCAGAGCCAGCTACTTTTATATCGTTAAATTTACTATATTAACATAGTAAAAATAAATATTTTCCGTAGTTCGTTTAACGATTTTGAATGAATCGTTGCAATACTATTAAAAATAGTTGAACCAACCAAGAGTTTTTCTTTCAGTGTAGTTCATTCAACAATTTGAAATGAATCGTTGCAATACTATCCAAAATAGTTAAATCAACTACGATTTTCTTCTCTCAATGAAACTATCACAAGCATTACTAAGAAAATTTGAACGATAATAACCCACGTTGGGCGCGAGTTTAAAATAGTGTAGCTTGGTCAAAATTAAACAAGTTAATTCTAGTTACAATTTTCGAAAATATTTTTCTTTGATGCATGGTTGTAATTACAGTGTTTTTTATGTAATTAAATTTAAACCATAAACGAAATCGAACTGGGTAAAAGTTGGATAGACGCCATACTTTTTGCAAAAAGCAATAATAAATAAAGTTATATCGATGGATATAAGTGGGAGATGTTAAAATTTGTCTACGCAATCTTTTGTTAAAATTTGTTAAAATTTGTCTAACTAGCGTAAATAAAAGTTTATGATTTCCAACTGGAAGTGGTCACATCAGTCAAGTATGCACTGTGAGCTGGTGTTTGATGAGAATCAGTGCATACTTTCGAAACCACTTTGTCAAAATAAAATTTTCAATGTAAATAAAAATTTTCAATGTAAATAAAAATTTTCAAAGTAAATAAAAAATTTTTTCAATTTTAATCATCCCGCAAAAACAATTCCAATATAATTAATTCATTTTTTTTCATTTTAAAGGTACATTAGGGTTAAGTATTGTGTTCACAATGTTTTTACCTTTCGGCGAAATAATGGAAATATGGAATTCAAAAGGCTAAACTCGGCAGAAGGCCATCTCTCCCACTGGGCTCGGCCAATATGTATTTTCCACATTGCAGCTTTTTTTGGTTGTTTTGCGCAGTATCTCCCTTTCACAATTATTGCAATGCGGAGAGTACATTGCAACACATGACTCATGAAGCGATTTTAGCACAGATATAAAAGAAAATGGATACGAAATGGCTATCCGTGAACCCATAGTTGAGTTAGCCTCACAGATGTGAAAGAAAATGAATACGAAATGGCTATCCGTGTACCCATACGTGAGTGTGCCTATTTTAATACACGCACAACATTGCTCTCTCACAAAAATTCCCCTCAGTGCGCCCCTTTCCACCGCACTCACAACTGAAAAGCCTTAATGCTGTGTCTTATATTCGAAAAAATGTGTGGAACACCAGATCGGTGTAAAAGCGTGCAACGGGCAACACGGAAAGAAACGTCAATGTCAGCTTGATTTGTGTCGAGGACTGAAAACATTGACTTTCGGCGTGTTCGGTGGAAACGTACATCTACGTTTTTGCGCAATCATTTGTGTCGGTTTCGCGAGTATATTTAAAAATTATAAAATAGTGGGATAATGAAGTGCCGCGTTCCAGGCTGCAAAAGTAGCTACCGAAGTGCTTCGCAGGGGATATCGTATTTCCGGTAAGTAAAATTAATCTTTGGCATCAATTTCGTTTTTTTTGTGTGAAATCATAATTAATTTCATTCACAAAAAGCATTTTAATCTCCACTCGCCGGTTGCGTGGAAAGAAATGTCAAATGACGTTCAAAATGGCGATCTCTCGTGGTTTTTACCATATGAACTGTGAAGGGCACACACCAGTACCTCATTCTCACACCAGTAAGCAAAAAGTCGAAAATTCGCACATTTCTCTCGGTCGATTTCTAGTCCATTCTCTCTTATATCCGTGCTTCCAAATAGCTAGCACAAGAACATTTTTTTGAATGATGTCACAGTGCAGTCTATATGGAGTGACATTAATTTTTCGTTTGTTGTTCTCTCATTATTTTCATTCAGTGGTGTTACCACCTTAGCTGCGTGAGATGTTCGCTATTCGTTTTTGGGAAAATTTATTTAGAAAATTCTTATACACGATATATTTTCGCAATTTTTAAATAATTGAAATTTTAAAATTTTAAATATATATCAGCCAAATGTAAGATAAGCAATGCTTCCCATGCTTCCATGAACGCCACGCCACTGATTTGACTCCTCTAGAAACTTTGTCGGAGATTCTTTATTAGTTGTTGTTAGCAGGGGCGGCGGAACACATTTTTCCGGGGTGGGTAGTAAATAACTGTCGATTATTTTAGATAAGTGGGTGGCTGGGATATATTGAAAAATATTTTGACATTTGCACATTCATTCATTTATTAGCATAATGTACATAAATAACGCGTAAAAGGGGAATTATTTATTGCAGTGACTTTCATTCTTGCTTGAAGTCCTGAAACTGACCCAGAAACGTTTGCCGCACGATCGTAGCAGTGGCCCCTAAGTTTAGAAACAGGCAAATCGAAGCGTGAGAAAACATCTTTCACGAGGTTGAACAATGTTTCAGCTTTCTCGTTGGATGTTGTATAAAATCCAATGAAGTACTAAGTTGCTATGAGCTCTTCAGATACAACTCTAATGTAAACAGAAAATTGCTCCGTCCTCTATATATCGGCAGCTCCATCCAACATTATTGCGAAAAATTCTGCTTCTTTAATTTTTTTCATGTTCCTTAGCAGAATTTCTGTAACCATAAGTTTTATAACTTTGTTCTGAATCTCGTGGTGGATCTATTTACTACCAGTTCATTTTATCCAGGACTCAAGCTCAAGCACATCTTCAGCGCGCGCCATAAAAAACGCCATAAAATTAGAATCTCCATCATTATTTGCTCCACGTAATGCTAAACCTTGCTTCCCCAAAGTTTTTAGTGTGCTAAATACTTTTTTCAAGGCAGTGCGGTGATCCACCATTTGTTTCAAAGCTTCAGATGAAAGAAGTTCGACAAAGTTCACGGAAGAGTGATGATTTTTTAAAGCCCCCACACTTTCGAGATGCAAAGAACTTTTCGAATGTGCTTTGATCCGTTCCACCCCGTGCTTTCAATAGCTGAAACCTCTGTTCACCCATGTTTCCTTTGATAGTAAATAACAGGCAGCGAAAGAAAGTATTATTTTTTTTGCAATTGCGTCTGTGCACACTTTGCAAATCAAAAAACCAGCCTCATTTGTAACGAGGAACGGGAACTGGGTTTTCCATCTCTGATATGCTTTGGGTATAAGCGATGTGGAAACATTGGAATCTAAAAAGCCATAAGAAAATGTTGTATATGTATACATATGTTTATACTAGCTGTCCGTAACGTTTCGATGGGAAATATCCACTTCATTAGTGAATCACAAAAGAGAGTAAATAATGCAAAATAGTTTATGTAGAGGAAAGTAGAGGCCAAATGAGCCAAATTTTGAAGAATGAACTTACCGCTGCCTGTACTAGTTTTAAGTTCATACCGACAATTGTCATTGGGACTGCTTGATGATGTCGAAGGAACAAAAGAATCGCTTGGCTGTTTTGCGACTTCGGAAGTATTGTCCTTGAGCCCTTCATTAATACTTTTTAACTTTATGATGAACCTGTCTATTTTGTTTTCAACGCTACTATCGGCACCTTAAATCACGTGATAGAGCTTTGAATTTGAAATATGAAGTAGAAATGTGCACACTAAAAAATTTGTGCGATGATTCAAAGTGTGGGCCGTGAAGCTTTACCATTCTTCTTGCTTAACTCTCTTTCTTTGTCCCTTCGCAAGCGCAGTACGGTTTACGATTTCGCTGGAATTTAGTTTCAGTAGCGATGGCGATGGGGCTAGAAATAAAACTTCGTGCACGATAGAGCGTTCGTTCACGGAATATCGCTGCGGAAATTCGGAAAGAGCCTTCCCCTTTCGATTCGCAGCTCTTTGTTCTTATTCTTTTCTTATTCTTGTTGCTGCGTAGGTATGATTTTCAGGCGTTTACATTTGAGCTGAAGAGCCTCAAGACCAGTCACACAAATCAAAAGCCGGCTCCTCACGCTAAAGAGAGTAATTTCTGACTATTCAAATACACTAAGCATAATACATATCGCTTAAAAAATACCCTACGCAACAGGATAGATATCCTGGGTAGCTGTAGCCATAGAATAAGGATACAAAGAAGAGAAGCACTTCATCTACACAATGCTGCCCAGTTTTCATCAACTGTTATGTTTGTTCATTATCGCCGTTTTCTTACATTTCGCTCTAGGTCATAATATGATGGCCCCAGCTCATAAAACCAAGCACCTCACCTATTTATGTATTTTGTATCTCTTTTTGTATTTCGTGTCTCTTTACATTGGTTTTTTCCATGGTGACACTGAAAGGGTGCTGAGGAAGGGTACGTGTCACCTAAAAGTTGCCCGTCTGCATCAAATCAGATTTGTATGATGGGTCCTTGATGTAGTGGTGTATTATTTAGTTTTATTAAGATTAGTCAAGAGATTTGAGGTTTAATTCCGTAATTTGTGGATCTGCCGATTCCAAGAAACCACATTTGGCTTGGAGCTATCGGCTTCAGACCATCCATTCGACCGTAAAACATTGCGATATGTAAAATTAATTGAAAGTGTGTTTGACTGTAATACTGGCTACAATTTGCGCCTTTAAATGCTATTTTATGGGCAACACTTATGATTTCTAGGGTACCTTGTAAACCATCAGATATCATATGTTTTAAAGGAATGTGGTTGTTTTGTTGTTGAAGACATTCGTTAATTCTGTCTTTGTTTCACATTTTATTTATTCTTCTTCACCACGAATAAAGAAATAAATTATCATTTTTTTCATTATATTAATGTGGCATATAGAATCGAAATTTTAGGGTGGGTAATTACCCACCGTTTGATTTCCCAGGTGGGAAGTACTACCCACACTGCCCAAGGCGTCCGCCGGGCCTGGTTGTTAGCTATTTGTTTAGAAGTTGATGGTTTAGGTGGGGATTGAGGTTCAATAGAAGAAGCATTTGAAGGCGCTGCTTCAGTTGAATTAGATATAGCGAGAAAATGGTCCGGTATAGCCAGGGGCGGATTTGACCATTTCGCCCCCCCAGGCCTCAGAAATATTTGCCTCCCTTTTCGTGAATTATATGTAACAATGCGCGATTGTTTTCGATTCCCTTGAATACTTCGCTGTTTTTCGTTGCGCCCGAGCTTACACAAAAGGAATATCAGAGCGAAACCGGCACCGGTTGATTCGTAAAAATTCCCTATTATTGCGCCCTTGCCACACAAATAATTATTAAAATGCACACACGGTTAAAAACCTAAAAGTACCTAAAAAAAAAAAGAGTCCAAAAATACCAAATTTTAACAGCCCAAAACCGTATACACCTTTACATCGCATATAATTCCAACGTCTTTGTTCATATTTTTATAAGTAAGTTTACTATTCCGTTCAAAGTTTGCTTCCGCACTTGACTGAAGATCAACTATGAACTCGACTACTGTAAATTAATGTTCCATATGTTATCAGTTAATGATTAACCCGCAATATTTTGACCTATGATGTTCTAGATTTCATTTTATAGACATTTTTTTTATAGAAATTAATTTCAGTAGTGAAGTACAATTTAAAAAACACATAAAAATAAAGAGATTCGCATATAGTTGATATACCCTGTACCATAATAATAAAAAAAATTCCCTGAAAAATCAATGCATGCAAATATTTACCTCTGGTAAGCTTTAAGGTATTATTTGGGTTCTTTTTAGGATCTTTTTAGGTCTTTTTAGGCTCTTTTTAGGTATTATCAGATACTTTTTAGGTATTTTCCAGTTTTTTTGGTCCTTTACCGTGATCGCATTTCGATATTTATTATAAGTCAAACTTTTTAATGTCCGAAAAAATCATCAGAGGTGAATTTTTGCGTGCATTGATTTTTTTTTTAGAGAATTTGATTGGCTTCAGGTGTTAGGCTCATTCAACTCCAATATATGTACATATACGACAGAAAAAAACTGCCGCCCCAAAAAAAATCGAAAATTTGCCGCCCCCCCAAAATTTGCCGCCCAAGGCCCGGGCCTAGTGGCAAATCCGCCCCTGGGCATAGCAAAAAAGGGCCTGCAGCACTACAGCACACACCAAGAGAAATTACTTCTCCCTTCTCACTAGCCGTAATGACATGAACGTCTTTAGCTTTTTTTCACATATAAAACTTTTCCAGGTTTATTTATTCATTGGATACCCCTCTCATCAATGTTCAAAATATTTTCCGGTTTATTTGTCAAATCATTCATAATATTTTCTAAAGGGTCAAAGTACTCAAGTAACATGATCCGCTTCATCAGCATCTTTCTGTTTAAAAACTAATATCTGTTGCTATTGAAGCTGCTATTTCAAAACAATGTGCAATTTTGGTTGATGCTTTTTGTTCAAATCTCTTCCAATTGATTATATTCGCCTACAGTACTCAAGTGTTAATTTGAAAAACTAATTGATAATTTCATGATTGAACGACTGAGCCGAGCAAAAACATCTCATCTGAATACTTAACAAAACGCGCTCGGCAAATCCACCGCAAAAACTTTGAAATGCCCTCGAATGCGCAAACACGAACATCATCAATATTAATTCCTAATTCCTACTGCTTTCGCCACGCATTCACCGAAATCAGCGGGAGTGCAGCGTTGGCGCAAATGAGCCTTACTCGCCGACGAACCATTGCGACAGATGCTACGCACATTTTCGCCATTCCGCTTAGCGCCGACAATTTCGTTGCAAACTAATACTTTCTATCTTCCATCCGCGAATGGAATCCTACCCCTACGACCAGCCACCGAAGCAGCACGCATCCTGCAACAATTTCATTCCAAATCAAGTTTTCATCAATCCAATGGCCCTGGCCTGTCACCCGGCACTCACTTACCGTTCGATTCAGCACCAATTCAACATTCACGTCTTCATTTTGAATTTCTTATCTGATCGGCTCGATTGCGATGACACGCCCCCGAGCACTAGGCGTTTTATATCGCTTCGATTGGCCTAGAAAAGCGAGTAGGGGAACGGATCGAATGCAACGACGCCAATTTTAATCTCGTCGCCGACTGGCTAGCTTCGATAGCGAACGAGCCGTGGACGAATCGAAGACGTTTGTTCAGCGGGCTCGGTTGTGATCGGCTTGTTTTTATGTAAATTACTGTGATTCGTGTGTGTTCGGATTTCGGTCCGGTTCCGTTTGTTTCGTGTCGATTACCGGTTCATGTCATTCGTGTGTAGCTCGTCGCGTTAGGTGCTTCGCGGTGTTTTGCGATTTGAACTTCCCGTTACTGCTAATGTTGCGAAAACTGTTTTGATTGTGTTATCTTGTGATTCGTTTTCGGGCTCGTTGATATACACTTGATACTAGTAGTATCAAATCGGACCGTTATTTATCTGTTGACAGATTAAAAATTCTTTGGAAGTATCTTGTGTTCTTCGAAATATTGGTTTTGTAATTCTGTGATAATTTAAAATACTTTTGTGGTGTGCGTACTCTCAGTGGTTTTTCGTGAATAATTTCTGATAATTGTGTACTTTTGGTGAATTTGTGAAGCCTGACTCGTTATAATTGAAATTCCAGTAGAAAGATATTAATAAGACCCCGGTGCAACTTTGCGTGTGTTTCCCTTGATTTTTTTGCCTGTGTCATTGGTATACATTCACTCAAAAGCAGTGCAATCAATTCCTTATAGTCATGTTGGTGTAACTGGGTAAAACAGGTATTATTCCTGCCGAAGCAAAAAGTTTGTGTTCAAATTTACGAGCTGGATATCCTTCAAAAATATTGAAACCAGCTCGGAAAAAAAAGTGAATTAGCAGCGCTCGTATTCGAATTTGTTTGTTTTTGTGTACTAGAACGGTTTCGTGTAAAATAGACACAGTGGCGTGCCTGACAAGCAAATTGAACGGTGTCGTGGAAAGTGGTGGACATCCAAGCAAGCGATTACCATATCCACAGCATATCCAGAAGGACATGGATGTTGGTCGTGGCAGTGAAAGAGATTTGGATTTAGGTGATGATTCTGCTATGGTGAGTTTGTAAATGAAAAATAGAATTTTGAAGTAAAGCCTGGTAGATAGATACTCCGATTCTCTCTATGCGATAGTGAAGTGTCATGACTTCAATGTATTTTCTTCTCTTCATTTTGTTGGCTTTATTGGCTTCAATTTCACCAGCGTTCATCACAATGGTAGTGTCGACTGACTCCTTGTCAAAAATAAGCTTTCTCGGCAACCATTGCAGGCGGGTTGTAATTTACAATCTTTGATGAAGTTAACTTTCGAAACAGAATTTTATCTTGAATTTGTAATATCTCTGAACTTTGTCGACTTGAGCTTGGAAATCTCTTGTTTCCGACTTATTGAAAAACTAAGTATTCCGAGATACTTAGTCCTTGAGAAATATCCGATTTGTTATAAATTTTTATTTAATGTAGGCAGTTGTTTGTATGGCTTCAATATTGCATTGCTTGGCATTCTTTCGGCTGTGTTTTACCAGCGAGTCCTATGTAAATTTTGTAAATCATATAGGACATATTGACTTTTGAAGTCTTCCGAACATCTTACTCAAAGTAGATAAAAACTAATTTTTTAGCTAAATTCAATCTTATTAAGCGCAATCATATTGGTTATTTTGTGCTCAATATTCTGTCTAATGAATCCATATCCAGAATTTGACACATGTATCTACTTAGAACGGATCAGTCAAAATCAACTTATTACATAAACATGATTTCTATTTACCAAAAATTAACCTGTTTTAAATGTTTTCTTTTCTCCTTCCTTCTACTTTCTCCATCACTCTATAAGCATGCATAGTCCGTGTGCATCATTTTCCCCTCGGGTAAGTGTGACCTTTTTCGAAAACAGACCCACGTGTGACAACATAATAACTTTTATGACATTGTTCTAATGCTTCCCAGCTCTTGTTATTTTTGAATTATCCAAATATCTTTCATTAAATCGGTATCTTCTATCGATTTGCTTCGAAGTAACTACTATTTTTTCAAAAATTGCATAGCGTTTTACCATAGCTAGTAACTGATACTTTGATTTGGTTGCCCAGAACTATGAAACGGAAGACAGACGGCAGTCAGACACGATGACCAATAAATCAATCCTCTCTGTCGGCTGACTTAGTAGTATCTTAGATTAGAAAACTAGCGCGATTAGACTGATAAAGCTGACTATCTTTACATTGATTTGATTGAAAAGAATATCATGAAACCAATTTGGGTTTAAGGGTACTGAAGCTTTTTCTTATTCACATCAGAATTTAGCCAAATTTGTCTTATGATAAAAGTTGAAAGTAAACCCTTGATAAAAGTTTTGATTCAAAAAATGCACTTTAACTCAATTTCCAAAATCTATATAATTCATTGTTTGTAGATAGACAACAATCTCCGATATTAATCGTCTATTGAGAAAACGAATTATGTTTAGGTTTTTAACCTAAAAAGTTGTCCCAGTACCGATCATTTTTGGAATCTTGGTCAGGTGTTGGCCCTCGAATTAGAACTCGATTAATTTGATTTATTTTTTTTATTCGACTTTCTTTTCTCAGTATATTGACAAAATGAATAAAGATACACCTATGGTTATACAAGGGAACGCAAACTGAGCTACTTATTAATTAGGTACAACCAATTGCTGAGGCATGATTCAGAGCTTTTCCGAAAACACAACGTCCACCTTTTGAAATAGAAAAATTCGCAAATCTAGTAGTGTTTTTGCGTCTGTATCGGGAACTGGTTAAGATAGTAGCATTGAAAATAACAACAATCCCGTCCCAGTCGTAATCAGCTCTTGATAGAAGCGTAAAAAATACGACTTCTTTTCTTTTTAATTTGATGAAATCAGAAGCTATGTAGGTTAGGTTAGTGAAGAGGGCTGCTGGGCTGCTAAAAACAATGTGTTTATACAAAGGTCCTTATAACAAGTTGGTACTTTTTCAATATTACGGTGGCAGCCATTGAATAAATACACACATACTAACTTCATCTGATGTCCAGAGAAAGTCAGCTATTGCATTGAATCTGTTTGTATTTCGCTTGCCTATAAAATATTTGAGTAGCCTAGTGGGTAGAGCACTGGCTTCTTGCGTGTGGGGTCCCTGGTTCGAATCCAGGTTCGGACGAGGGTCCGCGCACCAAGCTTTGAGTTCACCTAGCTCTGATTAGGTACCTGATTTAAATCAGGGGTAAAGTGAGTCGTGGAACTAATCACTCCACACTCGTATCCACAATGATTAAATAAATTGTAATGAAGCTCTCTACCAGCTTCAACCCCTAGACCCGTACAAGGGTTGTCGTGGGATTGCTTTTACTTTTTTATAAAATATTTCGCAGAGTAGTTCGCTTATTTTTGTTTCGGAAATAGAGTAATATTCATTCGTTAGGTGGTATTTATTTGCAAGACTAGCCGCTAGGAGGCCAAAATGTTGTGTTGGTTAGTGGAGGAGAAAATATTACATAGTCATAGCAGATATAATTTAATTTATATTAATTAATTTATATTAATTAATTTATATTATCTATAGTAGCGTTAATTAGTATGCTCATAAGTGAAAATATTTTGATAGCACTGCTGTACTAGATACACCAATGCAAAAAGTGCAGCTCCCTCTGTCTCCGAACCGACCGATAACAGGCTATGCATGAGCAAACACCAAATAGAAAAACCAAATAAGACAGATCCATAACATTTAGCTCATCGTCTTCACAAAAATGTATTTGAAACTTAGTCTTTAGGCAAATGATTTGCTTAGTTTCTTTTAATTTTTCTTTCGGGGATTAATTTGATAATTGTCTTCGAGTGTTTCTTTAAAGTAGGTTTTCTTAAAGTCGAAGCATTACTGATTTTTCTTTACGGAATAGAAGCAAGCTCTAAAAAAGGATTGCAATGAAGAGAGCCGTGTACTTAGATTTGATGTCGTATTTGAAAATATATGCAGTAGCATTTTGATGTTTAATGAGATGATATGTGGCCTTAAAAAATTTTAATCGAGAAAAACACAAATCTGAATATACCTTATTTGTTGAACATTATCAATATAAGCGTAGGAAATGTTCGCCGCCCCAGATACATCAACATTCCGAGAATATTATTACCAGCTGCTTGCGCATAAGCCACACTGAAATTTTCCTTCCTGTTTCATCAGAATAGTAGGCCTGTGACGGTTCTAGGTTCATCCACTTTTGAACCCTATTTGTCTCAGCCTGAAATTTTACCAATAAAGCTCTAAATTTCATTTAAATAATTATGTTTCGACTCTTTGACAGAATTCTGTGTATGCTCTCTGCATACACTCTCTGCTCTCTGGTCACATCAAATTTACTACTAGATTTCCCTTTGGAAAAACATAATAGCTCATTCACACTGAGACTAAATCAGGCGATTTCGATTTACTAATTTGCTATCAAGTATAAATCAGGTACTATTGTGAATTTGGTACCGGCTCGGTTGAATTGTTCTCAGAACGTGCTGAATTCCATCCGTGAGAGCGAGAGTAGATTTGAATGAAATGTCATTCGAATTTCTTTCTAAAATAGTGAAAATTGAACACAAAAAGAAAAAGTGAGTTGTACAAAATGAAAATAAAATGTTCTTGCATGTACCTGCACCATTTTCAACAATTTTCACGCAAAAAAAATTGTGCACTTAAATTCTAATGACATTTCTCGCTCTAAATCACTTCGGCTAGTGTGAACGTTTCACCTGATTAATTTGACAGCTCCTAAATCTACCTGATTTAGAGTGTAGTCTGAACGGAAGCTGATCTTCGCGCTTTAATCGAATCTGTCAGCCTTTTCTGAGCTTACGGTGAATGTCTTTTTTCTAAACTTTTAGCCGCTAGTTGCTGATATTTTTCGAATAATAATCCCAAAATGAATTTAGTCCACTTTGCAAATTTGAGTTTTGAACGTACTTTTCAGTTCTTGTGACCAGTCAACGTGTCTTCAAACTGAACTTTGATTAGGAATTGCTATAAAAGTAAATTTTAATCATACCAAACATATAAAAAATGATTTTGATGAAATTCACGGAAAAATGGCTACGCTTTCGAAATTGAATAATTCGGCAAAGTGGTCTGAAAGCGATAAAATCAAATTTGTGCAGTGCTTTGAACTCGAAGGAGAATCATGGAGCGTTCGAACTGAAAGTTGTAAAAATAAAGACACTAGTTGAGCCACCACGAAGCGCATTGTAAGAAAAAAAAAAAAAAACCTAAAAACACTCGATGTTTTGAGAAAATAATGTGATTTGCACAACTTACAATCAAGAATGAGCAAAGGCTAATATGCTCATCTAGCTTGCTCAAATTCTACACGGTCAGTGTCAATACTTTTTTCAAAGTGGACTTTGATCGTATCAATTTACCTTCAGATGCATCCACCTCCTTAGTAGACTGCTTAAGTGTTTGCTGCATTTTCAAGAAGGTTGATTCGCGAGCTTCAAAACAATTCCTTTTTTTAATAGATGGCTAAATCCACGTCTTATGCGGTTAAATTCTTCAACATCCCAAAATATGATCTTGGTTAAATCTATGTAGAAGAACAGAGAGTAGAAGACATGAAGAGAGAGATGCGTTAGTAGTAGTGAAGGAAAACTATGGGACTATGGGCAAATTTCCCGCAAACAGAAAGATAGAGATAGTAGGCCATATATACGTGAGTTTGACAAGTAACAACCAAAAGCTCGTAGAACTTAGGTAGCGGAGAAACCAAAGGGAATATCTGAGGGAGTAATTCTCTCGACTTGTTATATTTATAGATTTTATCTCTGTGGTGAAATTGCCGCACAAAATTTCGTGTTTGTATACGCTTGTTTCATTTGCTTAAATCTCTCTGTTGTGAAGTCAATCCCTTCCCTACACATCCCACTTTCATTGCATATTACACTGAAAAAACACAAAGCGCCAGACGCCATAGTTTACATGCATGGCGTGGAGGACTATAAGCATAGCGTTTGCTCCTATGTATTTCTCGCCATGTACTATGGCGTGTGGCGCTATATTTTATCATAATCCCGAAATGGACTACGTACATGGCGCCAGAAGTCTATAAACTATGGTGTCTGGCGCTATGTGTTTTTTCAGTGAATCGCTTCCCGCAAAATCTTTTATTTCCTTTTTCATTCAATTCATCCGAATCGGTATGACAACTGAAGCCATATTACATGGCTCATGGTACTATGTAATATAGCGTGTGGGCCATAATTTCTGCGCCATGTAATTATGGCGCTGAGAGCCATACTGCATAGCTCAGGGTACTATGTACATAGCGTGTGGGACCATAAATAATGCGCTATTTTACATACCTCTGGGCGCCATGTGGATTTAATCATTCTAAACTTTTTGTAAATCTCAGTGGTTGCTATGTGAAACTGCTAATGCCCCGAAAAATTGTGGCATATTATGATGCTTCCCATTATACTTTTAGTATTAAGTTCCGTGCGAAGATAAATTTTGGCAGGTGTCTATTATTTGGTTGATCTTTGGAGTGCAAGTTAGAGCAGTTGAGAGGCTAAATAAGTCGGGCAAGTTAGAGCAATTGCGAGGCCATTTTTAAAGTTGATCGCTTGTTAGAAGCTCAACCTGTCAATTCACTTATAAAAAATTCTTCTTCAGTAACGATTTTTTGTGGAAAGTCGGTTCCGTAACAGTTGACGAACAGCTGGTTGCTTATCCGAATTTGCTCTACAAAATAAATAGAACAGAAATCGTACTCTTAATTGCTCTAGTTGAACGTAGAGCAGGCTCATGAAAACTCTGCGAACTTCGAACATGAAACACATTTTGCTGAGATATCTTAACTTAGCTTAGCCTAAAGCAGCTCATTAACCACAGCTAACGTAATTCTGTAACTCTGACGTGGTTTGACGCAGATAAAATTGACATATGTTAAATTATTTTTAGGGATTGTTTTTTGAAGAAATCGAGTTCTATTTGAACAGTGATATCTACAATACTCCCTAGCCTCCATATTCCAGCTGCATCAAGTTAATGCCCTGGATCACGCCGGGGTATGTTTTTATTTTTATCGACGAAAAGCACAAAACAATGAAGATGCCGATCCAAATGTCTTTAGTTTGACGTATAGGGAAGACACAGTTCAGGATATTTCAGAGACTTTCCGAAAATGGGAGGAGAGTGGTTCATAAACTAATCGGGCAACAAGCTCGTAAAATACCTTCCTGACTGTCACCAATCGCTCAAATTTGAATCCCAGATGCAAATTTTGGGTTACCAAACAAAAAGATCGTAAAAATCTAGTTTCACCAAAAATAATATATTCCACTACAGCCCTTGTCAGATTTAAGGGTTGAAGCTTCATTCAAAAATTTACAATTAACGCGAATAGTGTGTGGAGTGATTACTTCCTCCACGCACTTTACTGCTGATTTTAACTCAGGTACTTATTCAAAGCTGAACTCGAAGCCCGCTGCGCAGTCACCACTCTGATCCTGTATTCGAAACCTATTTTATTACGTATATACTATGTTAATATGTAAAATCTATCGCACAGCTAGCGATATTTTCTTAAATAAACACTTTGGTAATAACGATGAGCTATTATTAATCTGCCAATGGGTCGACTGTAAGAAGAAGCAAAAAAGAAAGAATTATTGCAGTTTGAATTTTGTTTGAAAAAGGCCGGCTACTTTACTACTTTAACTTTTGTAAAAAATCTTGATCGCGGTACTGTTGCTCTTTTCGTGTTTTCGGTACTGGAAGATTTATTTAACTGCGGTTTATTTTATTCAAAGTGAAAAATTTCGGTTACATGTAATTATTGGAAAAAAATTATTTCGGACTTTATTGACTTATATGAATCATTTCCCTGTGTGTGGAAAATAAAATAAAAATAATATTCCGACCAAAATAATAAAATTTGGCGTACGAAACAATGAGAGCAAAATCAAAGGAAGTATGTAAAAAAAAAGAATTTCTTATTCGGTGTCTTGTGTGACTTTTATTCTAGAGTTTTCAATTTGCGTTTCGAAGTCATTGTTCTAGAAAAGTAATAGGGGGCATTCCACGTGAAGCGGACAGGTAAAAAATTTTGAGGTTTCCGATTTTAGTAATATTTGATTATGTTATACCTATATATGTTCTCGATCCAGATGCAAAATATTTTTACCGTAATAAGTCTGGTTAGCGAGCTAGAGAGCTTTAAAAATTTGACTAATCGGCAGGTATACGTTATTTCGAATCAAATTATCCAGTTTAAAAAAGTAGCAATAAAATAAATAAAGCACTCGAGTTGATGCTTCATATAATGGGCTTATTGAATGCATTTTTGGGTATTTAGAAAAAAAATTTTTTGGGGGGAAAAAATATATTTAAATTTTTGAAACTCGAATTTTACAAAGTTCGACCATTTAATTTTTTTTAAATTTATTTTTTAAAAATAGCTAATAGTGTGTAGATAATCCTTGCCGAGTTTCATAATGGGCGCAGAAGTCGTTTAGGAGCTAGACCAATTACAGTTTCGAAGCAAAACGGCCGGCGCCCGGTTCGCGCCTACCGCCCCCTAACGCCAGATTATGGAAACTATCAATCATATAAAATGCCTTTAGTCCGAACATTAGATCATATTTTGTGATTTCATAATTTATGTTATAGTTGGGTTTTGTTGCTTTGGATAAGGAATGGTTGATGTGATACTACAAAAAAGTGTATAACGTCTTTCCAAATTGGTTAGTCAATCAAAGACAATTTCTTCGAAATTCAGTTTTCTAGCGGTTCTGATGCGCTAAACTTTTTATCTATAAACAAATGCTGAGATGACAACTGTTCGTGCATAACAATCGCGTTCTCAGTACTATCTTGTCTGTCGCGGATAATAATCAAACTGAAAATTGAGTAATCTTAGATACACCGTCTAGCCACAGCACGGTGATCCGTATAATTTGCGCAATCTGGACTGTGAAGGTAAGTCGTTACTGTGGAGTACATCCCTTAGGATCCAGCAGGCCACAATTTTCTGTATATCAGTTCAAAATAAGTTCTTCTAAGAATGAAAAACATAAAATATTATCATTCTTTGATTGCATTTTCACTATACTAGAATTAAAATTTCATGTAGGTAATTGCAAATTTTTGGAGATTGTGCGAAGTCTATAGACCTCGTTTGTGCCTAAATATTGCTTTCAGACTTTCCTAGCCAAAAAGAAAACACTAATCGTTTATTCAGCACCTTGTAACCGAGCACCACTATAATTGATTTTTTTTCCCTAGTGTAGATGGCAAAAAAAAATCTGTTTACCAGATCCCTGGGTGACCTATCACCTCGGAGTATGTGAGATTTGACTCACTAAAAAAAAAGAACCATCTACAAGCCCACGAAGTTCCGAGTCGGGACCCGCCTAAGCACTGCTTCGACCCGGTCGTGCTGACTCACCCATCGGTAACCACGGACTTCAGAAACTACCATAGTTCATGGGTCGGTAAGGCAACCCTACTCCCGCTTTATGCGCAGCACTTTCTCAACATATGTTGAGACTGCGCGCCAGTTCTCCTCGTTTCGCAGCATTGCTTCCACGAACGTCTCAGGCGTTGCCAGGCCAATCGTGGACTCAATGGTGCTCCTCAAACTTACGAAGCGACTGCACATAAAGAATGTGTGCTGAGCATCATCGAGCTCAGTCACACAGTACCGGCAGTACGGTGTGACTACCTTACCCATTCTGTCCAGGTATTTCCTGAAGTAACCGTGCCCTGTCAAGAATTGACAAAGGTAAAAGTTTACCTCTCCGTGGCTCCGGTTAAGCCAAGGCTCAATGAGGCCAATTAGCTTAGCCGTCCAGCGTGCTGTAGCACTTAAACTCCAACGTTGTTGCCAGAGTTGGAGAGTAAGCGTACGCGCGTGCGTCAGAGCCTCAGTTCTACCCAGATCTGAGCGATAGAGGTACCCTTCTTTGCGTTCTCGCGCTAGTAGGTCGATCGGGATTACTCCCGATACCACCATCACAGCCTCTTCTGAGACTGTGCGGTAGCTACAGGCGATACGCAGGGCACCCCTGCGCTGGACACTGGCAATGCGCTTCCGGAACTTTTCAGTTCGGAGCGCATCTCCCCAGATTTCGGCTCCATATAGCAAGATGGAATCGGTCGTTACCATCAGCAGCCTCCGTCGCGTCACACTGGGTCCACCGACGTTGGCCATTAGCCTACTAGAGCCCTGTCACATGCCCTGCGGATATGATCCCAATACGTCAGCTTGGTGTCCAAGGTCACTCCCAGATACCTGACCGACTTGCTGGTCTGGACCCCGACGGAGCCAACTGTCATGGGTATGACAGTTGGTATCCTCCGCTTCGTCAGCATAACAATCTCTGTTTTAGAGATTGCCAGCTGGAGGCCGTGTTCGGTCATCCACCGATCCACCCTCCTCATGACTTGGTTAAGTCTGAATTGAGCGAATTCGGCAGATCTGGAAGTGATTACCGCCGCGACGTCATCAGCGTAACCTACCAGAAACACATTCGCAGGCATTTCCAGGCGCAGCAGATCATCGTACATGATGTTCCAGAGGTCAGGTCCTAAGATCGACCCCTGAGCCGCACCTGAAGTGACAGGCCTCCTTTTGACTCCTTCGTCGGTGTCGTAGAGCAACCAGCGATCCCTGAAGTAGTCCCGCATCATGGCTAGCAAGTAGTCAGGGATACGGAACGTCTGCTCAAGGGCCCGCAGGATATCTGTCCACCTCGCCGAGTTAAAGGCATTTTGTACGTCCAGCGTTACCAGCAGGACGACCGGTCTGGCTTGATGGCATGCCTCTTCCGCTCTTGCTACAGCCCCAACAACCTCTGAGATGGCATCGATTGTTGAATGCCCTTTTCGGAAGCCGTGCTGCCTGGCAGAGATATCACCAGCAGATGTCACTGCTGACAGCAGCCTTGGCTTCAGCAACCCCTCGAGAAGCTTCCCCGCAGTGTCCAGCATGCACAGTGGGCGGTATGCTGATGGATTGCTTAGGTTACCCTTCCCCTTGTCAACAATCTATAATTGATTGCGAATCGTTTCTATCCATGTTTTGTCCAATTAAGTTGTTCAAGGTGAGCTGTAGTTGCCAAAAATTTCATCGCAGCTATTATTAGCTTGTTTGCATGATTTTACATGAATTAAATTTACATTGAATTGTTTCAATTACGACCACATTCACGTTTTGTATTTCAAATATCATTTTGATATGATAAGCCTTAAAAACAGAGGTAAATTATTGAAAACAATGCACCTCAAGTTTGTCATGACATTTTATTACATAAATTTGATTTGGTATTTGAAGTTTTTGCCTCTTAAAAAAAATCCTTAAAAGATGCGTAAATAGAACTCTTCATATTCTCGCCTTTATATCTGTAAATGAAGATATTATACCTACTTTGAAAACAGCTTCAAATTTCATTTGGTCATACTGCATTTGTTTCGCTCTAATTTCGCATATTTAGATAATCATCCGTTCATCAATGCTTAAATTTTAGTGGCCTCGAGAAAAATGTTGAACTTTCAACGTGCCTGGGGGCTGGAATTTTGTAAATCTATCCATAAAGTGCGATTCGTTGCACTGTTTCAAATCAAAGTCTGAAAGTTGTTGTGAATTTGTCACAACTTTCTAAGAGATAAGCCTGGAATCAAAATATCTACCTATGTAGCTAGGTATACATTTTAGCTGCTTTGACTGATAAACAAATCCATTAAATTTTCAAATGAACTTTATCACCTCAATATTTTCTTAGTTTGAATAGTTTCGCTCCATTTCCAGACTCAATTCGATATTTCGTTGGAAACTCATCAATCAAATCAATCAAGTTCCAATGTTGATCCAACAGCGCTAAAGAAAACAGTCAAATTGAATCAAATCTCCAAAGCTCACAAAGATAATTTCTTTCTAATTTCCATCTCGATGACGAACGATCAACCGTGCATTTGGTATGATTTGTAGATTCAACGGAAAAATAATGAACAGGTAGGTGTTTAGACGCCAATATGAACGTCGCCAGTCGCCCTTCTCATTCCCGATAGGCCATCATTCGTAGACGCTGCAGTCCGATAATCACTCTATTCCATAGCCAGATGATTAGATACGAGGTAGTAGATATGCATGTAGTAAGTACATACATATATCTGAAAGCTATGGACCAACTCGTCTATAGAATAGATTTTAGTGGCAGCGCAGCAAGCGTCAGATGGAATAAAACGAATTCTTTATACCGAACTGATTGCAAATTAAACAAATAAACAACGAGGGCAATATAATGAACCTGTAAACGAAATGTGTGAAAATTGTTTTACTCGCAAGACCGTGAACAAAACACTCTGGCTACAGATACAGTTGAAAAGTATGAAAATCATTTTTGAAATCAGTTTTCAATGCTCCATATGTATTTTTCACATAATTGAAGGAAAATTGCAGCGTTGCGACGCTTGTTTTTCGCTTTTTTGATTTTGAAATTTTCTCAAAATGCTATTCTTCGCGTCTTTGTTCACCTTGATAAGCATAGAAACATGTATAGGAGTACATGTAGATGCTGAGATGGAAGTGTACACGTGCGTGTCATATACAGGTGGTAGTAGAAGTAGAGGTTAGCAATTAAATGGCACATTTAAACGTATAATGTCTCTATAGAAAATGGGATAATCAGAACTGCGGCGCCAGCTTGCCATACGCAAATTAAAATGAAATTGTCATCACAGTGGAGAAGAAAGTGATTACATATCGTTACAGACTACTTTTCATAATTTAGGATTGCCAAAACGATTGTAGAATTTTTGAAATGTTTCCCAGAGACAAGTACTTTGACGTATAAATACGGTCCCCCTCATTTGACACCGTTTGATTTTAATATTTCCTCGAAGAGCATTTTCTATTTTTTAAAAGATTATCAATAGCACTAACGGCGCACTATTCCAATGTAACGCCGAAAATGCTTTTCTTGTATGTTCATGTGTATTGTGTAATGTGTATTCAGCGACAGTTAATGGTGCATTAGACGAAGTCTGTGCTTTTTTTTGTACGGAGTTTTCTACATGGCGAGAAATTATCATAAAAATTGTGAACATGGGTATAGCGCACGATCCCAATATTAGTCCATTCACTCACTTTGCTATGCCACATTCATCGGTGAGCTCGAAAATCATTTTAAGTTTTAAGTGTTGAAGAATTAGTGTTCGTAGTCTTTTGCAACCCATTTTTGAATGAAGACAGTAGTAACAAATATTAATTAAATTTCTTTTAATTCTCTCAAAACCAAAGAATTAATTTAAGGAAAGCCATATTTTCCTTTTTGAAGCTAGTTGTATTTCAATTTCTTGACATACGAAGTGTGTTCAGAAAATAACAAGATGTGTCGTTTTTTGGATAAAATATTTATTTATTCGTCTACATTAATGTTGTCGCCTTCAAAATAGTCCCTATTAGATATTATACATTTGTGCCAGCGTTTCTTCCAATCGTCGAAACATTTCTCAAACTCGATATTTGGGACATCCTTCAGCTCTTTCAGAGATGCACTTCTAATGTCATTTATTCTTGTAAAACGGCGGCCCTTTAAGGTTCTCTTTATTTTTGGGAATAGGAAAACGTCACACAGAGCCATGTCTGGCAAATATGGAGGCTGGGGCATCGTTACAGAATTTTTTTTTTGGTAAAAAACTCCCGAACAAGCAATAAAATGTGAGCAGGCGCATTATCGTGATGCAAAAGCCATGAATTGTTTTGCCACAAATCCGGGCGTTTTTTCGGATTGCTTCACGCAAATGGCGTGAATTTGTAGGTTGTACTCCTTATTGACCGTGTGACCTCGTGGCAAGAATTCATGATGCATTATGCCATTAAAATCGAAGAACACAGTGAGCATCACCTTCACGTTCGACCGCACTTGTCGAGCCTTTTTCGGTCTTGGCGATCCAGAATGCCTCCACTGGAACGATTGAGTCTTAGCTTCGACGTCATATCCGTAAACCCATGTTTCGTTACCAGTTATAACACAATTCAGTAATTCTGCATCGTCGTTGACTTCATTTAGTGACATCTGAGCAACTTACATGCGCCACTGTTTTTGTTCAAAATGCAACAATTTTGGAATAAATTTTGCTGCCGCGCGTTTCATAGTCAAAACATTCGAAAAAATGTCATATCATGAGTCAGTCGATATGCCAACATCATTAGGGACTTCTCTAATTATGATTCGGCGATCGTTCATAACCATTTCTTTCACTTTTTCTACTTTTTCATAGGTTGTTTACGTGCTGAGGCGTCCGGGGCGTTCGTCATCTTCAACGTTTTCACGACCACCTTGGAAAAGCTTATACCACTCGTAAACTCTTGATTTACAAATAGCAGACTCACTATAGGCCTTTGTTAATATTTGACACACTTTGATACTCTTTATTTCATTTTTTACACAAAATTTGATAAAAATTCTTTGATCAATTTTTTTTAACAAACAAAAATGGCCGAACTCATAAAAAGACGTCTAACCGTAGCGGCTGTCACAGACAAAATAAACAATGTATACAGTTGAAAATTTTACCTACCGTTGTTTGACATATCGATAGTTTTCTCATTTTCTTCAGTGCCGATGGGCACTAAACTTACAAGTTTAATAAGAATATTTAAATCTGAAGGATATTAAATCTTTTCGAGATGAGTGTATTTGAATGATTACGTATATAATTAAGTCACATTTTAAGAGCAATCACACGACAAACGCTACCTGCCCCATGGGCTTAAGGTGCTAGATAACTTATTTTGACAATCAATTTATAAGAGTGTTTAGTTCTACGACTCACTTTACCCCTGATTTGACTCGAGTATTCAGGGATAGGTTAACTCAAAGCTCGATGTGCGATCGAATCTGGATCCGAACCAGGTACCCCACACACTAGAAGTCAGTGCTTTACTCACTATTACATTGCACAAGGTATATGGGTAGTTTGAACCTTAGATAAACGTGGGATGTGCCAATGATGCAAGTCGCAGAGGACCTACAGGATTAAACCTTGACATTGACGAGGTTTGTGAGTGGCCGGAATAAAACAGTAAAGCTGTACAAGTGATCTCTGGAAACGGTCCGGTTCGATTGGTGGACCATAGTTTTTCCAACACCAATAAAAGAAAATTCAATGTATAATTTTATCACAAAGCTTTTAAAGAATGGGTAAGCCATCTGTTGTAATTGGCAAGAATATTCAACGCCAGTAGCTGGTGTCTTTTGCTGAATATTCTTTTCACCGAAAAGTTGTTTCTTGTCCTAGCAAACAATTGATTTCCAGATTGGGGTCATTTAATGAGATTGGTCAAAGACCTTTAAAGTAGTCTAGTATACATACAATATTTCAAAAATTGATAAGATACTCCAATAGCACTAAAAATGTTCTAGAAGGCTGAAGATTCTAGTGATTAGAGTGCTCGCTTTTAGTTTGTCTGGTCTTTGGTTCGAGTTTCAGTTCTAACACACCGAGGACAGCGCACCGAGCTTTGAGCTTATTTCGCTCTGAATTGGCACTTGAGTTAAATCAGGAGTAAAGTGACGCGTGGAACTAATCACTATGACTTCGTGTTTTGCTTGCGGAACACTCTGATATCCTTTTCGGATTTGGTAAATTGAGTTTTTGAAGATCTGGGTGATTTCAAGAGTCCTGTTTAGCTGATTCGTCCTTTTCTATTACTTCACACAACTTTAAGGTCTATCTTGCATCTTCCAGTCCTTCACAGAATCATCTGAATGATTTCCTTTTGAACCTTCCAAAAAATCTTTACACCAGAGTAAGTTCTTGTGAGATTCTGCAGGCGATCCACACGCTCAATTGAGGCTGTATCTTAATATCATTCTTTCTGTAGCTGTGGAACGGGTTGAACTGTCAACATCGACATCATCAGCAAACAATTTTCTCACTTCTCCAGGTAGGCTTTGTAGCTCCACTGCCTGACATCCAGATTCCTGAAACACTTGCAGCTTTCACTGCATGGTTTTCCTTGTCCACCTTTGTTAGCAGCTTCTTACGTTGCCTGCGACTGAGAGCCTTTACTAGTCTGTAGGATTCAGATCACAGTGTACCCATTCCTCTCCAGAATTATCTACTTCAATACTTCACTCCTCCTCTGTTACATGGATTTGGGAGAGGGACCACTTCTTTTGGCACGGCTGCAGTTGAACTTCCAGCCGACGATGTACTCAATTTTTTAGAACCTGCAACGATAGAAGGTGCATTCAGCAAGTTAGAAAACTTACTGGCCATGGATCACGATGATAGACTGTAATCTTTCTTCTACTACGAAAAAGGGCCTCCATTGCAGTCATACATGAGATTGGAGCCTGTAGAATCAAAGCCTCTACCGTACTGAAGGAGCCCAGGTTAGGTGAATTTATAGACTCAGTTTGCCACCTGCCACCTGCAGAGATATGTTACAATCCTTTGGGCTCATCATAATGCAGCTCTCCAGGCACTCTTGATGAGGATGATGATAGCCTGGAGTGGGTCCAGAGGGACCCTAGCACTGCGACCTCCTGGGTCTACTGTGCCTCTTTTGCGTTATGTCCTATAGGATGTCCAGGCTTCTAATGAGCCTGGATATGTTTCTTGACGGGACATTTGTGATGTCCCTGATGGAAGGAAAAGCAGAGCCAAGTAGCTCGAATCTTCTTCTCGCTAGTGCTGGACAGACTGTGAGCAGATGTTCTACACACTCTGTTGTTTCCCCACAGTATCTGCAGCGGTCGTCCTGCTCCTCACCTATCCTGTGGAGGTACTTTTTGCACGGAAGGTGTCCTGTCAATGCTCCGCATAGGGCTCTTATACCACTTTTGCAGAGAGCCACTGCTTCTTTTGTTCTTTTATTATCGAAGCCAAAGTATTTTTTTGAGTGTTTTAAACCCTCAATATCAAGCCAGTAGTCTTCAATCTTTTTCTTGTTCCATGTTTTAATTTCCTTTTCCGTATCTGCCTTTGTAAAACCCCAGTACGGAGAATGACCTATGAAGGGCATTTTTGCTCCTTTTTTGGGTCTGGTATCAGCTTCCTCGTTTTCTCGGTGCCCCTCATTGCCGGGGATCCATATCAACTCGAGGCTGTTCTGTGTTCCTATTTCATTTAGGGCCTCTCTCACCTCTAGGAGAATAGCCGAATTTATTTGATCGCGATTTATAGCCATGAGAGCCGCTTGACTATCCAATAGGATCTTAATTCTGACCCTTTTTGTGTTCCTTATCTTTATTGGTTGTGAGGCTCTTAGTATAGCAGATAGTTCTGCTTGATAGATCGTGGCCTCCTATGGGGGAGGCCACAATCTCTACAATCCATCTTTGAACCATCCGTATGCCACATTTGCCCTCCTTTGTACGAGGGAGGTGGTCCATCCTTACATTTGTCTCTTGATGGAATTGTGACCTTGAACCTCTTCTCGAATGCTGCCTCAGTTTTTATTTCCAGGCACTCTTAGTGTATTATATTGGGATACACAAGCCCCTCTACGCCGACAAAGTGGTCAAGTGGTGTAACATCAACTTCATTTTGATTTGCCCTAAAGAGATAAACCACCGAGCGAGATGTCCGAAAACTTGTCAGGAATGGAAAAACACTCTCTAAAAATTTCACGAGCAGTGTCATCATCACAAAATACTTGACGTGAACTCAAAAAAAACACTGATGTGATGACCAAAAGACCATAGCATGCATCTATTGACTTCACCATCAATTTTCTCCGCTGGGATTTTATCATATCTATGTGAATTTGATTTCAATTTCGGATCAAATATAACGTTGGTGGTCTCTCACACATTTTTCAATCAATACAAGATGGCAACAGAATTGTAACCGGTTTGTTCCTAATTGCATCGAATATCGACTAATCAGAATATTCAATAACAAATCGAAATGAATTCCGGTGTTAATGAAAAACGAAAAAAATATGGATATGTATGTATATAGTACGTGTCAATGTACAGGTATTAATCGTATGTGAGATTGATACGTACTTGAATGTTCATGATTACTGTGAAACTGTACAAGCTCGGAGCATTCGTAGATACAAAGTGATATCTGGTGCATTGTGGTGCATGCAGTCACGTGCAATGCAGAATGGTATTTACTAAACTTTTCGTATGGACACTTGTAGGAACACGGGCATGTAACCGGATGATATTAGTGATGAAGTAACTGAACAATTGTATTCAAATGCAATACTTAATTGCATCGTATATATTAATCTGAGTAAAATTGTGTTTATGGTATCTTTATTGATATACTCTGTGCGAGCTTTATTTGAAGTAATCAGCACAAATGATTTTAATGTTCATTGCAGTCATGATATCTAAGAAACCTTGTATAATTTTATCTAGATTATATAGAGCGGTAATTATAATTATTTTTCCATTCTAAAGTGTACGTTTTACACATTCAATTAAGAAAAAAAATACTTGTTGATGGAAACTAATAATGTAATTACACTTTATCTGATTCACTTAGCATTCGGACCAAAAAAAGAGGAGGCTATGATTTTGGGTAAAATCGTAACCTCTTCCTTTTTTAAGCAGAAGATCTGCAATAAATCAAAACAAAAAATATTTCTCTATACTTTCAAAATAAGAAGATATTTTCTTTAACTCTTAGAAAGAAACTAATGCACACGACTATAAGTATATAAACATTATGTATATATATATTTAAAAAATTCAAAGAATAGTGCCTCCATTTTCAGATATTTTCAAATTTATCGTGCTTTTCACTTCTGAACCCGGTAGCTCCCAAGTTCGAAAACTAAGTTGTCCAAAAATGGAGTAGACAGTTGAAGGATTGGTAAACGTAGTAGTAGTCCAAAAAAGTTTCAATCACTGGTTTGTGAGATTCCTCAAGTGTTGATGCTTCTCGCGCGCCCTGCTCTGGAATCTTAGGATGTCTATGATGTACAGTTCAGTGTTTTCGAAGAGTTTTATGGAGCTTTATGGGGTACGTACAGCTCGGCGAGGAAAATCATGCGAGTCGGCCCTTCATTCTTTGGTGGCCAGAGTTGAAGGAACGATCTCAAATGGTGAGTATGCGTTGGGGGTATTTGTGGACATTGATGGGGCCTTTGATTGGGCGTCCTTTGTAGAACTATGTGGTGCTGCGAAAGGTCATGGCGTGGATTATGTCTTAGTTAAGTAGATATATGCCATGCTGACGCAGAGATGGTTGCTGGCGGAAGCTGGATCCGACTGCTACTTAAGAACAGAGGCGACAAATGGATGCCCTCAAGGGCATCCATTTGTCGCCTTTGTTAGGCATTTTTTGCAGCATTTGTTATAGCGACTTTGTTCAGCTAACTCATTTGCGTACCGTTTTCCTGTTGAGCTGTTTTGTTCAATTTTTCACTGTCGCAGTTAGGGTGCGTCATCACTTTTATTTTAGTCTTGTACATCTTAGTATTATTTTTACGCACTTTATTATAACTACTATCTGGAATTTCAATATTTCTCTCCAGTTCTCTGCAACGTAGCTCTCTTTGGATTTCGCTCGCCTCTTGCTTCTGCTGTCACTTTGCTGTGAATATCCTTTGGCTCTGACCTATTGCTCAGTTATGTAACTTGTGTCATTTCCTTTGCTGTATTTGCTCTTTACGTCTTTACCAATATTAAAATTACCTAAAATCACGTCGTAATCGACTAGGCCAAAAGAGAGAATCGACTAGGCCTCTTAAGGGGGCAGGTACACTTAGAATTTTGAGAAAATTGACTTTATTTTCTTTCATTTTCTAAAAGTAGCATATTTCAAAAGCATTCTCTGCAAATTTCAGACGAATCGGACAATTTTTTATGGAGATAAACAACTTTGAATGAAGTCGTCTCTAATGCATATAGCGTTTTTTGCATGCTCTAAAAGCATTTTTCTCGAAACTATGTTTTCGAAGTCGGTGATCACTGTAGCTTAAAAACGGCTTTATCGATCAGCATGAAATTTTCCTCACTTATTTTATATGTAATTACCCTCCGGATGAACGAAGGATTTTTCGATTGGACGATATTTTTTTTCAATAGCCGAAAATGTGAGTGAAATTTTGTTCGATAATACAATTTTGAATTTCAACAACCGCTAGTTTTCAAAAAATCAAAGTCTGCCAAAGTTCTTGCTCATCATCAACTAATAATCCCCGATTTTTTTTATTTCGGATGATTCAGTGACAAGCTATAGTGATCACGGCAAAACAATTTTTTTTGACGCCGCGAAAATTTACTCTATTTCAACTAATTTTCAACTTTTTGCCTTGAAAAAATTACAATAGCTTCTACAAATATATTCCTTTAAAGTAAAAAAATATTTGTTATTAATTATTTTAAAGTGTGTAAAAAATATCCTAAAAAAGAGCTTTTTTGGACGTCTCAAGTATACCTAACCCTTAAATGGGTATATTGGAGTAGAGCGTTAGTACCCAGAGACATTTCATTCAAATATTATGCAAAATACTAAATCCGTCCCTGCGTACGGACTTATAAATACTCAAGTATTCTATTTAACACCGGGTGTAGAATCCTGCCTATAGACTTAAAAATTGGGAGCATATTTGTAGATTCCTGCGTATATTAATACCCAAAAAGATACAGGCGTGATCTGAAACAGCGGCGCATCTTAAACTACCTTCAACCATGTTCTGGTCCTTAATGTGGTGTTAATTAAAAGTGCTTGCTACCAAACTTTCAAAAAAAAAAAAAAAATATGGTAAGCATCTACAAATGAGAGAAAAGGAATGAAAATATAGTTTATTTCTCGACAAGAAATCCATAAAATTTATCGAATAAAATAATTCAGGTCACGAATATTCCAAAATCACATTTCGAAACACATTAACAACCAAATGAATCTTTACTTCACACACCAATCATTCCCGCTAAACCGACTAGCTCATGTGTTGACAAACACGTGCTTTACGTCAAAATAAATACCTCAACTTGATTTCAATCATCGACCCAAAAATCTCTTCAAAAAAAAAAAAATCAACCAACCTGTTCATGAAAACCTGCAAAAACGTGACAACAACAGCCACAATACCAAACCCCCGAATAGCAAAAAAAAAATAATCGCCTAAAAGATCAACAACCAAAGGTGTGTCTGGCAAGTCCCCGTCATTTTAGAATCATTGGCGGTGACTGACTTTTTGTAATGCAGAGAAGTTTTATCAGCAATCTACCTGTAGGGATTACCGCCTTTCCACCTTTTATCTACCTTATCTTATCTATTGTGCTGGTCGTTTCTGAAATCTTGATCCTCCCGAGAATCGATCCTGATCGTTTATGATGCGATGACCTTTTTGTCGTTACCTTGTTTGTTGGCTACCTCGAATCGAACGACGGTTCCGAAGGACATTGGTAATGTGAAATCTATTGGTCAGGTCGCAAGTTAATTTCATGGCATTTTGGGATGGACATGTTGCCAAAGTGTGCATTTAGTGACGATCACAGAATATGATTAAAGCGGGGCTGTCCAGATGTGGTTAGGTTTGACCGACTGCGGTGGTTTTTTACTAGATTGGTGTTTTGTGAATCGAATCGATGAATGGTAGACAGTTGATGAAAATTGATGTTGGGGTTGATGAACTCACATTAAAGAATGGATGATATATATATATATATATATTTCACTTGCAACATCTTTGCTTATGATTTTTAAACTCTGTCGTTTTGGAAAATGGAAGTTTTTTTGTTAGCATATGGCTATCTCCTCAGCTATTATTAAAAATATTTACTCAAACAAATTTAATGAGTAGCTTAAGTCCTCCGAGCTTGTTACTAATGTTACAGAAATCAGCTGAAATTTTGAGAATACTTTGGTCTATATGTAAAATAGGTACAGATTTTACCAAATGCTAGTTATGTTTAACCCTTTGGCGCCAGTGGCCATTTCAGTGACAATGCCCCTAGAATTCTATCAACCAATGACTTTCAAAAAACTAAGTTTGCGAAATGAATGAACACGTTCGAAACGTGTTTCAAATATGGATATGATAATATTTTGGAAATTTTTAATCCTGTGTGTGCGCTAGGTACCTAAAAAAATATTGAGAAATTTGGAAAAAACTTTGAATCACGATAGCTTTTGACAGAGTTACCAAATCATTATGAAATGAAAAAGGCTCATTGATGTTAATAAGTTCTACACTATAATAGTTTTATAATTGTGATGGCAACGCTGTAGCTACGGCAACCCTCAAATCATAAACCCTCCTGAAAAATTTTCGTTTTTTTAAAAAAAAAAGCAATTCAAATATAAATCTTATGCTTAGTTTACACAGCAAAATTAAACTTTTTAAATGCCATGTCGGACAAGACCGGTAACCCTTCCCAAATTCACCTAGATATTTTAGGTATTCGAAACTTTTGTTCACGGCATCTCCTTTATAGGGCATCTCACGGCAACTCCTCTATAGGCTACCAGCTATGGTAGTTTTTGTATTTTTGTTTGTCATTTCTTTAGTAAGCGATGCTATCATAAAATATTCAAATAGTAATGATATAGCATACAATAGTAGTAGTGATAGTAGCTACAATAAGCAAAATATATGTGGATCTCAAAAATTTGAAAACTGTTGTGAGTGGTAACCCTAAATTGTACCCCTATAACATCGAATCGAAACAGAATTTGCAGGCTGGGTAGGCCTTAATGTGAAGAAGATTTAGTTTTTGGTGCTAGCTAAGAGTTGCCAGCACGAAGTATTTTTATTCTTTCTGCGCCAACAGGTGTTGCTATTAGCTGCTCATATGGAAAAAAATCTACTATGAAAATATTATAGATTACCAATGTTCAAATTTTACAATTTGGGGAAATTTTTCGGATGGTAGCCTCAAACATCTTTCTATCCCTGTAACTTTTGATGAAGTCATAATCGATGATGTCACCGTATCAACGAGCACGTGTGGTAGAATATGCATTTAAAATTTGCAAGATTCCTCTACTTTTCTTCGAACATTAATGTTTCTAACGGTTCCTGAGCGCTTGAGCTTTTTACTAATGTCCGAAGAACATTAGTATTAAAATCATTTTGGCCAAAAATTCATATGTACTATATATATACCTAGATATATATATATATATATATATATATATATATATATATATATATATATATATATATATATATATATATGTATCATCAAAAAATTTCAGTGAAAAAATTTCAGGAACGCGCCATGCGATTGAACTGAAATTTTCAGGATACATTAGTGTATATGCAGAATAGTGCCAAGTCTCACAAAAAGTTAATAATCTTTAATCCTTTGGCGCCGGCGGCCATTTTAGTGATATTTTAAATATACCTATTATTCTGTCAACAAATAGCTTTTGCAAAAACAAAGTTTATAGAATGAATTTCGAACGTGTTTGAAATGCAAATATGATAATATTTTTGACATTTTTAACCCTATGTGGGCGCTAGGCGCCTAAAATGAGATTGTGAAAATTTGAACATTTTTGAATTGCGATAACTTTTGACTAGACTATCAAATCATTATGAAACTTAAAGGACATATTGATATTAATAAGCTGTAGACTCGTGTAGTTTTTTTTATGAACGTGTTGGCAACCCTGCAGCTACAGAAGGTATTGAAATTCAAAACCTTCAGACCATCGACTCTCCTGAAAAATTTTCGTCTTTTACAGTGAAAATCAACTCATATAGAAATCTTATGCATTATTTATGCAACCAAAGCAAAACTTTTGAAATTTCACATTGGACAATAACGGTAACCCTCCGACAATTTACCTACATTATAAGTATCAAAAACTTCTGTTCAGGAGAACTCACGACCCAATTATCAGATAAAGTTGAAATTCACAGAATATATTGTTATTATGTAAAGTAAGACCAGTTCTGATAGAAGCAATTTGGGAATCCGGGCAACTCTGTGCCAGTGATGCCATCTTAAAAAATTATAAAGAACAAAAAACTGCTTTTTACCCTATGAATTCTGATTCAGTAACCAGATTTTCATGAAATTGACACAGTAATGTTAATCACTCTAAGCCGTGCTTGGTGGAAATGTGGTTGAAAAATTCGGTTGGTGCTGCCAGCTATGGTAATTTTGGTGTCTTGAATTTTGAAAATTCGCTCAGGAAAACAAAGCTTTTTGCCGTATAACTTCCAGTGCAGTCACAGGATCAAAACAAATTTCATATGATATATGGAACTTATTAAAGGCATTATTCAGAAGGAATCTGGTTAAAAAACAATGATGGGGTGGCCAGTTATTGTTGGTTTGTATTTATTTGCAATATCTTTATTAAGCGATTTGATTGTAAAATTTTCAAACGACAATGATCTTGCAGTGACAATCAACAACAAATATTAAGTTTTCGAAAGTTTGAAAATTTTTGCGACTGGTAACCCTAAATTTTTTGTACTCATATAACTTGCAATGCAGTCATCGGATCAAAACGAAAATAGGTTGATTTCAATGTGAGGCAGGTGTAGTATATTTTTGGCTTTGATGCTAGCAAAGGGTTGCCAGCGCGAGCGGTTTTTTTTGCTGTTTTCGTTTCAAAATATGCTTACATTAAGGATTCATATCGCGAACTTTTACAATAAAAATAAGTTACCAATGTTGAAATTTTCTAAGTTCTGGAAATTTTTTAGTGGCAAATATCTTTCGTTTTTTGACTCTAAACATCTTTCTATCCCTGTAACTTTCGACAAAATCATCGGATAAAATCAAAATCGATAGAGTTATTTGATTTTGACGTGAGACAATTATGGTGAGACTTTTTGTTGCAGTGCTGGTAAAGTGTTGCAAGCACTATGCATTTTCTTTGTTTGTGTTATGTTCTGCTGCTTTCAAAGTTTTGTAGTGTTTGGCTTTCCTAAATTTTGAAATTCATGTAAGTGGTAGTCCTAAAATCCTTCCCACCATATGACTTTAAATGCATTGTTAAGATCAAAGTTGTTATGCACTCGAAACAGATTGGAGCACGTCTAGTAGAATATGCACTCAAAATCTGCACGATTCTTCTATTGTGCATCGAGCATTAGTATTTCTAGCGGTTCAGGTGCGCTAGATTTTTTTATATTTGATTATACTTTGATATTTTGAAATTCATCATTGTTTTTCCATTGGTGAATACATTCATTCAAAAGTAGTCCCCACCACAACTCCTTTCAGATCTATGAGTGTGAAGTAAGTAGATACGTCGGGAGCATGTAAAGTTTTCGTTGCAGAACCTCGAGGATTTTAAATTCTGCTGAATCGAATGATACTTTAGATGATTGCTAACACGTGAACATTGGACTGACTCAGTCAAATAAATACACTAAAACGCAGACTGCTTTGTGCTCTTGAACACTTCAAGCAATTCCATGTGATTACCATATGAGTAAAAGTGAAAAAATGTATTTGAATATAAAAGGAACATAAAATTGAGTTAGCTCCTGTCTCGATTGCCTCCTCTTCCAGCTTTCTTTTTTTCTTTCACTAAGAGTATCTTTTGATTCGAAGGAACATAAAATTGAGTTAGCTCCTGTCTCGATTGCCTCCTCTTCCAGCTTTCTTTTTTTCTTTCACTAAGAGTATCTTTTCGAGCTTGAGCAGCCTAGTGGGTAGAGCACTGGCTTCTTGCGTGTGGGGTCCCTGGTTCGAATCCAGGTTCGGACGAGGGTCCGCGCACCAAGCTTTGAGTTCACCTAGCTCTGATTAGGTACCTGATTTAAATCAGGGGTAAAGTGAGTCGTGGAACTAATCACTCCACACTCGTATTCACAATGATTAAATAAATTGTAATGAAGCTCTCTACTAGCTTCAACCCCTAGACCCGTACAAGGGTTGTCGTGGGATTGCTTTATCTTTTGATGCATTTTTAAATGACATCAATTCACATTTTCAACTTTGATGATGTTTCCTGAAAAATCATTATTTTTGCACTTATTTTTTTACACATTATTTTTTATGTACCTTTTTCTCAGGAATGGTTTGGAAAATATTGCTGAGTTTTGTTTTTCTGTGTTCTTAAATAAATGTATCAAAATTGAACCGTTGGCTTTTTAGAAAGAAAAATTAAAAAAAATGTAATTAGGTATTTTCAATGTAAAAAATTTAAAAATTTAAAACTTAATAAGTAATTTAAATTTTTATTTAAATTCCCAACGGTAAAATTGCATTTGCAACCAAATAAAAAATATCAAGAAAAACCATTCATCTGGTGCTGAGAAAAAGTGCATTAACATTGATACTTTTTGATGGGATTTTTATGCGACCAGTCAGTCGCCCCCGTTAAGTTCCCCGAATTCGGAGATCTGCTATACAATATGCAAATAAATGTAATTAAAAATTGCATGTCAAGTTTTAGTTGCTCAAGTATTCCTATAAGCTTCGCATAAATCATTGCGGCGAAAATAAGCGAAACTAGCTGAAAGGAGTAATTCACACTGTTTTTCTGTTTCTAATTTTGTATTTATTTTTGTATTTCTTGTAAATGTTACATGTGTGAAATGTGGCGAGCCCCCATTGCAGCACTTTAGCCAGTTGAAAATTGGGTACTGTCTCAAGTGTTCGCATAAGTATGTTAACTTCGCTTGACGAAGCAGGGACATGTACTTATTTTACGCAAAACTATCAATAATTATACGTTATGTTTGCTAGACCTTGCTTTGTAGTCAATAGTCTATAAAACAAGTAGTTACCAATTTAATATAATTATTTAATTAGCTAATTTTAATAAAATGAATATTTCGAATAAATTGTTGAGACATGCTTCTACGTACATATTTCTTGTGTTTTTTTTTCCAAAAATTTTAACTACAATGTCCGTAAACTCGGCATGCGCATGTACGATACAAATTTTTTGATCATCTTAAGTGTCGTGAAAAGTCGCATTGTCATCGTTTACTGTTTCATTGCATGTGTATTAGGCGCAGTTGAATTTATTAGTAAAAAGTTGGTACAATCAATAGCAAATTTTGAATGCATAATATCGACGTTTAAATAACCTGTAACTAGTTTTTAGTGAAATAGATGATTATGACAAATACCACAATTACTACAACTTCAAATTGTACCGTTCTTTCAGTCATTTCAAGTGCCTGCTACACAAGTTAATTTTGAAAGAAAGTTATTATTTAGATGACGATTTTTCGATCATGAATGTAGCATGCTTGATCAATGGGTGGTCTTGTGTTTTGTTATTGCCTAAGTAGTACACCTCAAGATTAACAAGTAAGTTGCCTTATATGGGAATTATTGTGGCCCACATATCCATACCTGTCTCCAGCTAATGAAATGTTGAATCTGATGCATCATTTTTCTGTATTTTGTCAAAATTTGACTGCGAACATTTTCAAACTTATAGGTTCTTCAACGAAGAGTCATCAAGCAAGTGTTATTGATTGATTTATGAAATTTTACTGAATTAAAGCTACATAGACGTAGATAATCAATTTTTAATTTACCTAACGTAGTAGGTAGAACATTGGCTCCTGGTGTGTGGGGTTCCTGGTTCGAATCCACGTTCAGACGAGAGGCCGCGCATCGAACTTTGAGTTTACGTAGCTCTGGATCAGTTAATCAAGAGTTGAATGAGTAATTGAATTGATCACTCCACATTCATATAAAACTGATTGTCAATTTGCAAATTAAGCTCTCTATCAGCTTAAACTCTTAGACTCGATAAGGGTTGTAATTCTTGCGAGTGGTAGCTCTTAAGGCGACATAGCACCTTCAAATTGAAAAAAAAATTTATTTTCAAAGGCTTGTTTTTAATTGAATAAAAAGACATATCTTAATGAAACTTTTTACACATACTTTATATGTCTTAGACTACATAAACAAAATTGTTAAAAATGTTTTGTGGCCCCCTGTCGCCTGTTACAATTTTTTGGAAAATACACCAAAAAAACCTGGCGTGCATGATAACTGCCCTCAGGAAAGTCTGAAAAAAAAAACAAAAACGGGGTTTTGACCAGCATCAAAGCGGCCTTGGAATGAACTAAAAAAATAACAAAAATGGCGGCGTTTTTTCGAAAATCGAGTTTTTTTTCCCCCAAAAATCGGCTATAACTAAAAAAGTTTAATGCCGATTTTTTCATCCGAGGTTCATTCTGAGCATTAACATGTGCAAATTAACGTGTTAAAATTTCAAAACGATTGGATAATATTGTTTTTCTTAATCATGCACGCCAACTTGAAAAACGTTGTTTCGAGAAAATCGCATTTCAAGTTAAAATTCAATATTTTTTGCAATAAATCTTATCGAAAATTAATCTGCGATGCTTGGACCATACAATACACCTTCTTCTTGCTCATACTCCTCCTCTTCTAAAGATTTTTGCTCCCTTCGAGCAGTTCTGGCCTCTTTAGATGCCTCAGTCGAGTGTTTTTCCGCCTGGTTAATTCTTGCAGCATCTCTATGCTCTGCATGTTCCAGCGCACATTGGCCAATTGTAATTCCCATGACTTGCATTTTTTTCAAGATAGCCATAAATCCTTCACTAAATGTACATACAGAAATATTCGCAGCCATATTTAGTACGTTTTTCCCACAAAAAGTATGTTTGGGGGCCGAATTCCAAACACAAGAATTATAGCTTTCGTTATTATTCTGCACAAAACTGCCCAAGCAACGCTTTAATAAATCTTCTGATGATAAGTCATCATAAATAGGCTTTAAAATTTCTTGTACCTCATCATTTAAAGGTGGAGGATGCTTCAAATTGTTTAATGCATTATCACCCGCTGCCTCCGCCTTGCGTCAGTTACACCAAGTCGTTTCTCCAACAGGACAATAACAGTGTTGAGGGTTCTCATCAGTTGAAATTGTGTGGTAATATGCTGCCCAAATTTCCTTGCGCATATTATCAACTGAATCAGGATTTCGTCGTATTGTCAAGCCATAATGCGTGGCTAAAATTTTCATTAATTTTAGTGTCAGGTGAACTTTTTTCGGACCTTTTTTTGGAGATTCTACACTTTTTTTAGAAACATCTTTTACAGCAATTTTTTTATTTTTTTTGCCAAGGCTAGCTTATTTTTTGCTTCTTTTAAAGGAGATGACTCATTTATCTTTGTCTACACTTTGGCTTAAGTCGATGTAGCGATATAGCGAAGTGAACGAAAATCATAGAAAAAAATGATCTTGGGGCGCTTCGCTATATATACTCATAAAATTTTTTTGTTTTAGAATTTCAATTTTATATTATTAAAATCATGTTTTAAAACCTTCATTCTAACATATTCAATCAAAAAACAAAAATCGATTTTTTAAAAATTTGGAGGTGCTACGTTGCCTTAAAATCTTTCTACGCTATAACTTCCAACGCAGCCATAGAGTTTTATTTTCAAGTTAGATGTTTTTGCCTATGGTGTTGTCAAAGAGTTGCCAGGATCAGATTTCTTAAAATATTTTTCTTACCAACAGACGCTAGCGTTAAATTTTTAAATTATAATTATCTTGCAATGAAAGTAAGAAACAAATGTTCACTGGTGGCAGCCCGAAAAATCTTTCTATCCCTATAAATTTCGTTACAGTCATCGGACAAAAACAAAATGCATAACCAAAAGTCGATCCTTTTGGTAATAGTGCTTAAAAAGTTTTTCCAGACTGCCAGACTTTTTAGACTTGACTACTTACTTATTTTACCCTTAGAAAGTGCAAAATGATTAGAATTACTTCAGTTTCTTTTCTTTTGATGCTTTTAAATATAGTGGTTGATACTTTCTATAGAACTAGAACTAGAGAATTCTACCAACTAAAGTGCTCATCGCGTTCGTATTTTAAGCATGAGAAGAACCAGTGACCTGACTTTGCAAAATCATTGTTTGATTACTTGGCAATGGTTTTTTTTTTTTTAAATAAAGTCTCTGTTGCTCTGCCGTGCTGACCACGTAGAGGATCAAACTGCTGGACAAGTTTTTTTTTGTAAAAATGCGAAATAATCCGCAGATTGTAGCCTTCCGGACCAGCACATATTACACTGAGACGCCATAATTTATAGACTTCTGGCGCCATGTACATAGTCGATTTAGGGATTGCGATAAAATATAGCGCCACACGCCATAATACATGGCGAAAAGTACATAGGCCTACACGCCATGTACTATAGTCCTCCACGCCATGTACATGGCGTGGCGGACTATATTACATGGCGTGGAGGACTATAGCACATGGCGTGGAGAACTATAGTGCATGGCGTGGAGGACTATAGTGCATGGCGTGGAGGACTATACTGTATGGCGTGGAGGACTTTAGTACATGGCGTGGAGGGCTATAAGCATAGCGTCTGCTTCTATGTACTATGGCGTGTGGCGCTATATTTTATCACAAATTGACCGAAATCGACTATGTACATGGCGCCAGAAGTCTATAAATTATGGCGTCTGGCGCTATGTGTTTTTTCAGTGCATCTGAAGATTATCCAGTTTGCATTCAATAAAAGGCCACGAACCTTCTCAGTTCGGAGCATCTGGAGGTAGAGCACTTGATGTTAGGGGATGGAATTCTACCAAAGAAATTCCCGAGGGATTAATGACATCAAAGATCATATCCTCTCCTATATTCAAGAAGCTTGCTGATATTTATACATCTCCTCACACAACATGGCTGCGAGTTATAATTGTAGTGCCATGAGCCAAATTACATGGCTCATGGCACTATGTAATATGGCGTGTGGGGCCATAATTTCTGCGCCATGTAATTATGGCGCTGGGAGCTATACTGCATGGCTCAGGGTACTATGTACATAGCGTGTGGGACCATAAATGCTGCGCCATGTAACATGGGACCACGCGCTATGTAGATTCTGGCATTATGGCGCTGGGAGCCATATTGCATGGCTCAGAGTACTATGTACATGGCGTATGGGGCCATAAATAATGCGCTAGGTTACATGGCTCTGGGCGCTATGTGGATTTTTTTCAGTGTAGAGGGCCGTAATAAATTCGGAATTCGTCTACTTCCCAAAAAAAAGCTAAGAAGCTCAGATATGTTTTGTTGTTCGGGTAGTGCTTAAAAGAGAATATAGTTTCAATGTGGTCATGGAAAAGTGCTGCTTCGATGATAACAATGAAGTGCGTAAACTATCTCTAGATCAATTTTAACGAATGCGGCAGAGACTAGTTTTCTCCCTTGTGCAGCTATAACTGCGTGGCATGTCTGATTAGAGTTCTTATTGAATTTTTTTCCTTGGACTTTTATTTTAACAGATAATCAGTTTATTTCTTGTACTTTCGCCCAGCTTGAAACATTAAATAACTCCGCCCAAATTTGAAACGAGTGAGAAGTGACAAAAAGAAAACTTGTTTTGACAAGAGCGTCCAAACTTGTAATGCTGAGGTTTGTGGGGTGCACAGACAGGGTCAAAGGAGGGTAATCACCCCCATAGCTACCTTTGAAAAAATAGTTTGCACCTTTTTTTCATGTGTAGATAATCAGCTCAAACTGTATATAGTGATCAAGTCTATCGTAGATAGACCCATTTCAATCGTTTGGAGAGTCATAGACAGCCACTATAAAAACAACAATTAAAAAAACAGAAATGATCTGGTCGTTATATCCGAATAATTCAACGGAAAGTTTAAAACAACTATTTTTACCTCATTCAGGTGTACTTCAAGGTAGCTATCTTGGCCTTTTGCTTTTTAACATTTATATATCAGAATTGACAGAGGTTTTATCTGGTTTATGTACCTCATCTACTCTATGTGGACGACCTCAAAATTTATTATACTATTAAGTCGCCTTCAGATGCCAACTTTTTTCAATTAAAACTAAATTCCCTCGAAAATTGGTGCTGCGTGAACAACCTACCTATCAACATCGCAAAATGCCATGTGATTAGCTTTTCTCGAGAAAGTACGCGCGTACATTATACGTACCTTTTAAGCAATACAGCACTTAGATGGGTCGAAAATATTTTAGACCTCGGTGTGGTGCTGGAGGAAAAGCTTCGCTTTAATTTTGTTTACGACAAAATGATTTCTCAAGCAAGTAAACGACTTGGCTTCATTAAGGCAGTATTCTGGTCTACATGCTCGATTTTGAGGTGATTTTACGGACGCAATAAAAAAAAATCAGAAGCATTTTTGGTATCTATTTTTTGATCAGTTTTTTATTAACATTTTAGAAGCATAAAAATGTATTCAAAAAATAAAAAAATAAAAAATAGATGTAGATACAGGCCGGCGAAGTGAAGGCCCAAAAAAAACTTGTCTCATTGCTGACATGATTCCAACCTTCCTGGTGGTCTGAAACATACATTTTCAGTGAATTTTGTAAAAACAAGAACGTAGAATTAGTCTGACGTAGGCGATTTGAAAAAACTTTTTTTTTTCACAAAATGGCGTACATGTTAAAAAAAGAGCCGTTTTTCGCCTCATTTTTTCAACTTTGGGAATTTTTAATAAATAGTAGAAGAAAAAAATTCAAATATCCCTACGTCAGACCAATTCTAATAGTGTTAAGAGGGTTTGTGCAAAATTTCCCGTAAATCGGTCTGTTACAACTAGAGATATCATGTCAACAGTATCGAAAAAAGTAGTTTCGGGCAGTCTGACTCGTTTAATGGTATTAATCAAAGATCCCCGTCTCATGCGATGTTCCTTCTTCAACTTCAAAAGCGAAATTTTTGAGAGCTCTTTCAGCCATGCAAGCAGTTCGAACTTCTTTAGAAGCTTGAGAAGTTCGGAGCGGTTAATTCGTTGTTGATCACGTTTGTTGGTTTAGTTGGCGTGGCACAAAAATAACTGTAACTCCAAAAATAGTTCGAATCTCCAAAAATCCTTTTTAAAGCTTACTTTTAAAGGTCTAAACTTTGAAAATATGCAAACAAAAAAAATCGATTTGATCAAATTTCTAGACTAGAACACCCCCTCTTAATTTAATTGAGATGAAAATCGCAGATTTAGATGAAAAAATGCAGAGAATCGCAGATTTAGAAAAAAGAAAATAGCTTAAATAAGTTAGGTTCCCAAGATAAACATTAGATTTAATGTCTAAAAAAAATTGTTAATTAATTTAATCGGGCTCAATTTTTTCCACCCTTCAAAGCTAAATATTTTAATGCAAAGTCAAATTTTTCCATCAAAACCTATACATATATTTCAGTTTCTCGACACGTCGATAATTAGAGAAAATTTTACCTTCTTCTTCAGTGGATCTTTTATTAAAATTATACAATAAAATTTAATAAGGCTTATATTTAAACGCATTGATTAATCAGCGAAAAATGCTCGTTTCTAATTGCACCATCGATGATGACCAAGATAAAACACATGACAAAACTTTTGTTGTTTAACCTTTTTTTAACGTTTAAACTTGGCCCAATTTTGTAAAACAATAAATAAACATAAATCACTTTCAGATTAATTGCATGTATTAATCGACTAAATAAATGCGACGCTAATTTCACTTTTGTAAAATAGTGGGAAATAGTGGGTAAAAAAAATAGTTATTCGTTTATATTATATAATTAGTATTCTGTTATAAATTTTATGCATTTAAATTTTATTTAAATATTGACTGGGATCAACAAAATGTTTTAAGAGTATCTATTATGTAGTGTTCTGAAAATCATCGGAGAGGTGCATAATTTCACCAATCTTGGGTGTATAATGCCTTGAAAATTATCCGAATTTGGTGTGGATTTTAAACTAATAAGTGTTTGTTATAACCAAAGCGGTTATTCATTGATTTTTCGAAAAATGTTCTATTTAGTCCTCAAGTTGTTTATTTACACTATTCAGTGTTATTTTCTGACAACCAGCGATATAGTTTTTTGTTCAAACGCGGAAATAATTCAATTATCCTTATGGTGTTAACGAACTAAACTCATCCACTGAAGTATTATTCACATCGCAAAATAAAAAAAAAAAAAACTCCATCGCACATCAGTACACCGAATTTTTCTCATTTTAGTGTTGACCTTTGTTTAAAGAAAATGTCCAATCATATTTTAAAATAATTATATTAGTATCATATTATTTTGCCTCTTCCCTTCGTCAGTTTATAGGTATCTACTTTGAAGTTATAAGCACGAATAATTGCTTTTAATGTGTGAGCATATCGACCTTGACGCAATTCCGCAATATTTTAAACGATCAAATAGGTATCTATACAAATGTAGATAGAAATACCAAAACTAAATCCACTCACTCTGAAGCCAATTAAATATTCTCCAATTAAAATGTGCGATACCTACCCACAATGCACGCCTGCCATATTTAAAACGGCATCCCATTTACGATAATTGCCATCTTTTATTTTTCTCGTGATTAGTAATAATCGGATTCGAATTCGAAGACGAATCAATAGGCCAGCGATTGGCCGAAATCAGAAAACAATCCAGGCGCAGAACAATCGCTCTCTATCGAACTTTCGGATTAGTAGTGATCGGCTTGAGGCGGCAGAGCGAGCAGTAACAGAACAACATACCGGCCCGGCATCGCTTGGGGTGATGAATGCGCCATGCTTGGGTTCTTTGATTCGCGGCATGTATGTATGATATGATGGCAATGGCAAGCAGCCCCTCTCCGTTTGTTATCGCACATGTTAACATCTGGCGGCGATGCGATGCGGCCTGATATCGCGGCGACTCAATCAAGCGAACGGAACAGCACAGCAGCACGGCGGCAAAAAAAAACCATGCATAGTACTATGGCTGTTTCGTTCCTCACACCGTGGAAAGAAACGGGTAACGGACTCGGTTGCCGCCGCGACGCTATGCTACCACGCTATGTCGCGGTTCACATTCACAATCATCGGAGCGAAGCCACGCCTCACGAACCGTGCTCACTCCTCTCGCGCTTGATGGCCCATGGCGTTTTCTGCGTGCATTTCTTTCGCGGAAAAAGCATTAAATTCGCACAATAGTGTGGACATTGCGAGTCTCGTGCGTGAAAGCGGTTTGGATTGAGCGTGATGCGGATCGCAAAGTGAAGGGCGTCGGGGATCTCGTAAGCCGTGGAACAGGTCATAGCTCAAGTTTATAAAGATGGATTATTGGTGTAGTGCATACTATGTGTAATGTATTCAACTCTTTACTATATGTATGTAGATACTCTGATACTTGCACGTCACGGCAACCGCAATGCAACGCATGGTGCCGTGTAATGTGTTGTTTTCGACCGCAAATGGACATTGTGTCTGTACTACATGAATATAGTATAGACATTGTTGTTAATGTTTGGACCTACATATGACGAATGACGCAATCTCGGCATCTTTGAACATTATGAGCTCTTGGAATGCATTGCGGATTTGTTTTCATATTTTGTTGGAGAAACATGTGTTAGTTTTACTAAGTATTTACGCATGTACATTATTATTTATTAATAGTGATGGGCTCAAAAATGCTAAACAGTTTGAAAAAATCGTTTGGCAACAAAAAACGAACGAACAGTTTTTCCAAATAGCGAAAACAGTTTTTCTAAAACGAATTTTTTTTTCTAAAACAAACAGCATTTCTAAAACGAACCATTTTCTACAACAAATAGTATTTCTAAAACCAATTGTTCCAACTATTCTACAACGAATAGTTTTTCTAAAGCCAATCGTTTTTCTAAAACGAATCGTTTTTTTAAAACGAACTGTTTTTTTCAAACGAATCGTTTGTCGTTTTTTTCAAACGAATCGTTTTTTTCAAACGAACTGTTTTTTAAAACGAATGGTTTTTCGTTTTTTTTTAACGAACCGTTTTTCGCTTGTTTAGCTGCGGAAAACAATATTTTCGTACTTGCGAGCATTTTCGTACTTGCAAGTATTTTATTTAATATTCAAAAAGTTTTTAGGGCAAAAGGAGCTGAAATCGGACAAAATCGGCCAATTTTGGGTTAGAGTGGTTTCGGACATAACGGGCCAATACCTATTGCTGTGATAAAAAAATTTCGGTTTTGTAGGGGAGTAGGGGGTTTTTTGGCCATAGTTTGGAAAAAACTAACTTTACGGCGCTTTCGATGATTGAAAGTGTTCGGAGAGTACAATAGTGATATTTTAAGGGCAAAATTTTTTTTATAGGGGAAATTGGGCAAAAACGTCAATTTTTTTACAAAAAATTTTTTTTTGGTCTAGTATGAATTCAGGGACCAATCTGAGTTGTTTCGGGCAAAATTTCCATACAAGTCTGGGAAAAAGCGGCCTAGTTTCGAAGATACGGCAAAATGAAATCCTCCGGAAAAACTAAAAGTAGCACTAAAAGTGCCAAGGAGGATAAGGTTTAGATCCTATTTGGATCACCATTTGGCGTCTCTGGGTGTGCTGAGGCCCTCCTCGTGACTGGAGGCCGCCACGAGGGTGTCTCCAACCCTACCGGGGTTGTAAAATTAACGAAACCGCGGGAGGTAAGGTGCCCCTTGGTCTCATGTCCAGCCTTACGGAAGAGGTTGGCCCCTTAGTGGGTGCATGTTTAATAAACGAAAATTTTTTTTTATAATTTCTTAATAAAATTTTCTGCAAACTTCATGCCCCAGTGAGGTGAAGTGGAGATCCGACTGTTTTAGATTAGCCAGAAAAAGTTTGGTATCAGAGACTCAATGAAAAGTCATATAGATGACAACAGGATTAGTTGGTCCTATTTTAGTAATTTTTTTACTTTGGAAATTTGAACGAATACAGAAGGTGTTTTCTGCATATAATAAAAAGAAAAACAAATTAAATTGATTGAATTTGATTGTTTTCCTTTAGATGGCCCCTAGATTGGAGAAAGACTTGCCAAATTGAAGGTAATCGTGCACCATCACCATTCTAGCTTGGGAACGTTGTGTCTCGAGGGTGGAGGAGGGCATATTAGTCCATTTCATTACATTACTGCAAATCGTATGCATTGTATGTATACATGTACATACTTCAAATTAGTGATGGGCGTTTCTGTTGTTTTCAAAAAACGAAAACGAACTGTTTTTTTTTCAAAAACAACTGTTTTTTAAAACTGTTTGAAAAAAACAGTTTGAATTAACGAGAGGAAAAAATTTTATGCTGTACGACAATTAGAGTTTGGTCGTACTAGGATTTTCACATACTAGGTATAACTAGTACGAGTACGAAAAAATACCTGTTCCAAATACCTATTTGAAGTATGTACATGTATACATACAATGCATACGATTTGCAGTAATGTAATGAAATGGACTAATATGCCCTCCTCCACCCTCGAGACACAACGTTCCCAAGCTAGAATGGTGATGGTGCAAGATTACCTTCAAAGAATACCGAGTCATTGGTCTGTGCAGCTTGTGCAACCTCCCGCGGTTTCGTAAATTTTACAACCGCGGTAGGGTTGGAGACACCCTCGTGGCGACCTCTAGTCACGAGGAGGGCCACAGCACACCCAGAGACGCCAACTGGTGATCCGAATAGGATCTCAACCTTATCCTCCTTGGCACTTTTAGTGCTACTTTTAGTTTTTCCGGAGGATTTCATTTTGCCGTATCTTCGAAACCAGGCCATTTTTTCCCAGACTTGTATGGAATATTTGCCCGAAACAACTCAGAATGGTCCCTGAATTCATGCTAGACCAAAAAATTTTTTTTTTGGAAAAAATTGACGTTTTTGCCCAAAATCCCCTATAAAAAAAATTGTTTGCCCTTAAAATATCACTATTGTACTCCCCGAACACTTTCAATCGTCGAAAGCGCCGTAAAGTTAGTTTTTGCCAAACTATGGCTAAAAAACCCCTTACTCCCCTACAAAACCGAAATTTTTTTTTCACAGCAATAGGTATTGGCTCATTATGTCCCAAACCACTCTAACCCAAAATTGTCCGATTTTGTCCGATTTCAGCTCCTTTTGCCCTAAAAACTTTTTGAATATTAAATAAAATACTTGCAAGTACGAAAATGCTCGCAAGTACGAAAATATTGTTTTCCGCAGCTATACAGTTTTCCACTGCCAAGCAGTTCGTTTTCATTTTAACAAGCGCAAAACGGTTCGTTAAAAAAAAAACGAAAAACCATGAAAAACGATTCGTTTAAAAAAACGAAAAACCATTCGTTTTAAAAAAACCAATTCGTTTTTAAAAAACGAAAAACGATTCGTTCTAAAAAAACAGTTCGTTTGAAAAAAACGATTCGTTTGAAAATAACGGCAAACGTTTCGTTTGAAAAAAACAGTTCGTTTTAAAAAAACGATTCGTTTGAAAAAAACGAAAAACGTTTCGTTTGAAAAAAACAGTTCGTTTTAAAAAAACGATTCGTTTGAAAAAAACGACAAACGTTTCGTTTGAAAAAAACAGTTCGTTTCAAAAAAACGATTCGTTGGAGAAAAACGAAAAACGATTCGTTTAAAAAAACAGTTCGTTTAAAAAAAACGATTCGTTTTAGAAAAACGATTGGCTTTAGAAATACTATTCGTTGTAGAATAGTTGGAATAATTGGGTTTAGAAATACTATTTGTTGTAGAAAATGGTTCGTTTTAGAAATGCTGTTCGTTTTAGAAAAAATATTTCGTTTTAGAAAAACTGTTTGTCGCTATTTGGAAAAACTGTTCGTTCGTTTTTTGCTGCCAAACGTTTTTTTCAAACTGTTTGGCGTTTTTGAGCCCATCACTACTTCAAATAGGTATTTAGAACAGGTATTTTTTCGCACTCGTACTAGTTATACCTAGTATGTGAAAATCCTAGTACGACCAAACTCTAATTGTCGTACAGCATAAAATTTGTTTCTCTCGTTAATTCAAACTGTTTTTTTTTCAAACAGTTTTAAAAAACAGTTGTTTTTAAAAAAAAAAAAACAGTTCGTTTTCGTTTTTTGAAAACAACAGAAACGCCCATCGCTATTTATTAATACATTTGTTGTTTAGGTAAAAAAAAATTTTGTACTAATATAAAATAAATTATTATAAAAAACCCTAGCGCATCAGAACCGCTAGAAACACTAATGCTCGAAGATCAGTAGAGGATTTGTGCAGATTTTGAGTGTGTATTCTACCACTAGCTACTTAAGGACACACTTAGTAATGATATACCCTAAACCAATACAATTTCGTTCACTTCATCGAAAGTTACAGCGATAGAAAGGTGTTTGGGGTTGCCATCCAAAATGTGTGCAGGCCTTAGAAAATTTAAACATTGGTAGGGTTTTACAGCGGTTGGACCAAATGTGACCTGAACTAGAGCGCGGACTAAGTGAATTTAGTCAGGTGTTTACATCGACCTGACCTAAAATTTGAATTTAGTCTTCGTTTGTACATACACTGAAAAAAATCCACATAGCGCCCAGAGCCATGTAACATAGCGCATTATTTATGGTCCCATACGCCATATACATAGTACTCTGAGCCATGCAATATGGCTCCCAGCGCCATAATCTCAGAATCTACATAGCGCGTGGTCCCATGTTACATGGCGCAGCATTTATGGTGCCACACGCTATGTACATAGTACTCTGAGCCATGCAGTATAGCTCCCAGCGCCATAATTACATGGCGCAGAAATTATGGCCCCACACGCCATATTACATAGTGCCATGAGCCATGTAATATGGCTCATGGCACTACAATTATAACTCGCAGCCATATTGTGTGAGGGGATCTATAAATGTCAGCAAGTGATACTGGAGTATCGTCGATAGATCGAGAACATTCTCAGTCGGCTAAGGGCGCATATTATTGAATGGCTCCTTCGGTGACTCTAAAAGCAGCCAGCGTCTGTTTGTTGCAAGCAAGTGACTTCTCCGTGTGCTCATTTATGGTAAGTAGCACTGTTTTGACTGATTTGCTTCTTCAATGTACTATAGTCCTCCACGCCATGTACTATAGTCCTTCACGCCATGTACTATAGTCCTCCACGCCATGTACTATAGTTCTCCACGCCATACAGTATAGTCCTCCACGCCATGTGTTATAGCTCTCCACGCCATGCACTATAGTTCTCCACGCCATGTGCTATAGTCCCCCACGCCATACAGTATAGTCCTCCACGCCATGTGTTATAGCTCTCCACGCCATGCACTATAGTTCTCCACGCCATGTGCTATAGTCCTCCACGCGATGTAATATAGTCCGCCACGCCATGTACATGGCGTGGAGGACTATAGTACATGGCGTGGAGGACTATAGTACATGGCGTGTAGGCCTATGTACTTTTCGCCATGTATTATGGCGTGTGGCGCTATATTTTATCACAATCCCTAAATCGACTATGTACATGGCGCCAGAAGTCTATAAATTATGGCGTCTGGCGCCATGTGTTTTCTCAGTGTACGTGGCAGCTGTCATTTAGTTTGACTTTAGTTCATACACTGTAATTATCTTTTCATTTGTCTCTCAAGCATGATCATTTAAATGATTTTGTATCAAACGAGAGGGTTGCGAGCTTAAATTCAACGTACACATATTTATTTATTTATTTATTTATTTATGAATTTCGAAATCAACAGAACAAATGCAATTATAGATTAGACATAACAAAAAAAGAAATCAAATATATATACACATATATTTATACAAATATCCACCAGGGAAATAAAGCTTTTTGCCCATAAGGTGAACTAAATAATTTAGATGGAATTTGATGTATAGTCCGCGGACTAAACGTCTGCTGTAAACGCTATCATTGTTTACTTATTTTCTTCACTTATTTTTCAATGCTTATGTAAGCATTTATGGGTACGGAAATAACAAAAACGCCTCGTGCTGGCAGCCCTTTGTTAGCACATTTGCTTTCACATTTACCTGACGTTGAAGTCAACCTACTCTGCGAATTTCGTATTGATCAGATCACTGCATTGAAAGTTATAGGGAGACAAAAAAAATTTAGGGCTACCACTCGTAAAAGTTTTCAAATTTTCTAGATCGTAATATTTTTGTTTATTTTCACTACAAGATTACTACGATTTGAAAATTTTATGATTAAATCGGTTACTAAAGATATGCCGAAAAAAAGCAAACCCAACCATAGCTGGTAACCCTATAATTGTTTTTCCAACAAGATTTCTGTCGAGTATTGTCTACAATAAGTTCAATTTGCCATATGAATTTGGTTATGATTACATGACTGCACTGGAAGCTATAGGGCAAAGAGCTTTATTTCCCTGAGCGAATTTCCAAAATTTAAAACACTAAAATTACCATAGCTGGCAGCTCTAGCTGAATTTTTCAACCAAATTTCTATCAAACGCGGCTCAAAGTAAGATTCAGCTACTTTGTGAATTTGAAAATCTGGTGACTGAATCAGAGTTTATAGGGTTAAAAGCAGTTATTTTTCTTTGTAATTTTTCAAGATGGCACCACTGGTACAGAATTGCCCGAATTCCAAAATCGCTTCTATCAGACCTGGACTTATTTAATCCAATACATGCTGTAAATTTCAACTGTATCTAATTATCGGGTCGTGAGTTCCCGTCAACAGAAATTTTTGATGCTAAAAATATAGGTGAATTGGGGAAAGGTTACCGTTCTTGTCCGTCGTAAAATTTCAAATGTTTTACTTTGGCTATGTAGAAAAGCATAGGGTTTATATATGAGTTGCTTTTTTTTCCAAAAAGCGACAAGTTTTTAGGAGAGCTGATTATTTGAAGGTTTTCACTTTCAGCGCCTGCCCCAGCTACAGGGTTGCACGCTCATCAAAAGCAACACAAATTGACAAATTAATAATATCAATATGTTCTAAAAGTTTCATAATGATTTAATAGCTCTGTCAAAAGTTATCACTATTTAAAAAAATTTAAAATTTCCCGACCTCGTTTAAGACACTTAGCGCACGCATGGGGTTAAAAAAATTCAAAACATTATCCGATTCACATTTAAAACACGTTCGAAATTAATTTCGGTAACTTCATTTTTGCAAAAATTATTTGTGGGCAGATTAATACGTATATTAAAAATATCACTAAAATAACCGCCGGCGCCAAAGGGTTAAAAATAATAGATATAAATATAAATAAATATAATAAATTTTAGTGCATATACACCAATGTGTCCTGAAAGTTTCAGTTCAATCGGATGGCGCGTTCCCGAGAAATAGTCACTGAATTTTTCTGATCATCGATTTTAATACTAATGTTCTTCGAACATTAGTAAAAATTAATAAATTTATTCAATTTTTTACAGCCACTTAGCCATTCCACTTCCTCATATAATTTGCAAAAAATATGCTGAATATAGTTACCTTTTGTTAACGGTTGACTGAGCGAAATAAGAGGTCTTGGTTGTCTCGAATTAATACGATAGTTTTTCCGGTCAATGGATCTAGATGAAAAAGACTAGCGCAGTAAATGCTCTATGGCACAAACACAGCAATTTTGGTTTTCCTCATTAAAATCCATATCAAACGCTTAAATATTCAATACACTTCGACTTGAACGAATTTTATCTTAAAGTCGCGTTAAAAACAAACATTTTACCTATCTTTAGCCGACCGTATCAATACTGACAATAAAAAACATTCAAATCAAAAGAATTATATCAGGTTGGTTTTTGCCGAAGAAGACGTAAAAAAAACGCACCGAATGTAAATTGTAAATGTTAAAGAAAGCATTCCAGAAATCATAGAAATAACATCAACATAGACGTCCAAAGCAATCAAGTGGTCATACACCAAAATGAAATGGCACTAGAACCGAGAAAATATGCCTTTTTTGAAAATAAACCCAAAGCAGATCCAAAAAAACCAATCTGGGCAAAATTCTGTAGCGTACATCATAAGCGGAAACAGAAATATAACAAAGACGCTGATGACTTTCCAGTGTTTTAATTTCCTTCATTCACAAAGATTTTCGGGTTGTTTATCGGGTGGACGAGTAAGGTTTTTTTGTTGAATTTCTCTACCCACCAAGACGCTGAAAACTGAGCAGCGTCCGCGATGCTTTTTGTATATATTCATTGCAGAGTTTCTGTGGGCATCATATAATATATATATATATATATATATATATATATATATATATATATATATATATATATATATATATATATATATATATACATACATATATACATATATACATATATAGAAATAGAAATGTTGTTCTAAGTTATGTAAAGTGTGATTGTAAGTAAAGTTCTCCAAACATTCGTAAAAAGTTTATATTCAAACCCAAGACAAGCTTGTCTACGAATTAATGCACTCTTCGTTGTAGGACTGCCAAAAGTTCTTTGTTGTCATTGGGGCCATTTTAATCTATGTATTATGCATAGGCGTGTATTGGACTTTGAAATAGAAGGACTAATTACCTGGATTTGGTACTCACGTTCCTTAATTTTTAATGAAGTACTGTGAAGGCCCATAAAAGGTGTGAAACGAGGTAAACAAACAAATAAAATTATGTAATAAAAAAATAATATATGAAACATAAGACGTTAATGAGTAGTGGTGCAATAGAGGGAACTATTGACAACAGATGATAAATGGACTATAATCTCAGATAAAAAAAGCTCGTCCAATAGTCTGGTTTTTGATTCATAAGCTGGAGAAATAGGGCTCTTTTCAAAACATTAAAACATTATCTTCAAAAAGACATAAAAACAGAGACCTATGCCTTATTATTCACTAGCATTTAATATACAGTTATCATAATTTTACATAATTTTTCACCCACACTGGGCGCACATATTTTCTACCATCAATATCTTTCAATCGAAACTATCCATTATGATTCAAACACCGGAACTCCAGACACGCTACATCCAATTACACACCAAGCCATCTGCAATAATACAAACTAGCCAGCCAGCCAGCCAGTTCATAAGTGTTCTTCTAGCTTGGTAGAATCTTGCAATCTGGTCTGAATGAAATTCGGCCTCGAAATGCAGGTTGTTGTCGTCGTTGCCGTCATCATCACGCATACGTATGCTATTTTCTTCAACAGCAACGATACGCTCTCGTAAACATCTAAACACATCACGAAGTTGTCATTTGAGATCTTAGCTCGATGAAATCGTATTCGGTGGCATTGAAGCATTGCATCCCCAAGACCGGGTAACAAGTACCAACAATATACCCTACGGACCCATCGACACTCGATAGATAGAAATCATTCTAATACCCTCGACACTAGGCTAGATAGAAACATAGAACTGAGCAATAGGAGTGGAAGGAAACGATTTTCCGAGGATGTGATTGAAAGGTATATTGTTTTATGGCTATTAATTCTGGGCTTCATACATGTCAGATTCGTCGATTCTGTGTTCTATTTTAGCGGATATTTTACTTTTCAACAAAACTCTCCCATTTGTTATGTGAAGTCTGGAGTTAGTTGTGCTCGTACTGAGCGTATAATTGTTTGAGTGTATGTGAGTAAGTGTGAGATTGTACGGCTAGGAAAATAATGAACACATGGTTTTAATTGAATCAGATTCTGACAGATATTGACGTGTTAATACAGTTGATCATTAGATTTATGATGTCTGGACAAAATTAGCAAAGTGGAACAGGAAAGGGGAGCATTTTCATAGAATGCTGACATTTAAATCAAATTGAAGCGTATGTAAGGCACTGCAAAGCTGTAATATTCATGTATAAGACTAGCAGTAAAAATTGATCAGTTGAAAATATTCCGAATTTATTTAGTGGCATGATAGATTTGAAAAATTATAATTCGCAGTGAACACTATTCAAATTTCACTGATCTAACAAGACGGTACTACCTTCAAAATATAGATACCTGCCAAAAATTAAATATCTCTGCTTTAAGGAAAAATTGCCTTTATATTAAAATTTTTATTCAAATTTCTAATTATTGCTTTGGATTGTTTATATACCTTGATGGCAAACATGAACGTTACTTCGAAGTGACTATGCTTGATTATGACTTTGCTATCGCTTCTTCTTTTGCAGAAGGCCTTCAATTTTCACACGGATTTCCAGCATCAATTCCATTACCCACCATAGATAGCCCATCGAAGTCAATATTAAACCTAGTTCAATTTTCACATGACTCAAAACAAAAATTTAATCTAATTAACAATCCGCACTAGTAGCACAGAACTCTATTCATTAGATTGCACGCATGATCGCTGAGCCTCCTAATCAAATCGGCCTAAATGCTGGTATTTGCCGTTTCTACAATTTCACAAGTCCAGTTCAAACCGTAACGGACGAAGGGATGATTGAGAAACAATTGAAAATTCAACTCCGTCATAACCCTTAATTGAAAACTGATTAGTGAGGGTGCGACGTTGATCTTTCGATAACAATGACTGATTGCCTTCAAGATTATAAGCACGCTGGTTATATGAAATTTATATCAATAACAAGTTGACATTTTGACATGGGACGGAATAGCCTGGAAACCACAAATTTGCAGAGATCGTGCCAAACGATAAGGAGCAATTGGTCGCATCGAGTACGGAGTACATTCATACGCCATCACTTCGAGTACAGAAGGTTTGCAATTTGTGTGGTCGTTTATATGGGTGTGGGGGTCATTTATGCTGTCATCTAATTTATGCATAATTTTCGGTCCATTTAGGAGTTTGTGATTTTGATATGGCATTATTGTATTGTGTTTATGAAGCACACAGTGAATTCTAATGTTCTTGGTTGACTTCTTAATGAAGTAATATTAAAGAATATTCAGGATTAATGCTAACTAAAGTAAATTTAGATTTAGATGAAATTGATTCTCTTAAAATACCAAAGATCATGTAGGTCTCTTTGAAATGCCACTGCAAAGTGCGACGTGAGATCTATGCGAGACTAGAATGTGGGGACGATGTCTTCACGTAATTTGCGGAAAGCTTTATTAGTAAATATATTGCAGCCGAATATAATAATTTATTTGCTAGTATAGCCTCCCACATTTACTGGCTGTTGGCTAGAAGACATAATACAGGTAAGAGGTCTTTTTTCCTCAAAATTTAGATTATTTGTATGGTATTTATGTGCATTATAGAACAGATGCTTTTTTATCAGCGTCTGCGTTTGAATAACCTCTTTTTTTCAATAACCTATTGATTTGTGATCATGGTTCCCTTCTTGTCTATAAATCAGCAACAACGTATATCGTCTCTAAAGCTTATTAAAGCAGAGAATAATTGATGCGGGAAACTCGATCGTTTTGCGGAATAAGCCTCCGGAAGCAGAATCAAAGTGGAATTGTTACTGTGGGATGGTTAAAATTGAAATTTTTTTTTGACTAAGTGATTTCGAAAGCATGCACTGATTCTCATCAGACACCAACACAAAAAATTTTCAATTTTAATCATTCCATAAAAACAATTCCACTCTTCTGCAACTTCGTGATTATAGTTTCCATACATTTCATCCCAACATTCATTGAAAATCATTATGCTTAAGGCAGTTCCATCCAAAAGTTCTATTGCGAACGTTCAGTAATACTTCAGACTGTGAAACAGACGGGAACCGTACGATGCTAGTTGATGTGATATACCACTGATTTATTTATTTATTTATTCATTTCCGTTTTAAGTGAAATGAGCCCAATTACTAAAACAGAATGAGAAAAACAAGAGATAACCCATTAAATAATTAAAAAAATTACATTAATATAGTTCAAAATAAGAAAAAAGGTGAATTACGATAGCAATACAATACAAAACCAAGTATATTATAATTAACATAACAAAAAATGAAACCATGACAGAAGTAGTGATAGATAATAATGTAAAGAAGCTTAATATAAGGTTATAAAAAAAAATAAAAAAAACATAAAAAGTTTCAAGAATTAAGGCTATGATATGACGTCTAAAACTAGAGAAAGTTGGTGGAAAAGGTCCAAACTGTAGGGGTATGAAATAATGGCGAATGGAATAGAACGTCTTTTCGCGCAAACGGGATTAAGGATACTGACGAAGATCTGTCTGAGCGATTAGTTACGCGAAACATAAGCTTCGAGCCAAGGTCAGATAGCATAGGACAGTGGAGGAGCCTGAAAAGCAGACACTTGTCAAGGAACACTCGACGAGACTTTAAAGAGGGAGTTTGGACTAAGGACAATCGATCACTATACTCACAGAAATGTGAAACTTAAATAATAATGAGCGTGTGAATCTACGCTGCACGCTCTACGGTATCATTTAAATAGACAAGGTGGGGAGATCAGACCTGACAAAAGTATTCGAGGATTCTACGCTCAAGTGAAAAGAAAATATGGATGGAAGTAGTGATGTTAGTCAAACGAGACGAAGGCCTGAGGACGAATCCGGACAAACGAGCGGCCTTGGCAGTTATGTATGCGATGTGTTTATCAAATTTAAGCTTAGAGTCAAAGAGCACACCAAAGTCTTTAAATTTGTCGAGAGCTGCAAGAGACAATCCGGATAAAAAATAAGAAAACATTAGACGAGACATTTTACAAGTATAAGACATTAAGTGCAGAGTAAGAAAGTTCCTTGAGTACCACTCAATCAAAGCACAAAGATCATGATACAACAATCAAAGCGAATCAATCCGTCTGAACACCTTAAATTCATCAGCAAAAAGAAGGCAGGGAGAACGAATAACCGAAAAGAGATCGCTGATAAATACCAGGAATAACAGGGGACCCGGTCTTGAACCTTAAGGAAACCCAAAAAGACCACAGTATGGGGAAGAAGAACGTGAATTCACGGATACAAAACAGCTACGACCAGATGTGTGGGATGAGAACTAGGATAAGAGAAGATCAGATACCACATACACTGAAAAAAATCCACATGGCGCCCAGTGCCATGTAACATAGCGCATTATTTATGGCACCATACGCTATGTACATAGTACTCTGAGCTATACAATATGGCTCCCAGCGCCATAATGTCAGAATCTACATAGCGCGTGGTCCTATGTAACATGGCGCAGCATTTATGGTCCCACACGCTATGTACATAGAGCCCTGAGCTATGCAGTATGGCTCCCAGCGCCATAATTACATGGCACAGAAATTATGGCCCCACACGCTATATTACATAGTGCCATGAGCCATGTTATATGGCTCATGGTACTCCAATTATAACTCGCAGCCATGGTGTGTGAGGGAATGTATAAATATCAGCAAGTGACATTAGAGCTTATGTTTACATAATTGACTCATTTTGAACTGAAGTACTGGCTGCGATATTTTCGATACTTCGACCGGTGAATTTTCACACTGGAGCAGGAACATTCAATAGTGAGTATGTTGACTCGAATTTATCGAATTTATATTTTGTGGAATGTATATTCGGTGCACTAAAAAAACACATAGCGCCAGACGCCATAGTTTATAGATTTCTGGCGCCATGTATATAGTCGATTTCAGTCGATCTGTGATAAAATATAGCGCCAATTGCTATAGTACATAGGAGCAGACGCTATACTTATAGCCCTCCACGCCATGTACTATAGTCCTCCACGCCATGTACCATAGTCCTCAACGCCATGTACTATAGTCCTCCACGCCATACACTATAGTCCTCCACGCCATGTACTATAGTCCTCCATGCCATGTACTATAGTTCTCCACGCCATGTACTATAGTCCTCCACGCCATGTACTATAGTCCTCCACGCCATGTACCATAGTCCTCCACGCCATACACTATAGTCCTCCACGCCATGTACTATAGTCCTCCATGCCATGTACTATAGTCCTCCACGCCATGTACTATAGTCCTCCACGCCATGTACTATAGTCCTCCACGGCATGTACTATAGTCCTCCATGCCATGTATATGGCATGGAGGATATAGTGGATGGATAGGATATAGTGTATGGCGTGAAGGACTATAGTACATGTCGTGGAGGGCTATAAGCATAGCGTCTGCTCCTATGTACTTTTCGCCATGTATTATGGCATGTGGTGCTATATTTTATCACTATCCCTAAATCAACTATGTACATGGCGCCAGAAGTCTATAAATTATGGCGTCTGGCGCCATGTGTTTTTTCAGTGTAGGCTTGGAGTTTTAAAAGAAGGAACTTGTGATCAACAGAGTCAAAAGCCTTAGCAAAATCATTTACTTCTGCTGGTCTAAGGCAGAAGCGACCAAGTTGATGAAGGCTAAGAGGTTAGAGATGGAAAATTTACCTTTTACAAACACATGCTGCTCAGGAGTAAGAAAAGGATGAAATATAGGAAGTAGTCAACTGTAAACCATTCTTTTGAGTACTTTAATTAAACAAGAAAGGAGTGAAATACGACGAAAATTGGATAAAAAGGGTGATTCATTCTGAGGTTTGATTTTCAACAGGCTTTTTTGACTCCTGTCAAACTGTAATGTAATTTTTATTCAGTGTTGTTTGACTATGCGCAACAATTTTTGGTAAATGGGCTCTGAATCAGCTTAATGAAAATCCGCTGTTTTATCACGAAATTTTGTTCAGTGATGAGTAACAAATGTTTAGATCAATATATCTCAAAAACGGTTATGGTTACAGGAAAAAGCTAAATCTTTTTTGTTGGAAGTTTTTCAAGCTACAAATTCGTCGTACATTGTTTTTCTGAAGACGTAGCCATTACTGAGATATTTAGGAAAGGTCACTTTTAGTGACCATTGACCCCATATAAAAAGTGACGCAGCACTCGGATCGATAAGGACTTTTGACATTTTGTTTAACTTTGGTACTACCAAGGTTCACACCGAAATTCAGCTTTCCCCTAATTTTTCCGAAGCCCCATGTTAGATTTCCCCGGGATACTGGCTTATGTGGACTCAAGAATGCTTATGTATGCTCCAGGGATTGCAAACTGAGCAATTGTAGGTGATAAAAACATATTTTCTAAATCATATTCAATAAATAAATGGAAAAAAAAACTTTAAAGGCGTTTTTCTCGAGATGAGGTTTTTTCAGACTGCGGACACTTATTATCCGGATTGACCGAACCGATTTGAATCAACTTTAGTGCACTGCTTAATTCAAGTATCTTGTGTGGTAATCTACCACAATATAGGCCAAAAGTTAACCCAAAAAAATTTGGCAAGCGAAACAAAGTGAAAAAAAACTACGATTTTTGGAAAAATATTTTCAAACAACCGCTATTTGTTTTTGATAATTTTTTGAACAATATTTTGGTAGATTACCACGTAAGAAACATTCCTCTTTAGAATGCGTTTTGGTTTTTTCTGTTTCAGATGCTTCATTCCTGAGATTGTCTGTCCGCAGTATGACGAGGCATTTTTCGAGACGTCAACTTTGGCGCCCTCTATAAATAAGTAGAAAAATGAAAAAAATAAAAAAATACTTGTTTTTGTAATCTTCAAAACGTGTATTTTACCCATGTAAATTTGAAAATTTATACAAAGTAAAGGAAGTGAAAAAAAAGATTGAAAATTAGGCTGTTTTTTTAGCATTCGAACCGGTACTACCCCCTTAAATTAAATTATTGAAATAATATCTTATTAAATGTCTAAATAGCAAAATATAAAAATAAACTTAGTAGTTGCGAAAGATAGTGGGTGCAATATTTTGCAAATGAAACTGCAAAAGTTTCGGAGCAACAAGTGTCACAAAATGGATTTCGAAGAAGGAGGTCATGATAGATCGGATGATTAGGTTAGTCTGAGCAAAGCTTTTACCGAAAGCACTGTTCAAAGAATATACAACTTGTGAACAGCGATCAAAGGATAACTTTGTTTAGTCAGTCGCGATAAACTAAACGAGGAAGGTTATGCTTAAATAACAGGATAATTTACGTTAGATACATTCGATGGAACTTTGGTTACAACTCTGTTGAGGAGACTATACAAGGAATGCCTATTCCCATATAGATATAAGCAGTGATGAATAGATGATTAGCGAAAGTTTGACTGTGGTGAAATATTGAAAAAATATCAAAAGGCAACCATAAACTTTTGAGGCTCAACTGAAACTATCAACGACGTGCAAGTCAAATCTAAGAAGACTGCCAAACGTGACTCCACGTTCGAGCACTTTATTGCGAGTTAAGAGAAAATGATTATTTCACGACTAAATATAAGTTATTGGATAGGTCTTGAAGGTTTAGACCATGATAAAACATTTGTGTGCATACAAGGCTAACTTATTCACCTGACTCCAATCCTCAAGAATAATGACATTCGATTGGAGAAGGTAGTCCACAATCGCCCTAATTCTAGGAAATAGTTTTAAGCGTTCGATAAAAAAGAAAGAAAGGAATGCAGAAAGGTCGTTTTTTAAAAAATTGGAACAGCAGCAGGCCGAGAATTCAGCCTTGAGGAATACTAGTACATTGTCGGACAGGGGAAGATACGCGAGAATGCGACAGAAACTGGCAGCCAAGAAGAACTCAAACTATTGAAAGAACCCAAGATTTTTTAGTTTACTAAGAAGTTGTGAATAAACAGAATCAAATACCTTAGAAAAGTCGATTTAGATAGCACGTCCAGTGCTTTAGCTACGAAGTTCGTAAAATAAACGAAACTCATAAAAATTGAATGACTTTTGACAAATCCATTCTGCTCTTTCACAATTAGATAGTTATATTCATTGATAATATAATGATGTGCAGATTGCTCAGTTGTCTAAAAAAGAGATGTATACGCAGGAATCAAAGTATGAGTGAGCTCCAGCACCTATAAAGCCAGCAATACAATCAATTTACAGATGAACTACCTTTTGACTGCCCGCATGAATTTGGAATATTTCATTTACATTACTTTCGATAAGTCAGGAATAATTTTGTGTAGCAAGAGTTTTACTAACGTCGAAAAAACATTTCTAATTTCTCTGACGTCAATGGCTGCAAGAAATGAACTTTTCACACTTTAATAAGTGAAAAATCACAAATAAAACCGGTTGATGCGAGTGACAAAAATTAATTGAACTCATCAAATCACAGTGACTTTCCACGTCCCTATTGAAATAAAACGACCATTAAAAAACTAGATTTTTATAAAATTCGTATTAGATATTGTAACGAAATTACCAAATGACTCCGCATGTTTTCTAGAAAGACTTCGATGCATTAAGGTATTGACGACGCACCGGAATCACTGCACTCAGACCTAATTAAATCATTAGCACAACCAGTAGGAATGGATAAATCCACAATTACTCATTGCGCTTATCGTCGGACCCTGGCCAATAATTCAATGCAGTTTATCTTCATTACTTGATATTTTTTTACTGAAGTCATTCTAGAAAGCAGCAACAACATTGTCGAAGACACGATTAGCAAGCAACATTTTATTGTTTTTGATTATTGTCGGGCAGGCAGAGGTACCTATGGCAGCGATATGATTGTCAGTAAGTTTATGAGTCGGCGACAGAGGTGACTGACTACGCCTAGGCAATATGGCAAAGCAATGCAATCAGCGATGAGTACTACAATAGAATTAAGAACAATAATAATAAATTAACCTGTCGTGTACATTAAGAATTATAATTATTTTGTATTTGGCCGTTTTCGTTGGGTTTTGTATGTGTGTGTGTTTTTTTTTATTCGCCGTCATCGTCGACGTTCGGTTGGTTGGCATTAGGTATTGACTTTAGATTGTCTTGAGGAACATTAAAAAGCAATTATTATGAAATTTTCTGTTATCGCATTGAAACTGATAACATTCCACGGATTTGCCTTTAATAATAACATGAATCGCATTGTTTTTGAATAGATACGTCCCTCATTTGAAATATTGAAATAGATGTTACGATTGGTTTCAGTTACAGCGTCGTGATGAAGTATCGGGGTTTATGATCGACATGGTCGGGTTGTAAAATATAATGAAAGTCCAAATGACCAATTTTATCACATGAACTTTTAAGATATGATTTAACTTTGCGCCTTTGTATATTTAATCGAACATATTGCTACAGCTTTCCAACTAGACCAAAAAAACAGTATTAAAATCAAAGGATTCTCGAATGCAAGACATTAAACTAGGAAAGGAAATTTCACCATTCTCCAAATCCGAAACCAATATGCACCCAGTCACACTTTCTAGGAGTGATTTTTCATAAGAAACCTAATCATCGAAATTTCTAAGAAAGAAGGTACTTAAAATCGAATCCATGTAAGAACTGATCGTCTTGAGTCGGATGAAAATTTTCCTACGGACCGGAATTTAGTAAAATGTGCAATGGGTATTTATTTTTGTCTATTTCATTAAGTCATAAAAATATCTGAAATTAGTCATACCGACTTAATCCTTGGTCCCTTCTTAAATCCATAAAAGTAGGTAGTAGGCAGGGAAGGACTTGTTTTTGTGGCATGCATATTCAAATGATTGTCAACCAATACTTGCACGGAGATACAAGAACTGATAAATCTGGTTGTGTTTACAGTGGGTGATAATAGAATTCGTATGGATAGATACACGAGAAGTTGAATGATTTTGTTCGTAGCTATGATTTATATCTTCACAGATGAGAGATCGGTAAAGCTATCCTTTGATGCATCAATTAGTGATTTTATATCAACGTTTGGCAAGTCAAAGTTGATGTTTGATCATTTCAAAAAGACATAGAGAATTGTATTTGTAAAGATTAAATACTCAAACCAAATGTTCACAGTCGAAAAAGTAACAAACATTTTTCAACCATAGACAAATTTACACAAGTGCTGTTGTTTTCAAACTGGCATCAATATATAAAAACTGCCTATCACTTGACCCAAACGAAATGTTTGGCATATGTTTTTGTCCTTATCCTGGTGGTCATAAATTTAATTTTTCAAGGATAAAACAACTTTCCGAATCAAACAAAATGTGGCTATGGAATGAAAAATATACAGTACTCCCCGGCTAAAAACAACCCGCTTAAAAGCATTCCCCGTTTAGTGTCACGTTTTCAAGAGCTTAATTTCGTTTTCATACATCGCTCAATACATTTGTCCCCGCATAATGGCAACCCGTTTATACGAAAAAATCGGATACTATCAATAGAAATGAAAATGGGAAAAATTTCACTTCATGTTAATTTACTCGGATATTGGCAAATTGCTAGAACTATACGGACATCATCGGTTGTTTACTCAGCTGCTGTAAATTATCGGCTGATTCTAGGTAGTTTGTTTTGTGTTCTAGTTGGTATACTGGTGGCTTACACTGAGGACATCGGTTTTTCACTATCTTTTGTTGGGTATGTAATAGTACTTGTGTATAGTTTGCAGTAATTTAAAAAACATTAAATTGAATACGGTTATTTAAAAAAAATCAGCAACGGTAAGCCCAAAGTAAGTCTTTATTTGATATTTATTACAGAAGTTTCTTTAAGCATTTTAAATGGCTCCTGGCAAACGGACAGCATTGACCATAAAACAAAAATTGGAAATAATCGAACTTATTGAAAAAAATGTCCCACGAAAAGAGGTGTCGGAAAAATTTAATTGTGATTGCTCCACGATAACCAGAATAGTTCAGAGCAAAGATCACTTTCGTAAATTATATTTAGAAAATAAAAACATAAAGCGGAAACGAGTTCGTGTTGGAAATTACGATTCCATCGATAAATCGGTGTCGAGGTGGTTCAACCAGATGAGAGCGAAAAACGCGATTGTTAATGGACCCTTAATAAAAGAACAGGCAATAAAATTTGCTCAACTTCTAAATGTTCCAAATTTTGAAGCAAGTAACGGATGGTTGTGGCGCTGGCAACAAAAAGAAAATGTGAGCTTTCACCGTATACACGGTGAAAGGAATTCGGCCAACGAACCAATTGCATCTGAGTGGGCTACGAACGCTTTACCATTGCTTTTAAATCAATATTCCCCAGCAGATATCTTCAATGCTGACGAAACAGCCCTTTACTACAAAGCACTACCTCTAGGCACATTAGCCAGAGCCGGTGATAAAGTCAGCGGAGATAAAATTAGAAAAGATCGCATTACTTTACTATTCATTACCAACATGGATGGATCGGAAAAGTTTGTTTACTCTATAGGGAAATACCAAAACCCTCACTGTTTCCGGGGAAAAACTATTCCTGTGCCATATTATCACCAAAAAAAGGCATGGATGACAGGTGAAATTTGGACAAAAATAATGGAAATATTCCAATGTTCTATCAAAGCACGCAACCAAGGCCGAAATATTATTCTATTCGTAGATAACGCACCGTGCCATAAATTAGATACAGGAGTGGAGCTTCAAAATATCAAAATGTACATGTTACCAGCAAATACCACTAGTATCACTCAACCTCTCGATTTGGGGATAATTCGTTGCTTCAAAGCATATTATAGATCTAACATCTTGAGGCAGCAGTTGCTAGCAATTGAAAGAGGAGAGTCTACGGCTGAATATTCGAAAAAAATAAATTTATTAGATGCTTTAAAATTTGTGAAACGTGCTTGGTGGCTGGTTTCTCCTCAGACCATAGTAAATTGTTTTAAAAAAGCAAGATTTGTAAAGGAATGTAACTTTGATATAGACGGCGAAGTAAATGAAGTGATTGATATTCCCATCGCAGAAGACGTTTTCACAGAATTTGTCGACTGTGATGAAAATGTGGAATGTTGTGGTGTTGCAACAGATGAAGAAATTGTTCAGGAAATTGTAGATGAGCCACGAAACGGTATACTGGAAGGTCAAAATACACATAATTCATTTGGCCAGGAAAGCAGTACCCCTACGAGAGTGGATGCAATTATGGCTCTTAGTACATTGAATAGATACGTGGATAGCCTGCAGCTTAATTTAAGTACTTTCGAGCAGATGGAGAATTATTTTTTAAAGACAACGAACACAAATTTCAAACAAACAAAAATTACCTCATTTTTTAAATAATCGTATGAATTCAGGTCTTTTTTGCTTTCAATCTAATTTACATATTTGTTAGCAATCTGTGAATTGAATATTTACCTTTATGTTTGCATATAAGTCTAAAGAAGCTTAATATAAATAAATAATGAAACTATACGTGCCTATTTAATTTTGTATCAACAATGGTTAGACCTATATCAGTAATCTGTTTAGTAAGTGGCATTGAAAATATCAAAAAAGAAGAGCTTTTAATAAGATTGTCAGCTCTATCACATCACTGCGAGTAACTAAATATGCAGCATTAAACAGTGTTACAGCACCTTCATACAAGCAAATTAGTTGACAATAATCGGGTTCCCTGATATAAGTATAAAAATTGCTTATAACCGGGCTCCCTCACACAAGCATCTGCACTGTTTATAACCGGGCTACCGGATAATAGCAAAACCGCATATAATCAAGGATTATACGTGCCCACTTATAGTTGCTTATATAGTTGCTTATGTGCATTCGATGCGCGTTTGTATATTGAAAAATAAACTCATAAAAATTTAATTTAGTTGTGTGTGGTAGCAGATAATATTTATTAAGATATGAATAAATGAAAATTGTTGTACGTGAGTTGCATTTGGCTTGGAGGATAATACCTTTTTTCGTTCCGTTAAGTGCTTTGCTCTTACAAATTATTTGCATTTTGAATTTCTCTGTTAAATTTCATTTAAAATTATCTTTCAAAACAAACATATTTTAAAGAAATGAAGTATCTTTTACCCATAAGTTGTGATGTCTTTTAATATCTTTATTACCATTCATTGTTTTTCAATGATTTATTAGTAATTTAGCCTCTACATGATGCAAATCTCATAGTCTGCGGTCATATCAAAAAAGCTGCCATCATCGGACATTTCGATCACATATTTTTTGTACTACGATATGCTTCTATGAAACTGTTAACTGGGGAATAAACTTTTGCTCAATCGCTTCACAATGCATGTTTTTTTTTCGAAGTGCGAAGTAATTCAATGTATGAACGCAAAGCTTCAGTGAGTATCACTCATGGTTGCGTTAGTCGTTCGAGCTGAATTTTTCAGGACATATTGATGTATAAGTATTAAAAATTGGTCGGAATCAAGATCAAATTAAGTGAATATTAACACTTTGGCGCCGGCGGGGATTTTAGTGAACTTTCAGGTACCCTTATATTTCTATGAAAATGATATTTCCCGGAAAAAACAAACATGCAAATCAAAAATTGATAATGTTCAAGGCTTGGTTATGATAGTGTTTTCAAAATTTTTAACCCCATGCGGGCACTAAGTGCCAAAAAATAGGCGAAGAAAATTTACGAAATTTCAAATTGGTAGAGTCATCCGACCTTTACGAAATTTACAAGACATATTGATGTTTATAAGAATCTAACTTGTGTGATATTTGGTTACTATGCGGGTAACCCTGTAAATGCAGTAGGGTCATAAAATTTAATCCTTCAAACCGCCGATCTTTCTGAAAATTTTTTGATTTCTGGGAAAAAATACAAACTACAGACAAATCTTATGCTTGGCTCATCCTGTCAAATTGTAATTTTAAAAATTATTTATCGCACGAAAACGGTAACACTTTCACCAAATAAATTATTTTTTTAGAAGAAGAAGTTCTACGAAGAATTTCGCTAGATCTCATGACCGGATAATCAGATCAATGTGAACTTCAGAGGATGTGTTGATCTTAAACAAAAGCAGTTCTGATGGAAGTTTAATGAACATGCTGACAACCCTGTAACTGTGGTGCAATCCTGAAAAAAACGGGCTGCCAAATAAAAGCTGTTTATCCTATAATTTCTGATGCAAGTATTCAACATTTGTAAAATTCATACAGTAGGCTAACCGTAATGATTTGCAAGTCTGGCAGAATTTTGCTCGCAATATCAAGTTAGGGTTGCTGGCTAAGTTAATTTTTGTCATTTTTTATGAACAGTTGCTACTTTTTAATTTTTAAATGATCACCTTGTTATGTCCTACAAAGCTACGAATGTTTTAATTCGTAAAATTTTGCAATTTTTGTGAGCGGTAACCCTACAAATCTTTCTAGCCCTATAACTTCCATTGCAGTCATCTGATCGAATTCACAGAGCGAGCAGACCTTAAAGTGTAGCAGGTGATGCTAGATGAGGGTTGCTAGCTTTAAGCGCTTTGATCATTTTTGTACCGAATGACATTACCATAACATTTTCATATCATAAACACCGTACAATGAAAATAAGTAAGAGGTGCTTAAAATATCCAAGTTCTGAAAATTATGTGGACAGCAACCTCAACAATATTATATTTATATCCTTATATTTTCGAATGCAGTCATCGAAGGTAAATAAAATTCACTGACTAGGTTGATTTTGATAGACACTGAAAAAGAGGGCAGATTACCATCGAAAGATCGATATTTGTCACGAAATTCAATATATCTAGCTTCGAAAGGAAAAATCGGTTTTTTTTTATTAAAATAGTTTTTTACAAGAAGGTTTTTCTTTATTCCTTCCAAAATGAGCAATAAAATAAATACTCTTATCTCCCGATTATCTTGAAGGGCATCTTCAGAGAAAGATTTTTTTCAAAAATCTGTCGAGCGAACGTGTTTGTTTGTTCCACAATAATTCCGACGAAATTGAAACCTATAAATTTTTTCCCAGTAAAAAATTCAGAATTTTTGTTCGGATCCTTCAATTTTAAGGCCAAATCGAGACATTCGAGATCGTGGAATTCCTTCACTTTTTCATTCACCTGATGCCGAATGATCCTCATAATCTTCTAATTCCATATCATCTGGTCCATTTGAAGAAAATGCGTTATCACTTTCTTCTGAGCTGCTATTGCTGCTTAGAATTCGACGTCGTTTATCTGACGTTCCGGGCATTGTTACTCTCAATCAATTCAGAAACATTTTCTTTCATATTTTGATGCAAATAACAATCACTCAAGTAGGCAAGTTATTATTAATATTTAAATAACTGAAACCAATTAGCCTGATTTGAACAAAATATTTAACTATAAGTCCAATTTTTAATTTAGTAGTTAGATATATCGATGTATCGAGATTATTTTGCCCTCTTCTTCAGTGTCTATTGATTTTAATTCTAAACTGAACCACATCTTCTATTTATACTCTATATCTTACAAACGATCTTCCTTCCCTCTTTAACTCATCCTGTCTTTTGTACGCTGATGATCTCAAAATTTTCAGAGTGATAGAATCCGCTAGTGACTGTTCCTTATTGCAGAAAGATTTGGGTACGTTGGCTACCTGGTGCGCAGCGAATTCTCTCACTTTGAATGTTTCGAAGTAGACATGGGTAACGCAGCGCTGCGCCGCGCAATTACGTTGAAGCACTAGCCATGATACCACTGCGCTGATACCAATTGTCGGTATCAGTAGCGCAGTAACGCACTTCGGTATCAATGGTGTTGGCGCTGCCGCTTTGCAATGCCAACACCATTTGTCTTGGCGCTATGCTACGGCGCGGCGCAAAGATATGAGTTGAGTATGCTTACCTCAAGTCTGTTTGATGCAAAGCAATATACCTACGCGTACGCACGTTTCCACGAGCTTATTTGATTTGCCTTCAAAAAGCTAACACTGCGTTCAAAAAGCTAACGTGAAACTGAAATTCATTCAAATTTTTGTATGAGAGTTTTTCTCGAACGGAAAATCACTAGCATTCCAGCTCATATTTTCTTTTCCGATCGGTTCGACTCAAGCCACTTGAGTTTTACAGGCTGTATGTGTACTTCAAGCCAGCATTATGAAAAGCGATGCGATCGTGGTATCATAGCGTCATGGTATCAGCGCAATGCTGCCAGCGTCGTATGTGAGTCCGAGAAACGCAGTGAGTATCACACATAGGCGAATGAGATCATGGTATCAGCGCAGTGCGCTGATACCACTGCTGGCGCCGGTATCTGTGTATCAGCGCTTCAAAATTTGCTGCGTTACCCATGTCTATTTCGAAGTGTCATCAAATGTCTTTCGCCCACGAAACATCCCCTCTTCTCTTCTCCTACTCTGTCCTCGACTCCCCTCTCAATGTTGTTGCTAATTTCAAGGACCTTGGCGTGATCTTCGATTCCAAGTTGAAGTTCGATTTACATATTTTACACGTCACTGCCAAGGCTTCTCGTTTTTCCGGCTTCATCATTAGATCCTCTAAACGTTTTGTTAATCTTTCCACTCCTCTATATCTGTTTTTTCCTTCGTTCGTAGTGTTCTTGAATAGAAGTCTTGAATAGTTGTCAAATTTGGTGTCCACATTACGCATACTTGATTGCTGCGATTGAATCCGTGCAACGCAAATTCACCCGCTCATTGCTCTATAAGTTCAATATTCCGTATTGCAATTACAGTATGCGCCTCTCCATCCTTCAAATTCCTTCCCTTGAGTCACGTAGAGTGTTCCTCGACGAGTGCCTCCTCTTTAAACATTTCAACGGCTGTATATTGGTGGACCCCAGCATTCACCTTTCTGTTAGAGATTCGGGCCGTCCTAATAGAACATTTTTCAAATTTAATGTTATATTTGCCCGTACCGACACCTATTTCTTTTCCCCCCTTTTGCGTTTGCCTCGTCAGCATAATAACCTTAGCCTTGGTCCTCTGCCTCGAACGTTAGCTGTGTTTAAAAATATTTAAAAAATAACGTTCTGTCAGGTACATGAAATATGTCAGAATTTATTCTTTTGTTGTATCTTTTTTTTTCGGTCGATTTTGCTTTTGATTACTTTTCCTTTCTGAATTTCATTTAATTTTAATTTTTCTTTTTTTTTTTATTATTTTTTCTCTTTTTAACTCTAATGTTGTTGTGCCTTTTTTCTGTTTTTATATATATATTTGTTTTCTTTTTTTGTTATGTCTAATCTATAATTGGATTTGTTCTGTTGATTTGGACATTAATAAATAAATAAATAAATAAACCTTAAAAGAAGCTTTGAATGCTAATTACTTTTTAATGGCATGTATTTTTTTTTATTTTTTAATTACTATTATTAGCTGTTTATTCCTATTTATTTTCATATTTTATTTTCCTTTATTTATGATTAGCCTTCAGTTTTTTCCCACCTCCACCTGCTCAATTTTCAAGAAAGATTCTTTTCCAGCTCGATTGTTTAGGCAACTGATATCAATGTATAAGTCAGCGTTCTGAGTAAACTGAATAAAATTGGCACCTTTTCTATTCAGTAAAGTTAGGCTCAAAAGAACTTAAAAATATCAAGATACCTTTATTTGGGTTCGTAAAGCCGTCTTGCTTATCTTTGTGAGCCCTATCAGTTTGGTTGGAATATCGAAGGTATTAAGTAAAAATTATAAGCATAAGCAAAATGTAGATTCGAATCCAGTGAAAATTAAATATGCAAAAATTTCGATAAATTTGAACGCAGTCTTACTATTTGATTCTACATTTTATGTGAGTCATTGAAAAAATAAGTTTTTATACTTATTGGTCAATATATTGATTTGATTTGACATGAAACAAACATAAGCTGTGTTGAAATGCAATAAAATAATGGAAAAAAATCTAAAACGAAATACGACAAATTCGATTCAATATCGCCTGCAAAATATCGTATTACCAACAATTCACTAATGTATTTACTCAAAGATAACCAAAAATGCTATTATATATTTTCCGTTTGGCCCTCCAGTCAATTTTATCTTATTTAACAACAAATGGTAAAGCACAAAGTAATTGTTTGTATTTTTGGCCATTTTACGAATAAATAGCAATTCTAAGGTATCTGTGAGCATATTGAATAGGGCTGGGTGGTATGAGTTCCATATTTTGGAGGTCCGCAAATTGATTTGTGGTTACATCCGGTTGTTCTTTTAATGTGTATTGTGTTGAGTTAGTCCAACAAGTATTTATTGAAACTATAGTTTAGTTGAATGCGAATATCTATCAATCTCTAAAACTTTGACAGAATTTATTTTTGAAAAAATGATCATAGTGTAGAGTTGCTGTGATGATTTCACGTTCTCTCAAAGTCTCTTCTTATTCTTAGGGGAATAATAAATTCAAGACTATGGTCCGAAATAATAACACGCCAACTTGTCTGCGAGTGCTCCGTTTTGTTATCAGTTTGAACTTCGCGGAAGCCCACCAAATACTCATCATGGTTTCCCTTATCTTATCTTTGTGCTTCAAGGCGACTTAGATTCAGAGACGTGCTTGTACATATCAATGCTTATTGTTTGCGGATGGTACTACATGACGATGACTTATCGTTTTTACACTGAAACATACCTGCATGTATTCAAATATTGAAAGTAACTACAAGTTTTTAATGGAATCGATGATTCATAGTTTAGTAAGTAAGCAATAAATAATTTGTGCAAATATCTTGAACATCTCATTGCACCCTATAAAGTGCAGAATATATCGGCAAGTTTGTATTTAAATGCAAATAAATAATCTATTAATTGGATTGAATGCAGTATGCAAAAGTCTACAAAATATTGCAACTTTGTTTTAAAGTATGTTATCGAAACCTACCCATACGCTCTCCAACAATTACCCCAATACATCCTGCAACTTTTATTTCAAATCAATCAGACCGCCGGTGTTCGACCAGTTCATACTTAATTGGATCGATTGATTAAAAACATGCACGAAATACCTTTTGGGGAGAACAACGATTATATCCACCATTCATTTCACACCATGTCATTCTGCTTGCCAGCCAGCCAGCTAGCCACCAAGTCTACAAGCAATCCGATGGGGCTTCATATCGATATCTGCCGTCTTATTTTACAACACTGAAAATTGTGTAAGAAATTTAATATTTTGTATTTGAAAACTTGGCGAAAATATTATGTCTCTTGAACGATGTGTACGTACGAGTATCGTTCAGTTTGTCGCAATGAATTTTAGCAATTGTTGTTTTTGTTGTTTTTGCTGCAAACATGTTGTAGGCTCGGGGTTTGTGATTGCTGTTGTTCGTTCGATGTAAGGATTTGAATTGCAATCGTACACCGTCACATCAAGTGTCGCGGGGAGAAATTGCAGAAACGAAATCGAAAAACTCATGAAGAAAGTTCCGATCGATATACAGACGAGTATGAGTTTTAAATCGATCCATGTTTTCTTATAGTCGGGCTTAATCGCATTTCGTCTTGAGTTTTTTTTTGAATGAAAATCAATAACAAGTTTGAGGACTATCGTTTTTGATTTGTTCGTTTAGGGCTAGAATTTGTGGGAGACTGGGGAATGTGGAGCGATTATGTTTTTTTTTTAAATATCAAATTTGTGTACAACTTGGATTCTAATAAAAATAAATTTAATATATTATTGCCATAAATTTTCGACACGTATATTTTCACATTAAGTTTTCAGTTATAATTTAACTTATTCAACATTCGAAGCTTCCGATTTGGTGAAAGCATTGTATTGATCTGACACTATAGCTAACAAAAGTAAACCGCGTTTATTCAAAACTATTGCTACTGTTGAAAGAGCTGTTAACGCTTCACAACGGAAAATAATTCAACGGAAAATAATTCTGAAATAGTGAACAGAGAGCCGCCCCAAATAAAGGGAAAACGGAGATTGAAATGAAAAAATCTTACCAGTTCCACAACTCAATCCCTGGGGGGCTCAAGTCCTGACTCCCGATAAAAAAGGGAGTTCTTCGACAACCTTTTAGTTTTCGAATTGTAGGAAAGGCCAGAATTCGCGGTTCGAATATCTCCGATGCTCTTAGATTTGGAACAGCTAATCCAGGATGGGATGCATGTAAAAAAATTGGCCGGATTATTGTCTTATAGCCAATCGATTTAGCTTTTATCGGCATGCCCATCTTTTTGGAGAAGAGAATAAGAAACCACTTTTTTTTTTAATAGATTTTTGCGAATAGTTTGAACACACGCAACTGTGCTTAAACTATTCGCAACTCTTAGTCCTGAGCACACGTAGCTGTGTTTTGATATTGTTAACTTGAATAGCCCATTTATCAAAATAAAATCTAAGGTTGAGCAAGTAACCTTGTAGCTTTGAGTGGGTCTTGACCAGAGATTTTCCTACACCCCCCTAATACCCCCCCTGGAAAGTGCATACACCCCCCTAACACGGACAATTTCCCTACACAAAGCGAACTTTGTGTCCTTTGTTCCATAGGGACACCCCTCCTAAAATTCTGAACACACCCCCCATGAAAAATTCCTGAGAAAACCGCTGGTCTTGACTCAATGCGAATTAATGCGTATCATCTGTATTTGGAAGGATTTTAACTTGAAGATGATCCACTGGAATAGGGAGGTCAGCGGTAAATATAGTATATAAAACAGGTCCAACGATGGAACCTTGCGCCACTCCTAATACCACAGATCTTCCAAATGAATTTGCTCCATGGACGATATCATAAAATTATCTAAATTATCTATAAATTTTCAACGAGTCTAAGAACTTCTTTCATAAATCCAAGCTTAATCAGCTTGTATAAAAGACCTTAGTGCCATACGATATAGAACGCTGTTACAATATCCAAGGCACACACAACCGTTTGAATGTTTCGTTCATTCCAGTGCAACACAATCTGGTCGTCCAAGTACGAGATAGCATACTGCGTCTCATACTTTCGTCTATAGTCCAATCGATTGTCAGGTATAATGTCAACGAGCTCGCAGTAGGGAGAAATCAATTTCAACCAGATTCTCTTAAAGAGTTTCCCCAAAAGGTCAATTACTTAGTGAAGAGATAATATTTTATGCTCAATGCTCCTATACTCTAGCAGCTAGAACATCTGCAATGGGACTACGCTTTGAGTAGACTAACATTTTTGAGCTCAAAGCCCTCTATCAAAAAACTGAGAGAGTTACAAAGCGCCCTAAGTCCAAATGAAAAATGAAAAAAAAATGTTAAAGCAGGAAAAATATTTTATGGAAAACATTGTTACTATTGTATCCACATAAATTATTGCAGTAAAACAAATGTGCATCATTTTCTGTCAATAAAATCTTCGTCCTTAGTAAGAAAAACAATTTTTGCATTTATTTAAATTTGAACCTGTGTAAATATTTTTCACAACAATTATTTTGAGTGAAAATTCATAATAGTTATAAAATTGGGCGGTAAATGATAAATCAACTGCTAATAATAAATTCGAATGCTTATGTGTATCCTTAATTAAAGGTTTCATCATCTCCGCTTAGTGCAATCAATACCTAATTGAATTTAACTTTGAATTTTGCTTAAGGGGGAGATACATGTAACTGCTAAAACAAAAACGATTTTTTTTTATTGCATCAAAGTGTTCGAAATACTCTTAAAATATACCAAAAAAAGTTTTGAAGCGATATTCGTATTAGTTCTCGAGTTATAGCCAGTTATAGACAGCGCGGCGTTCCCCAGGTCGGTGGAGCTTTAGAACTTTAAACGCGTTTTTTCTCAAAGTAGTACTTTTTCAATTTCCGTACAAGATATCTCAAAAAATATTGAACCTATTCGTCTCAAATTTATATCACATGTACAAAAGAGTATTATCTCATCGTTGTAATTTCGGAAAAATAATTAGTTTACCAATGTTTAAAACGTGATTTTTTTGAAAAAAAATCGATTTTTTTTTTTAATCTAATATTAATGTAAAAATTTGATTTTTTTTTCTAAATTTTATTGGTTCACCTATGAATTATAGATCTCATTAGCATATTTTTTTTTCTCTGAACGTTGCAAGTTTCTCGGAAAAGGCGTTAAGTTGTACGAGGCTGTTTTTGATGTGTTTTTTTTCATTTGCTCGCATCGCCTCCATTTTGTGTTAAAAAGTTATTAAAAAAATATTTTCATTTACTATAAGATGTGTACTTTGAGGGTTTAATATTAAAAAATTTCTGAATAAACAATATATATATTTTAAATCAATCTGAAATTATCAATTTCTTTTCCATTTTACATGTATTTCCCCCCTTAAACTTCCAGAATTCACCCAAGTATATTTCTGCGCAAGCTTACTGATTTTCACACGACTCCAAATTTCCACCTGTTTTTGACTTTAAACGTTTCTTGAAATTATCTTCCAATGATTATATGTACACAATACACATAATTCACTTTATTCACATGAAAGCAATGCGTATGCACGTGCAAATAAAAACGTTACTTCTGCTTCGTTATTATGCGTGCTAAGATCACGATGTGAATAGCGATGCTTGCGCGTAGATTGTATGAATCCACAAATCTTAATATTCAAAACCACTGTGCTTCAATAATCTAAAGTCTTTCCTTGCTGAAAAACACATCAACTATCTAGTATTTCTTTTTCCAAGAAATATCTAACAAAAATGTTCAATCTTGCTTTTTAGAAACTACATTATTGTGAATCATCAACTAAATTTTTCGAAAATTTGGGTATTGAATTGACTCATCCTGTTGGAACAATTATGCTAGATTAAATGTATGATCAAATTAGTTACAAACTGTCTATCTCAAAAACAAAAGTCCAATGTGATTTAACTGAACCGCTCGCTAATACCGATTTTCAGCACTTACTTTCATTACCTTTCATACATCATTTTATCATTTCTTATCATTTCTATTCATTTCTTAAGCTTTTCCGTTGTAAACTTTTTTTCAGTGAATTTGAAATCTTTGGGCTGCTTTGGTATCATTAGCCGCAGATACAATGTCGAATCAATGCAGGATTGAGATTGAAACAGTCTAATGTAAACGGATCGATCAAACGTTTCCATTTGATTGTTTAATCTTCAATCCTATTCAAAGCCGGTATTGTACGCGCAGTTATTTTTGTGTATACTAATTAAGGGTAACCGGAACAAGATGGCGACATGGGTAAGAATGCTAGTTTTGACTTTTTTCATTATCTATTGTTTATTATTTGATAAATTTTTATACATTTTTATTAAATACTTTTATTTACGGGAAAAAGTGATACAAAAACCAGCATTTGAAAGAAGTTTTTGCATGTCAGTAAAATTGATGAAGATATATTATATATGTATTTATCCATTTGTCAAAAACACTAAGTAAACTGTGATATCTGTACTGCAAGAGGAAAAAAATAAAAACAAAATCTGCGAATTTCCTTCTGCCGAGAAAAAGTGATGCAAATATTAAACCTAAGAAATTGTTGTTGCAAGTGGATTTGATCTGAATCTAATTCAAAGTTATTAGTATATGATGGGGTTTTCTTAACAATGTATGAATGCTTGCAGTCTGACTAGCGTAGAACAAACTAGATTTTCCCTATATTCTTTGGTGATATCACGTCACTCTTTTTTTATTGTTCCCCGAAGGATGGGCTTACTAAGAATATTACGGGTTGCTAGTTGATCCACAAGTTCTTAAAAACATGCTCAATTGGAATCGATTGAGTGATTATGAGGACCATTTGAACAATATTTGACATTGGAGAATCATGGGTGCTAAATTATAATTAAGGGATGACTTTCGATGAAAAACTACTGTGGAGTAAGCCAATTCTACAAAAATGTGCCATATGCTTCCAAACTATGCAATTCCTGTCCCTCTAAACACAAAAAACACTAAACACAGAAAACTGAATACTTCTGAACAAACAAACAATAAGACCAGCACTACTTTATGGAAGCATTGGAATTAGCATGACATCAAAAATAAATAAACACAAACTAAAGACCTGTCAAAATTTTGCACAGGGATAAATTTCCAAAATACCATGGTATATTCGAAATATAGGCATTACATAAAAACCTGAGGAGAGCAAATAGACAAATATATACGTGACAAGGTATTGAAGCTACTATTTTTGTGTTCTTAAAATTTGTTACTCCTATGAGAAATTCTGCCTTTTTATTCTAATGTAACATCAGCAGAGCTTGAACGATATATAACAGACAGTGGTATAGCAGTGCAACAGAAATTTATGTTCTGCCCATTACCGTAATTGACTACTTACCAAACGTCCTCTGGGAAAACTAAGAATTTCGCGCCTTGCGAGCTATATAATTACAGACCATGTGGTGAAATCTGTGCAGCATTCCACAAACCAGACTCAACAATTTTGGATAGTTTGGAATTTAAACAATCGTGCAAATTTCACTGCTAGATAATAAAGGTTAACTATACTGCCACTGCACATATTCTACAAACTCCAATCATTAGGCATATGTATTTTCTCAAAACTTATCCAAAGCAGAAGTGCTGTTATACTTCTATCGTCTTATACAGTAGACATCTTTCGTGATTAAATATGTGATTTCCGTTGCAGTTTATGCATTTTTTCCTGTTTCATCTTTTATTTTATCATTAATATCTTTTACTGTGCTCAATTTTTCCCCCCAATATTGCAGGCATTCGATAGGTGGTAGTAGAATTTTGGGCAGCCCTACTCCTGACAGGTGGGCCATTGTGAGGTCCTTTTTTATGTTGGGGCTTATTAGCAACTCGATATTCACAGATAATATACTGATCAATATAAATTAAGAGAATATCTCCTGGTTTGAGATTCATTTTGCTAAGTTTGAGTTAATCTTTAAATAACAGATGAGGTAACCTAATTTTGGTGATGCCATTGATTATTGCTTTAATTTGAAAACCTTGCTCGGGAGAGTATCTTTTATGTCGTTCTGATTCGCAACTAGCAATTCTGCCAATACGAAAAGTAAAAGTTTTCAACTAATTTCATAAGTTTAATATTTAACCAACAAGTTCTTCAATGAACCAATCTTTTTTAATGAAGAATTGTTGAAAAAAAAGCAAAAAAAAATCTAAACTAATAAATCTACAAATTTCATTAAGCAATCAATTGAATTGATACATCTAATCCCACTCACTACTCTATTCAGAATTCAACGAGCCTAAACAAAGTAATACTATTTCTCATATTTACACCTCGATTCATTTTGTCTCTGCTCGATTCTATTCTATTTCATTCCGAATTTATATTACTTCCCTCATTTTTCGCCTTGTTTCAAGTTCGCCTACTAAAATGTCGTTAATAATTTCATAAGTTAAATCATAAATCGGAATATTAATTGGATTACATTTTGTCACAGCATGTTTACATGATATGACCTCGTCCGATTCTCAACTTTCTGTGTCGATAATTCAAAGTCAAGCGCAATGTGTGAGCGCACAATTGTGGCGACGAGCTGCTTTCTTTTACAAACTGGGGCCGGAACGAGCGCGAAACGACGCGAAGAAGGTTATTGGCCAAGAATATGAAAATATCATACGATATATGCACTGCAAGAACCTCACCGTAATGCCTACTCATATTTGCACGAATATATCTAATCTGGGCGATTTGTCATTTAATGCAATTTTATTACATTGCAAGTCGTTGAAGTTGACTTGTTTCTTAGCGTACAGGCTTTATTTTAAGTTTTTCGTGTAGCTTGAGGAGATGATGTGATGGTGGAGGAGTCAATTGTACTAATGTTTATTTTAATGTGTATTGTTTTCGTTCTGTTTCTGTTTGCAGTCAAATGATGAACATTCAGATCGTGAAGATGATGTGAGAGACTGTGATTCGAGTGACCGCGGGACACCGATTAATTCAACGATGAACGGAAATGGAATGGATTATACAAGGACACCAGACGATAATTCAGACATGCCGTTAAAGTAAGTAGATGAGAGTTGTTTTGGAGAGAAAAGTGATGTTTGGGAATAAGATGAAAAGAGAATATTGATAAAATTTTAGCCTAGTTTGGAGAACTATGTCAAGAAACAGTCTGAAAAAAATCCTCTTTTCTGTTCAAATTCGCTAAATTTTCGCAATATGTATTCAACAATAAATGCGTTTAATGATTTCTGCTTTTTTTATTTCAAGTCCGAAATCAATTTATTTATTAAATAAAGTTTTATTAGTTTAGTTCAAAAAAAAACACATAAAATCAAATTGTTTGAATAAAGCAAGCTGCCCGAGTTTTTTACATGATAAGAGTAGTCGATCCATGTAAGAGCGCATATAAAGGCAAAGAGTATTCACTTTGAGTGATTTTTATTTCTTACAGATTTATAAGGTATTATTTTATAATACGTTCAAAGCTCTATCAGAAGTTGTACTCATTACATTAGGAATTTTCTTATCAGAATAATGCATGCGAGCGAGGTACTGGGTTGCTTTAGGAGCTAGTGAATAGCTTCACCCTTTCTCCATTGCTTCCTTTCAATGAGCGGTCTTGCGGTTCGCTATTTGCCACAGCCACAATAGGTGTAATTCGGTGCTTATGATGGTTAATAGTTTGCGAGATTCCGCAATCGAAAACTATAATTATTTTTCTTTGATCCGTGTGCAGTTTCAGTCCCTCCATAGTAAACGTCCACAGCTCGTTCTGATCGATAATGCTATATTTCAGGATCCCCTGTGCTTCTAGCTCTTCTCCATACTTGTTTTCTTCTCAAGATAAACAACCTGATTGACATAGAGAGCTCTTAAAAAATGTGGGTGTCCTTTTCTAGAATACTACCTATTATTATTATTACTATTACCTATTACTGGATGATCTAAGTATATATACTCTACTTAAACGAAGACCGGCTTGTAATCAGATGACAGCTTGTTGAGGAATTGAATCTATCGCTGGTTCCTGTACACTGAAAAAAATCCACATAGCGCCCAGAGCCATGTAACATAGCGCATTATTTATGGCCCCATACGCCATGTACATAGTACTCTGAGCCATGCAATATGGCTCCCAACGCCATAATGTCAGAATCTAAATAGCGCGTGGTCCCATGTTACATGGCGCATCATTTATGGTGCCACACGCTATGTACATAGTACCCTGAGCCATGCAGTATAGCTCCCAGCGCCATAATTACATGACGCAGAAATTATGGCCCCACACGCCATATTACATAGTGCCATGAGCCATGTAATATGGCTCATGACACTACAATTATAACTCGCAGCCATGCTGTGTGAGGAGATGTATAAATATCAGCAAGCTTCTTGAATATAGGAGAGGATTTGATCCTTGATGTCATTAATCCCTCGGGAATTCATTTGGTAGAATTCCATCACCTAACATCAAGTGCTCTATTTGAACATTTTTGAATCAATTTACTATGGAGTCCAAATCATATTTGAACATTTTTGATTCAAAAATGTTCAAATATGATTTGGCGCCATATACGTTATCTTTTTAATTCAATGATGAAACATTTTGATTTGAAAAGAAATTTTTTATAATAAAGTGGAATTCGTACAAGGTTCGCTTTTTATTTCAAAGTGATATCTACTTTTGATTTAAAGTGATTCTAAAAAAAGTGACATTTTTCTGAGTGTAGCAAAAACATGTCGGGCACTAGATTTTTTAAATCTGCTTCTTTTTGGTCTACCACATCCGTTCTTTGATGGTAAGAAAACTAATGAAAATATTGAATTTAAGTGGCAATAGCTTGGAGCCTGGACTGCCACCAAAATTTCCGTCTTATTCACTTGAAATTTATATGAGCCCAAATGAAACTGCCGAAGTTCGCTGCAGAAATATACTTGCGTCAAAGACAAATTAACAAAAACTGTATAAAAACCAGCAAAAATAAAGCCTAGTTTGTTCATGCATTTATAATTCATTGTTAAATAATTACAGTATACGAAAACAAAAAATAATTTCATAATTTTCTTTTACAGCAGTCATCATCCACCATTTCCACAAAATCACACATTAGGTTTACTGGGTAATTTCATGGGCGTTCCTGGTCTACAAAACCTTCCAAACTTACAACACGGTGATGTTTTAGAAAAATTGAAAATGCAGGTCCGCGATATGAAAGTAGGAATGATGGTACGTATACAAAATCAATGACTTGAACTTTTGATTGAGAAAATAAATGGTAAAATTACAAAATTTTTGATTTTAAATAATACATTTGTTTCATTGCAAAATAAATTGAACACATTGCTTTCGAAATGTTTCAGGAACAAGACTATGTGCCACACAGTACATATGGACCTACAATACCAACCACCATCGCTCCTGGTTTTCCTCTCTCACAGTCAAATGGCCTAGGCCAACCACAGAATTTATCACAGTCCTCGAATACAGTCTCACATTCAAACGGATATCCATTCGCTTCGCCGAATAACAATGTTCCGAGCACCAAAGATGGTATGTTGACATGATTTTGTAGATGTGTTGAAAAATAGATTAAGCATTTTAATTTTTGAGCATATTTTAAGCATTGTTTTCATGAAATAAGAAATTTTATTTCAAATTGTTAAATTATATCAATCTCAAATTGACATAATTTACTTTATTTTTCGGTAAAATGTTCTTTAAATCAACTATGAAATGACACAATATTTAAATTATATTTTCATTTTCTTTTCGCTCCAACAGCAAATCCCAGTTCAAACGCGTCAAGCTCAAGTGAAGCATCGAATTCGTCGCAACAAAATAATGGCTACAGTTTCGAGGAGCAGTACAAACAAGTCAGACAAGTAAGAACTGAAAATATCTACAAAACTAAATTATGTGCAAAATATCTAGCGTTAGTGTAGAACCCGGAAACCATAATAGAACTTATCGATCAACACATGCTTCGAAATTAAGTCGAATATAATATCGATAGCGACATAAACAAAAATATCATCGAAACAAGAAGGGCTTTAAAATCAACCACCACCCAAAAGTCCCGATACCGTGGAGTGTGTCTTGCATGCACTGCACTTTATTTTTAGTGAGCGAATGGTCATAAAATTTTCCGTCAGTACGTTAGTGTGTATTTTTCTTGCTATTGACTATGGTTATGTCTGTCTGGCTGTCGAGTTTGTTAGTGTCACAGAGACCCAATTTTTTCGGTTTTTATGGAAGCAATTCGAATTCGGGCAGCCACTAGGCCTAATTTATCTCGTCGCTAAGACGTCTGGACGCATCTGCGGGCCAACGAGTGTGCTCTTGAAAATTCAAGTATTGGGGGAGCCGCCATATCGCGGGTTTTCTTCGGCTAGGGGACAGTGCTGCAACCTTGAATACTTAGGGAATCGTCGAAAGAAATCCGATGAAATTCCATCGTGGGTCATGAAGAGGCCTATAATTAGCTTGATTTTTATTTCTGACTTTGAATCTGTCGATGAAACTGCATACGGCTGTTGGTTGGCTGGGGGTGGTTTGTCGCGTGCCGTGGAACTTGTTGAAATTGACTTCGTTGAAGATTAATATGCGATCGTGTCGCGATTGATTTGAAAACATTGTTTATGCAGTTGATGCTATTGAATTTCGGGAATGCCTGTGGATCTAGTTTTTGTTTAGATGATTCAGTATTTTTTTGTAGACAATATATCTAGTTGACGTCTCAGCGAAGGCTGTTGAATTAAAATTGAAAATTTGCATCGATAATGAATGTTTTAATCCTCCTTATTTTGAAAAATTTAAATTTTAAAACTATATTGCACTCATCTAATGATATACATATATTAAAGTCAATGCATTGTTTAGAAAATAATCAAATAAGATGGCTTGTATCTGTATTAATTTCGCTGATCTATCAACTCCTTCGTTGTGCGACATTCTATTGAATTGAATTGAATTGAAAAATATTTTTATTATAAATTATTTGTACAATCTTAACCTAACTTACAGTTTAATTAACAAGAAAAAAAATTAAAATCTAGCGGCTATACTATTTTGGCCTGCTGGTTCTAATCGTTTTTTTTTTTGGTTTATTTTTTGACATACATTTTGTTTCTTACACACTAATGATATTACCCAGCCTGTACAGCAGCTGGGATTACACTCGTTATAGTTTCCTTAAACACGTGCGACATTCTATTCATCTGCACCGCGGCTGAAAAAACTTTATTATAATTATCCACCACAGAGTAACCAAGTCTACAAAAGCGTGTCTATCAAAAAGCGAATAAAAATGAAATTAGCATTGATTGCAATGTAAAGACTCATTGCAATCTATGCTAATTATCTCGCAGTAGTTCCCATGGGAAAGCAGAAACACCACGTGAATATTTTTTTAACTCACTTTTTCGAATTGCAAAAATAATTTCCAGTCCGGCGGCTCTGGTATACAATGCGAATGATTTCTAGGGAACCAATCGAACTTATGTACAAATACAATTGAAAGCGTTCATGGTTTCAAAAGTGGACGGAACACCTCAAAGTATACATTTGTATTTTCAAATGAGCGCAACGAAGGCGTTAATTTCATTAGGACGAACATCTGAGATTCCTCGAGTTTTTCTTCGAAGCAGTCAGTCTACGATCGGAATATAATAATCTTATAAGGGAAAAGTTGGAGTTGAATCTACGTTGGGCATGGGAGTTGATGCATTGATTGTTTCAGGATTTTCTATGCTGAAATGTATAGGTTTTGGTGATATTTTTTTTTGCAATGGTGTGGAATAAAAATGAAGTAAAAATAAAAATAATGATACATACAGTTGGTGACAGCTAAAATGAGATGGCCAAGTATCTTATGAAAAATGATCAATATCTGTCAGCTTCTGAATGAAACAATGAAAACAAGTTATTAGGAATTGCAGATTTAATGTTTATTTATCATTTAAGTGAAAAAAATAACAAAAGTAATAATGCATTACGAAAAAAAAGTAATAAAAACCCAGAAAAATGCAGATTTTAACCTCACAGCCAAAATGATGTGAAATGGTTTTTCCTAGAAAAAAATTGTTTCAAGCTCTTAATATCTAATCACATTAAAAAATATTAGCTCTAATATTTGGTGGGATAATCTTTCTGTTTAAGAATTGCGTCCAATCTGCGGGGTATCGATTCCACTAAAGATTTTGTGTACTCTGGCTGAATTTGGTTCCACTCTTCCTGCAAAGCTCTTTTAAGGTCTTGTACGTTGTTAATTGAGTGTTTCCTCATGCCTTTCTTCAACTCTGACCACACATTCTCTATAACATTTAAGTCCGGAGAATGTGGAGGTGTTTGAATAACATGTGGGCAATTCCAAATGAGCCACGCTTTGAACGAGTTGGGAGGAATACTTAGGAACATGTCCTGATAAAATAAAAAATTATCCCTTATATTCAATTTTTCTGCACTTTGTAGTAAGTGTCCTTTCAAAATATTCAAATACTGGTGTTTGTCCATGATACCATCGATGAAAGCCAAATTTCCGACCCCTGCTTGCGACATACATGCCCATACCATAACATGCCCACCTCCTTGTTTCACAGTGGCCCTTAAATGTTTTGCATTGAGCTCTGTATTTGGTTGTCTCCAGACGTATTTTCGCCCATCAGATCCAAATAAATTAAATCTACTTTCATCAGAGAAAATGACGGTTTCCCTAAAAGCAGTACCCTTTCTCAGATGCTCACGAGCGTAATCAATCCGGCGCAAACTGTTTTTGCGATTGATAAAAGATTTCTTCCCGGCAACTCAACCATTTAAATTGGCATTCCTGAGTGTCCTCCTTAAAGTTTGGGGGCTGTTTTTTGCCGACAGTCCTTTCAGCAAACTCTGCCACTTTGGGGGCACTCAATGTAGGATCCTTTTGACTCTATCGGGATCCAACGGCAATACGTCTCAGAAAAAAAATTTATTGTGAGCTTTTTTGACTCGATTTCCTACACTATTTTCGCGCAAAAAACATTCAATAATATGCTGAACCGTTAAATCACCCCTTTTAACAATCTCAGTAAATATTTTTCTTTAGATTTCCCGTTCTTGAAATTGTTTATTATCAACTCTCGCTTTTCAATATAAGAGTGATGACCCATCGCGAATTAACTGGCGTATTGTTCTTTACAGAATAATGATTTCGTTCAAAAACCAAAGTCTGACTAATAATCATCATGTCTGCAATGCGATACTCTTCCCTCACAAATGGATTATTGGAACTAGCGGTACTTTTTCTAGGAAAAACCATTTTACATTATTTTGGCTGTGAGGTCCAAATCAGCTTTTCTCTGGGTTTTTATTAATTTTTATCGTAACGGATTATATTTTATTGTAATTTTTTACTTAAGTGATAAATACACATCATATTTGCAATGCCTCACAAGTCTTTTTCTTTATTTCATTCAAAAGCAGCCAGATATTGATCATTTTTCATAAGATACTTGGCCACATCATTTTGGCTGTCACCCACTGTATATTAGTTTCAAAAATTGATTTCGACTAGAAAAAAAAATCAGTTCTATGCAATAAAGAGGTTTTTGATTATGAAGCGTAAGACAATAGATATGGAAAAAATCTAAATAATGTAAAGGTGGAAAGGGGAAAAATCTAAATGATGTATATATTATTTGTTGGTACTATTGATACGAACTGACGTTGAAAATGTGAAAATACAGTGCTATATCACTAATTAAGGATACCGAAAATATCTTTAAATAGTAAGATTTATACATAGGTTGTGTCTTACTGCAAGTGTTTGAATTATAAGAAAATTATCAAAATGACAAAGCACGACACCAAAGTATACTTGAAGAATCTTTTCTTTCTGGTTTCTTCATTAAAGTAGCTCTTGTTTAAATTGCTTTGACAATACTTCTAGTTTATTCGCTAATGCAATGACATACAATGCCCTTGCTAAAAAAAATTCACATATCTGTATATTTCAAAGGCAGGATCATTATCTCCTTACGAGCTCATGAAATTTACCTAGCAACCCTGATATCTCTCATTCATGTATGTACAGTGGATTTTTATACTCAGCTCGCTTATTTTCTGTTCAAAGATATTTTGATTAGTCGGATCCACATTTTTTGTTTCAAGCTCAGCTCAGTTGGTTCCAAATTTTTTGCTTCAAGCTCTATGTTGTAGGATAGAATTGGGTTCGCTTAAAGTTAATGGGATGTTCCAATCAGAACGTCGCTTATACTTAGCGCTTATTGTACCTTTAGGGAGATAATTTAAACATTCTCAAGTAGGGTTATTTAATACAACTAGGTAGGTCTTCCCTTCGAAGAGTTATTGTACAATAACCAATCAATTCTTCCTGCAGAATGTCAACATACAACTGATAGAATTTGGCCACCTAGTAGTATCATATCCAGCATTTATTTATGATATTTGTTTAAATCTATTTTAACAAAAAAGATTTTAAAAAAGAAAAAAATTAACAAATAATTGAAAATATTAAGTACATACATACATACATACATACATACAACTTCAACAAATTAAAACAATACACAAGTTAACACCGAAGAAAGTGCGAAAACGGTAATAGTTGAGATAGTTGAGATAGTTGAGACTTAAATTGAGAGAACGTTAGCGGAAAAGGACCAAGCTGAAGATCGTTGTATTTCCTGGGGAGACGCACTGGCGGCGAGTTAAAATAAGTTTCAGACCGCGCGAAAGGAAGAGAAAACATTAATTGAGATCTATTTGATCGATTGCCGTTACGTAAGTACAGCATATAACCAAGATCGGAGAGCATAGGACAATGGAGTAGCTTGATAAGCAAGCAATCGTCAAGGAACACTCGTCGGGAATCTAATAAAGAAATTTGGAAAAAGGAAAGACGATCACTATACCAATATACCCACAGTAAGGGATGTTGAATTTGAACAAAAATGAACGACTAAACCTACGCTGAATGTATTCCACTGCCTCATTGAGATATTTATGACGAGGAGACCACACTTGACAACAATACTCTAAGATGCTACGAACAAGTGAAACAAACAGATGGGAAAAGGTAGATATGTTAGTAAAAGGAGCAGAGGATCTAAGGATGAAACGGTACAGACGAGAGGCCTTGGCGGTATATATGGTATATAGGCAATGTGCTGGTCAAATTTGAGTTTTAGATCAAAGTACATACCAAGGTCCTTAAAATTATCAACAGTAGTAATAGAAGATCCATACAGAGTATAGGAATATATTAAAGGTGACATTTTATACGTATAGGACATTTAATGACATTTGCATATGTTCGGAGTAAAAGAATTTTTAGCGCACCAGTCGCACAGAGTACAGAGATCATATTGCAGCTGGAGGCAGTCGTTGGTAGATTCAATTATTTTGATAATCTTGAAGTCGTCGGCAAACAAGAGGCAGGGAGAACGAATATAGGAAGGAAGATCATTTATAAAGACTAGGAATAATAATGGACCGAAAATGGAACCCTGGGGAACACCGGAACGAGGACAGAAAAGGGAAGAGGTGGAGGAATGCAGAGTTACAGCACAAGGACGACCAAAAACATAGGATGGAAACCAAGACAAAAGAAGAACAGACACCCCATAACTTCCAAGCTTTGCAAGAAGAATCTTGTGATCAACAGAATCAAAAGCTTTTGACAAGTCGGTATATACCACATCCACTTGCTTCTGTTGGTCTAAAGCAGAAGTAACAAAGTTAGTAAGAGATACGAGATTAGACGTGGGAGATCTACCTATTCGAAACTATGCAGGAGAGAAAGCAGCGTGTTGTAAAGCACTCTTTCAAGAACTTTTGCAAAACAAGGAAGGAGGGGAATGGGACAATAGTTGGAAACACAGCTTGGGTAGCCAGACTTGTGGATAGATTGATAAGACAAGAAACCAATAAGCATTATAGATCGAAGTGGTGCAAAAAAACCTAATGGAGAACGGGCAAAAATGGTGCGGATTGTCGAAAATACGAATAAGGTTAAATTTTAATTTTAATAATACGAAAAAGATAAAATTTTACCTGAAAGTTCTTAACACTGGACGACCGTACAAAGATTTAAGGTTTTTGGCTGTCTTATAAAACTTGTTAAGTTGTCCAAACCAAAATATTCTCTGGCGAATATGCATCGAGAAGCTCGTGCTCGTGTCAAAACGACACGAAGTTGACACGAGCACGAGCTTCTCGATGCATATTCGCCAGAGAATATTTTGTGGGAGAGATATAAGGAAATGAAAACAGCAGTGAGAATTGAAGCAATTTGCATGAATCTGAGCGTTAGTAGTAGGGAAGGAAAACTGTGGGCACTATGGACAGATTTGACAGGCTTCTACTCCGCGAATGAAAAGGTAGAGATAGAGATAGGCCATTTGACACGTTATAACCAAAAGCTTGTAGATCTTAGGTATCGGAGACACCAAAGGGAATATCTGAGGAATATCTCTCGATTTGCTTTATTTATAGATTTTATCTTTGTAGTGAAATATCTTCACTAAATGTCGTATATGTATACGATTGTTTCATTTCCTTAAATCTCTCTGTTCTCAGTTTTAAGTAGTTTTCAATTCTAATGAAAAGAAAAGACAAATTGCAAAAAATTTTGCTTTTGAAACTTCTGCATTTACTTAGCTGTGAAGCTGTCACTTATAAATTTTCACTATGGCCGGTATTTCCCCGTCAAGCTTTCATTTGCATACCTTCATTGAATTCAAATAAATATGAGCAAATTATTTACAAAGCAAAATCATTCGAAATTGTTTAATAAAAGGTGACAGTCCATACCAAAAAAAAAACATAAAAACATGTCACATTTTTTTATTCAAAAGCATATTTGCATACTCAAAGATGGGAATCATAGTTTTTACCTGATGCGGTATTGAACCGTAATAAAGCACACATTCATTTATCTCTCAAAGTGAAATCCAACCGCGGAATTTCAATTCAAAACCAATTTTTCACCTCTAATACGACATAAATGGTCGGCCGAAATAACAATGATCAAACAACATTAATTCCCAACGATACAACCATCGCGTTTCTTCTTCGTTTATGACACACTTTACAAGTCCATACACATCAAACCGAACTGTCATCGAAAATGACGAATTTGTGATCATTGCGGAATGGCTTAAGATATTTACATGAAGCTTTTGTGTTTCGTACCATGGAAAATTATGATCTCTTCTACGCACCACATGTGAATTGTGATGTGAATATTCAATTGATCGGAGAATGAAGACGATCGCGACGACGATGACGACCTGTTAACACTCGGTTGCGGTGCGGCGATGTTCATTTTTCAGGTCGATCTGACAACACAAAAAAGCACAGTACTTGTACTCCTACTAAGTTTAATTAATTACTTGGTAATTTGTCAGATCTGACTGGACTTGAAAAAAAGCTGGGGCGAAGAGGAGAAGTTAACAATCCGTTCTGAATGTACAAGATCGTTGTGCCGTGAAGACCCCAGTCGGGGTTGGCAATAGCTTATGAGGAGAGCAGTCTTGCTTGACTGGAAGTAAGCCTGGGGCTTAAAATTAGCATTTCTAGCCGGTGACTTACAACTGCGATATATATTCAAAATAGAATAGGTGATTTTGTTTTTACATAATTTCTACCTAAAAAAGATACCGGAGAAAACTAACGATATGTTGAGCTGCAGGGTTTCGAAAGAAATCTATTTTGCACTTAAGTTTTTCACAAAAAGCGCAAATTAAAAATGAGGATGTTTAGTTCATCCAAGAACTAGCCTCTTTTTGATCAAGCGTTACTTGCATTATAGGAAGAGCAAGCAATGTTTGCTTGGAAGTTTGAAATGTAACAATGAAATGTAACATACTGAAAGATATGGCAGCCCGTTTCAATTCCCAATACTTGGTCTATTTCTAATCTCTTCGAAATGGAAAAACATTGAAGAAAAATCGAAATTACTATCAAGAAGATGCATTCCGCCGACGACATTGATTAATTACTCCATTTCACATGTTCGGTTTTGATATTTAAATCCCGCTCATTCCAAGTAATAAAGTGTAGTCGAGACACTCATTGCCGAGTACATAAAGACAGTGCGATGAAAGATTCGACTCGAATCGACTTGAATGCAATTTTCGCAGATGCACAGAGTCCATGAAATTGCCCTGGCTCTGGGTCGTCGACGTCATCGTCATTATCATCATCGGTATCATTGTGGCCATTGAAATTACCGAAAATAAATCATCCTTGCTTCGGACAACTTAATTAAAACAAACGCTGTACAAGAGCGACCGCATAAAACCGAGTGAACGGTGGCTAATGAGCAGGGACTTTTCACGGCGTGTACACGCTAAGCGTGATGGGGGTGTTTTGGCGGTGCTGGCAATGGTGGTGTTGGTTGGTGGTTGTAATTTCGTGTCTCGATTAATTTAATTGCCAAACTCACCCCCGAAATGAGTTTGGCCGGTACGTTTCGCACGGTCAAAGGAGCATAGAATTCGACGTGTCGAGGTGAGCGATAGATACGTAGTACGGTTTGTGCATTTTAAATGTTTCAAGAACAGTTTTACGATCACAACGGATTGTTGCAGTTCCCAGGCTCATCGAAATTTTATAACCTTTCCGAATGATTTCTACTGTAAGCCGGAAGATGTGCGAGGCGAGAATTAAGTGATGGCTATTGTCTGACGATTGTTGTGTTCAGGTGTGAAATGATGTATCGTCATTGTGGGATGCTGTATTACATTGGGTTTGATGATTTTAGATATTGTATATTTTTCGAAAACATCAAAACGAAATCTATGATATGGGAAAATTAAGCACATAATGTATATGTGATCCATACCATAAAGAAATTTACTTAAAGTCGAAGGAGATGTTGAACTTCCAATGCCTCTTAGCCATTGAAAACATTGAACGAAAATTAACTAAGCATTTTTCCTTATAAAATCAGAAAAAAATTAAATAAAGTGGAAAACCAGCTACATAAATCAGAGAAAGTTGTTATTTTTCTTGCACTTGAAATGAAGATGTTTTATTCAATGGAATTTTTTTAGACAGGTTCTTTTGAATATCTTTTGCTTATAAGTTCTAACTTGCAAATTGTTGCTTTAGAAAGTACAATGCTTGAGTTATTGTAAGTAAAAGTTTACTTTACTTTTTTGACATTGTTCGATGGTGTAAGTTAATTAACAGTTGCATTAGATTCTATTTTGAAGGAAAATACACTTTGCGTTCCAAACCTTTGATTCCTCGAAATGAAAATTGGGTATAAAATATCTTCTTAAAGTCAATTTAAAAATATCTTCTTAAAGCCCTGGCTATAGGAAAAATTTGTCCCTATAATTCTTTTTTCAGAATGAATTAAAAATTAACTTTTGCTTAACACAAAGATGACTTGTCTATGTCTATGAAACAGTGTTCTAGATATATTTTTTTTCCAGCTTATCTCTAGAGCCACCTCAAAATAACAGTCAAACGGTGTGCAAGACAGAGCACACATCTTAAGTCTGAAACGACAAATGAAAATATTTCCTAACTCCTAACCCAGTTCAGCTAAAATGCTAAAATGGCGAGCTTTGAAAAAATAATCTTTAATGTATTTTGTTTTGATAAATTTTGCTGCATAAAATTTACAAAATCCGCTACGTTAGTCAGTGCCTCGGTTAATGTATGAAAACTGTGCACAGAAAAATCTTCTTCAGAAACGTGGTTTGGAAAAAACGCGTTCAAATTCAATGACGCAATCAAACATAGTTTTCAGTGTCTTATATTCAGTTTACGATTCCCTCACCATACAGTTCTAATTCCTGGTTGTGCAGAAATCACTTTTCTTCCTTTTCACATCTTCTTCCCTCTGATTTGTTTGGATCCGTTTCGCCTGCGCTCTTTGTGGTCAATGGATCCAGCGTCGATTCGAGCGGAGCTTGGGTCAGCTTGCGGACCTATGGCTCTCATCGTCTGCAGGCTTCCTTCGGGTCCCTCATTGAAAATGATTATGGCCAAATAACTGGCCACTTCAACGATATGTTTCCCCGAAGGGCAATGTTTCGGACCGATGCAGACCCAGGACTTTCATCCGTGTTTCAGAGAACGCATTACCTCTACTTACAGCAGCTGTGCTATGCTTACTTCAGTTACAACAGCTGTGCTCATCGAGAGGACATTTTCTGTGTTGCGGGTGTTTCTCGCTGTCGGGATTCCTCCAAATCACCAAGTCGTAGAACTTATTCAACTCTAAAATGGCTTCGTCACTCAGTTTCCTTCCTCCTTTGCTCAAGTGCTTTGTTTTGTTTTTTTCGCGTTTCGCAGTCATGTCCCCATTTGTTTTTCAGCGTAGCCCACGCAGGTTTTTTTTTTTGAACGTTCAAGTAGTAACCGTAAGTGTTTCGTGTGATGATTCTTTTGAAGGTTTTACTAACGCCGTTAGGAAAAAACATTACATGTTCTACAAACGAACTTTCCATTTTTCCTGCGCTCCCTTTGTAGTCAGAAGTGCAATTTTATTTCTGCTTTACGTGCAATTTTTTAAAATCGTCAATATCTTCATATTTCCTTGTAGTCACTGCATCTACTGAAATAGCTAGTCAGTGCAGAGTTTTTTTTTAAACTACGATTTTTACTTAGAACGATTTGCGAAATTGGCACTTTCATTCATCGCTTGTTCTCGAGCTTTTGCACATGTTGACTTCCAGGACTACACAATTTTGCAGTCGAATCTCTTTTCGGACGACTGAGTTAAATGGAAGAAATTCGACCCACTTTTCTGAACATCTTGACAGAATTTTGTAAAAATCCCACGACGGCACTAGAAAACAAAGCAAAACAGTTTTTTTTACCGATTAGATGATTCAAGCGTGAAGTTCGATTTACGACTGAACTAGAAAACAACTACAAAAATCTAATCTTGATAGAGAGTAGTCAAGTTACATAAATCAGAATTCGACACGAGGCTAATTTTCACATAAATAGGTCACGACCGCACCCGATAAACCCGGGCGTGGGGGTCTTTGGGGACCTGTTTCGAACGAACTAAGCCGGATTCATATCAATCCTTTCACGGCATAGTTTTGGACATGTTTTAGCCGACAAATATAAAAAAAAACACTTGAAATATTTCATAACAGGAAATCTCCGCTCAAACTTAGTCCAACTCTACACTACTGAGTTGCCGCTCTTGTATTCTTATCAAATTATGATTCATTATTGTTTGCAGGTGTTTACATCCCGTGGAATAATTTGTGAATAACAATATGTTTTTTGAAAACTGTTAAGTTACATATCCCATAAAATTGAAATAATCAAAATAACTGAAAAATAAGGACTTTGTTATATTGATGATTTGAATGTAGAATCCAAGTCTTCTTTGTGCATTTCCTAGATAAATGGATTTTCATACAATTTATCTCTTCATACAATTTATCATTATCTCCTCCTCAAACAATAGTCAAAACTCTAATCATATAATTTATCTCTACGAAATAATATGATCGTTCCCTAAAATTGCATTCCAGACCCAATTTCCCTCAACACTTTTTCAAGTCAAAGATAGTTAGTTTAGGTTAAAAGAAAAGTCAAAGGAAAACATATTTGCATATTTTGTTCAACAGCACCAGCTGCTTTATTTTGCGATCTCAAACTTGACGATGGTTATGTATTCTCTTATTCCTTGCTTAATATTCCAGCATTCCAAAAAAAAAAATCGTCCGACTCAACCGCACGTAGCCATCTTCTACAGTTTTCGGTTGCAACTTTAAGTCTCTTCCAAAAGTATAATATCGCTCAGCGGCATTATTTTAGTGAGGGGCATTATTGTAGTTTACACGCGTTGACAAAAAAGGAATGCAATTACCAAATAAAACTGTTTTGCTGAAATAAAGCTGTTCTTCCTTTTAAATAATCCTAACCTTTGTTTTCTAGCTAGAAAAAATATGTTTACCATCGACCTTTCTTCCCAGCTTTCAGCCACGTTAACTTCCTCTAATGGTTCAAGCTTGTCTTTACTTCCATCTATCTATTTATTTATCTATCTACCTATTAAGATTGGCTGGTATGGCAGCAGCTACAGCAGTGATAGTTTCCTGCGTCCCAGCTGAGGAATCTCGATGATAAGGCTTTCTTATGATTGTTCCACGATCAGTAAAATTGTTTACGAGCCCCACGATGGTCCATTTGCTTGGAGGAGTGCCGCCAAACGTGATGGTTAATTCTTTTTGGACGGAAATCACAGACTCCAATTGGTGATAGCGGCGCAGAATCCAAATTCTTGTTTCATTATCCCAATCGGTTATTTATGTTAAATTTAAAGACCAATCTGTGAACTAAGAAAAGTAGAATTAATTAACTACACATAACATATTGTTTGTCATCAGCCATCTTAAATAAGATTTACACAAGATGGCTGACAATAAAAGGTGCGCCATCTTTTATGTCGGTATGTAAAGATTGAATAACTTTCAACCGATTGACTTGATTGGATATGTTATTGAAACGTCAATTCAGTACAAATTTAACTATGAATCGCTTCACACCGAAACAACGCGCCGAAATAGTGAAAATAATTGAAAATAATCGTTCAGTTCAGTTGTGTTCTATTCGTCGTTTGGTGTTGAAATTTGTTGAACACGGAATAGTAGAAGACCGTCAACATGCCGTTCATCAACTACCAAAACGTTCCAGTGAAGTGGTTGAAGCGGTCAGAAAGAGCGTTGCCCAGAACCCAAAAGTGTCGTATCGTCACCGCGCTCAGCATTCTGGCATCAGTGGAAAAATTTTGCGACGCATTTTACAGGATGATTTGTTTCCGTATAAAATGCAGTTAGCCCAAAGGATATTCCCGACAGACCGTCCATGTCAAAGAATCGCTCGAATGGTTGACACTGAATCTGATTTTTGGAAGCAAATTTTGATGACTGACGAGGCCCATTTGACACTCTCTGGCGGCGGTAATAAGCAAAATTGCCGTATTTTGGGAACGGAGGATCCACACGAGATCGACGAAACGCTATTCCATGACCAAAAAGTGACTGTTTGGGCTGACGTTTGTGTCAAAACCATCATTGGACCATATTTTTCAGAGCGAACGAAACAATTGATATAAATCGATATCGGTGGATGTTGGCTCATTATGTCTGCCCGCAAATCCGTGAAAATAGTGGTTCAAACACAATGGTGCTCCATGCGACACTGCAAATCAAACAATTCAGTTTCTGGAACGAAAATTCCCCGGACGTCTGATGTCAGAAAGAGGCGACATTGACTGGCCATTCAGATCTCCAAATTCGCGGGATTAGTTGAAAAGCAAAATGTACGCCAGCAAGCCTCAGACCATTGACGAGCTCAAGGCAAACATTCGTGCCAAAATCATCGCTATACCGCCCAAAATGCTCAAAAAAGAAATGGAAACCGCAGAAAAAATTGCACATTTTACTTCGGCTAATAGAGGCGGCCACTTAATTGATGTTGTATTAAAAAACTAGTCCAAATAAATTGCAAAGGACCAAATTGAATAAAAACACCTCATCTATAGAAATCGGTTGTATGTTTTTTCAAAGTTATTTTTATTTTTATCGTCATAGAAGATGGCGCACCATGTATGATTTGTACGTCAGCAGCTGGACGACATGGTACGCTCGGAAAAATAACTATAATTCAAAAATTACTGGTGTAGCACTCAGTGTGTTAAATCGATGGTGTATAAGAAACTCTCTTCTTATTAATTTTTCCAAATCCTTTTGTCAAATAAACTAAGCTTACTGACTTTTTGTAGGTGTAGACATCGATTTTTTTATTCTAAATTATTCTAAATCAAGATTTCGACCATAAAAGAGTGCGAAAAACCCATAATAATAAGTAAAGCAGCCTTCAAGATTGAATCTTCACAGAGACTTAAATTCATCAGAAATTTTTGAGAGCATAAATAATCACAAAACGAGTTTACATGATGGCTAATTACAGCTAGGTAAACTCAAAGCGTGTTGTGCAATCAAGATTTATCGACAAAACTTGGACTTGAATCTGCAATCGAGCACACTAGCTGATGGTGAACTCTATACTCTACGCAAATACCATGCAAAAATAATTTAACGTCCTGCTATTGCTAGAAACAGTTCTATCACCACTCAGTTTTTGTGAAATCGGCTAAGCCAATTGCTCGTTTTAGGCGCAGATTTAAATTTACTGGAATATTTTTGGGCAGATCTTGACGTTTTTTCTTTCACAGATCTGCAGTACAATTGCAACAGTATGTCTGGTGAAAGCATAAACAAATGATAAACGACAACTTTTGACGTATATGAAATCAACCCAACCTACAAAATAATTCATCAAAGCATAATCTCAATGAAGATTAATAAAAAACTTATGTACCGGTACACAAACTACACACTACTAACTTACTGATCATTGAATGGTTTAATTTTTCAAATTATCAATTCCTGGAGCCTGTTGAACGTTAAATGCCTTCACTCAGTCCGTCTCTCTATTCAGGACCAAAAATCTAAATTTAGACGAAAAAATAATATCATTCAAGCATTTTATGTCTTTCTTGATTCAGCCACACTACAAGAGGCAAAGATATGCATGTGTACGTAAAGTAGATGCGTTCGTATATGTATAGATGAATGGACACCAGCACAGAATACTCAATCTTATGAAAATCGAAATGAACAGCTGGAAAAAAATTAGAAATCGGAACACATGTGAAATTTGAATCCTTATAGAGGATAATGTTGATGATAGGCCAGTTGCTTTACGTATTTATCAGATTCTATTAATATGATTGTTTCAGACAGAATTCGATGCTGCGAGTGTTGCATAGATAAAAAATATTTTCAATGAAATTAACTGAGATGTATTTAAACATAGGTAGCGCTGCAGATTGTTCGCTGTTTCGAGATGTAATTACATCCACAGAAAATAATTTGCGTATTTTTTTACTAGCGAAATTTATTAGCTATGAAATAAATTTCTATCTAATTTCATTTTTGCCTAAAACTTATTTTAATAATAATTTGTAAGTTTCATTGATTAGCATGATTAGCACATTGTGGTGGTTTTTTTTTTAAATTTACTTACAAGTTACATGAATTGAAAAAGAATTTTTCTCACACAAGAATTCTTTGCAAATTGTAAAATCATACCAAAAACTGCCCACACTGACCGCAATTTGCCACATAAAAATATACAGTAACATATAAACTGTACATTTTCATATTTGCAGATCCACGTAGATGTTAATACAAACAACGAGCAATATATAACCAATTTGTCATTAAGTAGGCATTCTCATCTTTTTTCATATTTTATTTTCTGTTATTTGCAAATGATTCTATTTTTCGAATTTGTTTTTGCATTTCATTGTAAATTCGAAGCTCGACAGATAGCTTTAGAGTGCATAGTAAAGTGAAATCACGAGGCCACCAACAAAATTGAAGATGAGAAGAGATAGTATATGCGCCATAAGAATGCTTTGCCGTGTACCAACTTATATTACCACACAATAAACATAGATACTTCCGAGTGTGGAAGAAAAGAAACAAAAACAAAATAGAAAATATGCATGGCGTCTTAGTAAGTTGTCAATAACAAATCAACCGTAGTAAGCTGAATTGTGCTAAACTATACCGTGGTGTCGAGAAAATAGTAAGAGATTTACAGTCTGCGATGAAATGATAGGCATGATACAATTTTTTTTGTATGCTAAAAATATTTATTTTGGTGGAAAAGATGAAATCATCAAAATCGTACAATTTATTTTGAAAAAGTTCTGCTCTAGATAGGTTTTTACGACTTGATATTTAACGTTTTTTTGAAAAAAAAATTGACCTCAGCCAGCAAGCTTGTTTTACTCACATAGCAAAATACCCCCGCTAGACACACCTGGGTCTTTGGTGTCCGGCCGTTTTTGAAAATCGTCAGGGCGCACAGGTACGTCAATATTTCGGGTTCTAACCTCCACTTAAAAAATTGTACTTGGATCCAGAACTGGCGTAGTGAACGTCACGCTCGGTCCTCCGTTCTTCGTGAATTGCTGAGCTGTCAAAGTTGGCTGCGGACACCAAAGACCCATGTGTGTCTACGGAAGCATAAAAGTGTGCATTTTCTTCGAAGCTTTTCTTCGGTATATTAGATCAAGCGGTAGTTAATTGTAACATTTTGTACAATTTTAATGAAGCGAACACTGCATTGGGAAGATATAAATTTATTGAAACGTTAGCACTTAGTTTAACGAGCGAAGAAATAAAAATTTGCGAAGAACACAAGCTTCATGTATGCAATGAATGCATTTTGTAATTTTGTTCAGTTACTTTATTTATTTTAATAAGAATAAGTGTAAGTAATAATAAATAACACAAAAACGTATAAAACTTTGAGTTACATTACTTTCAAACCAAAAATTATAATTTCAAACGAATTTTCGACTCCAAAAAAATTGTACTTTTTCTCTTGTCATAATAATTATACTTTTTTCGAAGTTTCATTATGTCCTTTTTTTTCTTTCATCTACTATATGTCAAGAAACATTTCGTACAGTAGAATTTTCTTAAACTTATTTAACAAAAAGCTATGATGTTTTAAGTGAATACGTGTATTTCTCGTGTTTTGTGTCGATTTCCATTAAATAACAATAATAAAAATTCATATATATCCATCACCTAATGCACGCTCTTTTTCTATAGATATCGATCTACCTTCATGAATTTTTTCAGATTTTAAAACGATTCGAAGTGTGGTAAAAAAACGGCAGGACTCCATAGACCCAGGTGTGTCTAGGGAGGTGCTCGAATTGTAGTGTGTCTGGGGAGGGTTAAGTTCGACGACTAGGTGTACTACTGTTGTATTTTTTCGTATCGTCTAGTTTTTTCTTCATATAATACAGTATATCTGGTACAAATGATTGTGGTAGTAGTGTCACACAAATGCGTAGTATTCTTTAGATATTTCCAAATAATTCAAAATATTTATCAAAAAACTTAAAATATCTAGCTAAGTGGTATCACGCTATATTGTCATTTTGAATTTATTATCATTATACTGTTTTATATGAATCCTGAGCTATTAAATAATAGTTTTGAAGGTAATTTGGAAGAGAGTCAGGTGCGAATAAAAAGTATGTTTCGTTTCAATTGATTTGCATATGCTTTTTCTATTTGTCTTAATTTTTATATAGTCAATGAAAAAAAATCAATTCATCTCCATTTTATTTTAACTTTTCACTCAATTTACTACAGCCATGTTTTAATGGTAAAATGGCCAAAAAAAATAAAATGATATCCCTTGTTAATATTTCCGGCTATCATCGCTATACTTTTATATGCAACTACTTGATGACATTTTGAAAAGCACTCGGGATTAGTAATAAATTTGGAAAATTGTGACCATTACTGAATCTGACTATTTTGGGTTTTCTTTTTAAACGAAGAAAGCAACAGGATCAGGGCACTAGTTTTTTTTTACAATTTGAAAAACTCTTTTTCAGCAGCCAACTTCTGTATTTCAAATACAATTCATTCTCTGGCAAAACGGCTGAGAGAATGGTGCGAAATTTTAGTAATGCAACATAATTATATCTAAGGAAGTCTTCGAAGTGCAAGGCGACTTGGCGAGGCAACTATTACGAAATGTCTGTCTACAGCCGACGTTTTTCTTTCCAAAAATTTGTCGCCAGGATTGGAACGAAAAAAATTTCACGAAGCCAAAAGCGGTGAAATAGCAATTGCAAATAGCAATGATCCAAGCGGTGAAATAGCAATGATCCAGATTCTGCAAAGAACAGAGATGCTTTCTACTCACAGGCCGTCAAAAGTACTGCTAGGTTCTAAGTTGAAGTCAGCTACTATCAATTTTTAAAAATATTGGTTTTTTGGTTACATCCAATATTAGATCAGCTTTTCCGCTAACACAAAAACTCGTGCTTAACATCCTTTAAACGCGTGAAATCTATATGCTTCCAAAACTTAGATGTAAAGATTTTGTCTAAACTCTAACCTTAAGATATTGTACCTCACAACACATAAACGAATTCAACAAAGTTATTATTATTATTACTATCTACTTTTTAACGGGTTCGCTTTATCGAGGCTGAATGATAAAAAATGTCTAATACTGGAGACAGACTACAATCAAATCTGGTTTCGACAATCTCCAATGAGCTTTAAAAAATCCCCTGTTTGACATACTAGAAGAGATGCTTAACGAGATTCGTGAAACCTGATTCGGTGGTTGTCTGTATAATCTCGTCAACAAAGAGATTCAAACGCAGATTTGACCAATTTGTTTCAGAAGGATATTCGATAACGAATCTCAAAAAACTTTCCAGTTTAAGCCTAACAAAAGCTTTATTTTCGAACTACTCAAAAAAATAAATATTTGCCTTGGGTAGCTTTCATATTTTCATGGCAACGTATGACATTGACATTTTTGATATTCGTATGCCAAAAGTGGATTCGAAGGATATTCAACAACAAACCTCGTAAAACTTTCTAGCAAAAACCCCCCCAAAAATATGGCAAATCCCGATGAATTGTCGACTGAAAAAAACTTCATGAAGACCTCAGCTCGTTATTTTTATTTGAGTTGAATGAGATCAAGGCACCATTCTGAGTATTTTTCACGGGAAGTAAAGTAATCCCATAATAACCCTCGTACGGGTCTAGGGGTAGACAGCTTCATCACAAATTTACAATCATTGTGAATACGAGTGTGAAATGATTAGATCCACGACTCACGACGCTCTAATTAGAGCTAGGTGAACTCAAAGCTTGGTGCGCGATTCCTCATCCGAACCTGGATTCAAACCAGGCACCCCATACATAAGAAACCAGTGCCCTATTCGCTAGACTACTCAAGCTTATTGGTATTTGCGAACCTTTTGGAGCCCCAGAGATCGCAGAATATTTGGAATAAGGCCGAAAGATTCGCTGTCTTGTTCAGAACTTCAAAGATCACTTTCATCTCTTCTATATTCTGCCCTGCTAAGGATAAATGCTCCATCTGCATTTTTCTCATTTTTGAGCTAAGAACAGATTATATCATTCTACAAAATTTGAAAAACCTATCTTTTGTGGAAGTACGATTGGCATACAAATATAAACGAGCCTTTTGCAAAAATAAATTTATTTTACATGAAAGAAGAAAACACACTTTATAGCTATTTTTCTACACAGTTGCCCTTCTTAGTAATGCATTTTTCCCATCGAACAGGTAGTTGGTTTATGCCTTTTTCCCAGAATATGTTCGGGCGGGTATCCAACCAAACTGTTCAACCTGTTGATCGCTCGCAAAATTCTCTCCACCAAGTGCTTCCTTGAGAGGCCCAAACATATGGAAATCGCAAGGTGGAAGGCCAGGACTGTAAGGAGGATAATCAAGTGTAGCCCAATGTATTTCATTAAATTTTTGGGTTGTTAGGGCTGCAGTGTGGAGTCTTGCATTGTCATGCAAGAGCAAGACGTCTGGGGTGGGCTGACGGAGCCTTTTTGACCGATATGCAACTCGAACCTGGTCAAAAAGCTCATTTATTATGTGACGATTGTAAAGGAAATCGACGAATAAAACTCCTTTAGAATCCCAAAAAAACCGTTTACATATCCTTACCTGATGACAAGCGAGTTTTAATTTTTGATGGTCCTGGCTCCTCCTCTTTTCTCCATTCCATAGAGGCCGCTTTTTGACTCAGGAGTGGACTGGTAAGCCCCAAGTTTCAACGCACGTCACAATGGGTTGTAAAAAAGTCTGCCCTTCATTTTGAAAACGAGCAAGAAGCGTTTGACAAAGCAAATGTGGAACCCATCTCACCGTAATTTTTCAGAATTTAAGGTGGTCTCGGAAGATGGTGTGTACGACACTGTTTTCCGTTTCCTTACTGATTGCTTCTACAGTGGAGTGACGATCTCTTTCAATGAGCTCGCGAGCAGCTGCGACATTGCCATGCGTAATGCTGGAGCGGCCGTCTTCGGCGACTCATATTTTCTACTTTTTCATGCTCTTCTTTGAACTAGGCACCCCAGGCTTTCACTCGTTGCCATGAAAACTGTGCACGCACTCGGTTTCGAATTTCGGCTGGTTTAACGCCTTCTTTCGTTAAAAATTTTATTATAATGCGCTGCAAAACTGAAGGATGAACCTCTCTTTTGCTCATATTGAGAAAAACTAAACAAACCGGTCCGGTGGCCGGCTTGGCCTTGAATCATGTAGAACGCTAAAATAAAATCCATTTACTACAAGAATTTTATTTGGTTCAGTTTTACATATGCTTCTCCATTCTGGAGTTCCCTTTCCGGAACTGACATGGTAGAGGCTAACATTTTCAAATAGAGACTTTTGTGCTCTATACTCGCAGGCCCTAAGACCCGGTAAACTGAAAGAGGTGAGATTGACAATACTAGAACCATGAATATTTAAATAGCAATGTAACTTAAAATTATAAAAGTTCACTGAACGGCAGAAAATTTAGTGCATTAATTTTTGCTAACATTTCAAGCATACTTTTTTTATGTGAACAAAGTATTTCGATGAGCAGTTACTGGCTCGATATGTTTGTGTCGGAGATTTGCCGCCGTCCTTTCACACAATTTGAAAGGTATTACTACTGCCGTTCTTTCGGACTCTCATGAGGGGCAACTTAGTGGTACAAAATTTTTTTTAGTACTAGGTTCGAAGTTCGAATAGTAAGTTGTACTAGAATAAAACCATATTGAGTGTTTGTTGAAATCGTCACGAGGAAGGACGATAACAAGTTAAGAAAATCGTCACAAAGGACGAAATAGTTGAATCGTCAAAAAAGACAAAACAAGGAACTCGTCACAAAGGACGACAAGAGCTATCGCGGGTCGCCACGAAGAGGTAACAATTATGTATTATGACACATTCTTTCGGAGACCTCAAAAAACTATGAGAATTTAATGAACATTTTTCTTTGGAGAACGATCATGAGATTGAGTTACAAATTGTGAGACAAAAATTATAAAAGCATCGTGAGCTATGCATTCATATATCGATGACAGGTTTCTTGCTTTATTAGATTTATTTATTTCATTCCAAATTCTTTATTTCAACCATTAATGTACGTGTTTTCTTTTATGGCAAAGCTTATTATATTCTGAAATACGATAGTATTTCGTTATATTTTTTGCATTTCTGTTCATTTTGAAAGGTTGACTTCAGTCTGTATGTTCGGTAAAACTAGAAGATGTAGTACCAATATTGTTTTGCATACATAATTATATATATTTTATATATAATTGACTTTATCGTAGGTATATACCAATAAGTAAATGAGTAAATTAACCAAAATTATCACGTTCGACCATTCATTGCCCTTAATTTGCTTGCAAGGTGTAGCTGTTGCATACCGGTACATTGTACCAGCCTCACACCATTTATCCCACAGTATCAATTTGTAACCGTGTCGCTCATTAATTACGTCAATTTGTCACTAAGGTTTATTTACATGCCTTAGCCTGGTTTATGGCACATCAAGAATAAAGACGAACATTTTCATCATTATTCAGCCACCTCTCTCAATTCGTATTTCTCGTACCTGGCATGAAACGAGACTTCACGGCTTCATCACGTTTTTTACTGTCAGTAATCAGTAATCCGCTTTCTATTATTGACTAGCGGATGTATGGTCATCTAAATATGTACATGGAATAAATTCGTGTGAAAAATCGAGAAAATATTTGAAAGTATAAAAAATATAAAGGTTCATATCTCTATTAAGGAAATTACTGGATTCGTTGGGATACAAGTTTCAAGTATACTGCCGCCGTTAACATAAGCGCTCTATCTATATATTAGTAACTTCAGAGATATTCAATGATTTGTGTTTTTCTGCAACATGCAGATATATGGAAGGGACATTTTTATTGTTGATTTTAACATACTTCCACAAAAGATAGGTCTTTAAAATTTTGTGGAATGATGTAATGAAGTATGTAGCTTTAAAATCCGGCGTTAATTAATAAATGACAAATATGTCAGAAAGGGCTTTTTTGATAAGCATGGCAGTATAAGTATTCGCATTTTAACATGCGTCTAGAAAACAACTTTTAATTTCCAATGTCATACTCAAATATAAATCAAACATTTGAAATCATAAATGTATAGCCTCGTGTCCATGAAAAATAAATAAATAGCAATAACTCACTCACGGATGAAATTAAAATTGAAATGTCTAATCACGTTATTTCGCAATAATCAATCGATTTTCATGAAATGAGTTCTGTTCATGAGTTCTCACTCTATGCATTTTATTGTTTCGCATGCAAAATCGAATTCGAAATGAAACGTGTAAATAATGATGATAAACAGCACGCTGCCATAAAAATCAAATTGATATTGTTCACTCTACTACTACTACCACCACATTAGCACTAGCTAACATTTATAATGACTAATTGAAGTATTATTGCAGTTTTATATAAGCATGTCTGTTGATGATTGTGGAACTAAAAAAAAAAATTTATTGACTAAAATCATTTCATTTAATGCTCTACAGTTAATGTTCTAGACAAATATGAATCAAGTAAGCAAGTGAGCAACTGAATTATAGATAGAAATGTGTTTTATTGACGAGAACATGTGTGAAATGTTGTGTAAAATTGATTATCTGATATAAAATGGATTTCAAATGAGCAATAAAGTGTTTATCCGAGAGAATAATTACTTTGAAGGGCAAAAAGCTTAATTTTGAGTTTGATTTATTTGATGAACTTGGCGATGAAATGAAATAGAATGCGTCCAACATAATTAATTCTACATTTCGAAACCTATCAGCATTATCATAATTTTTCTACTAGCTCATAATTGATAGTGTGGAAAAAAGCTTTCATTACGTTTGAAACTTTGGCTAAACCTAATTCAATTCTCTTGAACTGAATAATCATAAATCATAATTTCATTTTGCTGAATCGGACGCAAGTAAAAACTCACGAAAATCCAAAAATCCAATCAACCGTATCGTCAATAGAACGATCAATTTTATTAGTATGATCGACAATAATCAACGATAAAAACCGATGTTTCTTTATATTCAAACGATTGATGTGATTCGCCCTGTCAGACCTTCTTTTAATCATAATCACCATCATCCTCCGCACAGTCGTTATGAATCCACTTGCAAAGCAATCACATATCCAAGAGCTCCTTCGAGTAAGCTTCTCGGCTACTTGAGTCGGCCACTGGATAAGATCCATCTGCCAAGATATCATAACGCCGTCACCTTCCAACTCCGAAGATCAATTACCGATCACAGATCTTCTCTTATTCGCATCACGTTTGATGGTGGGATTTATCGAATATTTCATACTATTACTATTAATTTTTGATTGAACGCATAAGAGAAGACTATAAATAATCATGTCGGAATTCAGATTGGAAGTATATGAAAATCAAGAATCAAATGAATTTGATTTTCAATGATGAAAATCAATCCAGGTGATTAATTGAAAGTGATATATGGCAGGTTTTGAGGCCTTCAACTATTGCATATCGGCATAGCCCCTCAGTTCAGGTACAATCGTTAGTTTTTGCTGTACTTACGCGCATTACTACGGAATCAATTTTTCGGGTCGTGACTTCGAACTTGATCCAATGCTTGTACAAAGGTCAATCAAAACCTGTTATTTTTTATTTCGTGTCAAAACGCTAACTGGCATCTTATGAAAACAGTAGACGAACAGTGGAGATTTCCATTTTTTGAATAAGTAGACATTTTATGGCGCCCCATTCATCTGCTCCACCACTTGCTCGCGCGACTCTAGTCATACGTCAACCCGAACTCATTCGCTCACTTTATTTCTTGAATACTGGTACTCTAGCGTGGATAAGCTACAAATCAAAACAGTCATTGAAAAACAATGATATTCCACTTTGCATAAATCAATGCTCCTCGGCTATGTAAATTATATCGAATTCACTGGCAGGGACTTGTCGATCGAAAAATCCAGTTGATGAACGTTGTGGTGGGCCGGAGTGATGGTAGCTATCAAATAATCGAGTGAGCGTTGAGAGTGAATCATATTTTCAACGGAAGCCACCTAGCTGGCAGTTAAGAATCCGATAAAGTAGGCTAAACACTTGAATCGAAAACAAGAAAAGGGCAACAAAATTAAAATAAACTAATATTTCGGTTTGGTCCAGGCATCGCGTAGTGGTGGCGGAGAGATGATGTCTACAATATTTATTAGTGTTAAGTTGGTTGTGATCGAATTATAGTTTTTATTGTGAAATTTTTGTATCGTACAGGGCTTGATATTGAACATCGATTCCTTGATACATATCATGCATTTGCGAGGACAACATAATAACTTAAAATTTGCCATTTCCAGACCACCGTTTTACGATTAACCCTTATAGTATAATACTTTGAATTTTAAAACGTAGCGGTTGACGCTAGTTTCCTGTAGAGAAGACCTCGTTTCTACTCCACAATCCACATCTCCTGAAAATATTAATATTTCGAGTTATATATTTTATTCGGGGATTTATGCTATTTCCAATGTTTTTGGGACAGTAACACGAGACCATTTTATTTCGGCATGACAACATGACTAACGCAAACTAAAACTCGAGCGAAGATTCAAAAGATTCAATATTTAGATGCCAAGTATGAAAGCCAATTTCCTCTAACAGGTACTATCTCTTGTAATCTGGATGGATTGAGATCGGAACTTTCAGCTACCTAAACTTGTGGTCATAGGAAGTCCGCAACGTTGCTTTTTAGAAAATGTTGAGAGTCGTCTACCTTGCGAACAGAAGCAGAATCTTGTTTGATTGTCCAAGCCTTATTGGCGAACATTGTCCCGGCGAGGTCCTTCATGACGTCTTCTAAATTGTTGTTTGATAGTTTAGGTTAGTTAAGAGGGTTGCCCGAGAACGCGGCCAGCATTAGGCCACCAGTTTGTGATGTTATTTTAATCGATGTGATTTTTTGTTGTGATTTTGCTCTCGGTGACTTCCTTTGCAGAAATTTTGTTCACTAGCATTCCGTTCGTTGTGATTTCATTTTGATGTTGAATATGCAGTCACTACTGCTACCAGTTTTCAATCACTTTGAAAAAAATCAGTGATTGATACATCATCGCATCACATCACTCTTTTCCGAACGATTGATCTGATGGCAGAATATTATAAGATCACAATGTAAAGAATTTTAATCTAAGAGTTAGCATTTTTTTTTCTAAATCAACAGAGGCTTGTGGAGGATGAATGACTCGATTCAAATTTTGATTGGTTATCTAACAGCTTCATAGATGTCGCTGAAGTAATTCTGAAGATGATTATGGAAAAATATTGGGAAGTTGGTAGTTTTCAGTTCGAATCGGGGAGATAATAGCTGACTATGGAGAGCTTTGTTTTTTAAACGGAGAGTCAGCAAAAATATTTAACACATCTCTAATCCAACTAATTCAAAGGTTAGAATGCAGGAAGATAAACTCCTTCAAAAGAGTTAAAACTAGAGCTTTAATACAAAAAAAACCGTAGCGCATCAGAACCGCTAGAAACACTAATGTTCGAAGAACAGAAGAGGATTTGTGCAGATTTTGAGTGTGTGTTCTACCACTAGCTACTTTTCCTACTTAAGAATAATATACCCTAGTAATAATAGACCCTAAGCCAATTAAATTTCGATGACTTCATCGAAAGTTACAGCGATAGAAAGGTGTTTGGGGTTGTCATCCGAAAAATGTGCAGACCTTAGAAAATTTAAACATTGTTTACTTATTTTCATAGAATACTTAATGTAAGCATTAATATAGAATACTTAGTGTAAGCATTAATTGGTACAAAAATAACAAAAATGCCCCGTGCTGGCAGCTCTTCGCTAGCACCGAGGCCAAGAATATGTCACATCTGCCCAACGTTGAAGTCAACCTGCTTTTCGAATTTCGTATTGGTCCGATCACTGCATTGGAAGTTATAGGGATACAAAGAAATTTGGGGTTACCATTCGCAAAAGTTTTCTAATTTTCTAGACCTTAATATTTGGTGTTTATTTTCACTGCAATACCACTACGATTTGAAAGTTCCATGATAAAATCGCTTACTTAAGATATGCCAAAAAAATACAAAAACCACCACAGCTGGCAACCCTATCATTGTTTTTCCAACTAAATATTTACTGAATATTGCATATAAAAAGTTCAATTTGCCATTTTAATTTCGTTATGATTCCATGGCTGTGCTGGAAGTTATAGGGCAAAGAGCATTATCTTCCTGAGTGGATTTTCAAAATTTAAGACCCATAAAACTACCATAGCTACTAGCTCCAACTGAATATATCAACGAAATGTCTACTAAACGTGGCTTAAAGTAAGGTTCACCTACTGTGTGAATTTCGTCATAATCGAATGACTGAATCAGAATTTATACGGTCAAAAGCAGTTATTTTTCTTAGTGATTTTTCAAGTTAGCACCACTGACACAGAATTGCCCGAATTTCAAAATCACTTCTATCAGATCAGGTCCTATTTAATACCAATCCATGCTGTAAATTTCAACTGTATCGGATTATCGGGTCGTGAGTTCCCGTGAACAGAAGTTTTTGATGCCAAAAATATAGGTAAATTGGGAAAGGGTTACCGTTCTAGCCCGTTGTAAAATTTCAAATGTTTTACTTTGGCTATGTAGACAAACCATAAGATTTATATATGAGTGGGTTTTTTTCCAAAAAGCGACAATTTTTGAGGAGAGTCGATGATTTGAAAGTTTTGACTTTCAGCGCCTGCCCTTGCTACAGGGCTACTAACATGTTCATTAAAAGCAAAACACATTAGCAACTAAGTATTACCAATATGTCCTGAAAGTTTCATAATGATTTGATGGCTCTGTCAAAAGTTATCGGAATTTAAAAATTTTCAAATTTTCCCCGATCTCTTTTTAGGCACCTAGCGCACACATGGGGTTAACAAAGTCCAAAACATTACCTGATTGACATTTAAAACACGTTCGAAATTGATTTTGATAACTTTATTTTTGCAAAAGTTATTTGTGGACGGAATAATAGGTAAACGGAACGGCGCCAAAGGGTTAAAGAATTTTAACTTTTTGTGAGACCTGGCACTATTCTGCGTATACACCAATGTATCCTGAAAATATCAGTTCAATCGGATGGCGTGTTCCTGAGATTTTTTCACTGAAATTTTTTGATTCAACTTAATTTTAGAGATTAGAGATTACTCAGTAAGCGTTCGTGAAGTGACCGAAGATAATGATCGGTGGAATCATACCGTTCCATTGAACAATTGACCATAAAACCGTTCCATTGCTTTTAAAAATGGACAGCCTGTCAAAAACTTAGCTACTGCTGATCATCCATCATTTGTTGTTTCGATTTTTATAGAGAGTGGGAGAGGGAGAACTAGAAGCTTTGGAACGATTGCCTTGAAATCAATGAATAATTTCTATCATTTGTTCTTAAGAATTGATTTGGAATCAGGCAATTCTTTGCTTTTGGCACGATTGAACTAAAATAGTTTTATTGATAACCTTACCAGACTTTCCTCCTCAAAATCGGCAAACTGTTTTGTGCGTAGCATTTTGACGATATCGATACATTTCCCAGAACTTTCTTGAAACGTTTCCTGTGAGTATGCGTTACACTGAGTTTTCTCACAAGTTGAGCACCAAATGCATTTCCGTCGACTTATGAATTATGTCCTTTCAAACATGGACTATAGATGCACTCACATGCCATCAATTGTCGATTGTCACTGCCCTGCATCGCAAAGGAGAAAAATATTCCAGTTCCACATCGATGAAAAAAGGGTCTGTTATCGATTAAAATATATACAAAATTTCGTGACCTTTTTCAATTGTCCATTCGAAAGGATATTCGCGATAGGAAGACGCCGAATAAAGAAGTTTCACTGTATCTTTCTCTAAGAGCTTAGTCTCATTACTCCCTCCCAATAAGTGGTCTTGAAAGTTCTGCCATAAATTTTCACTAAAATTTCATAATTATTCAAAAATATTGTTAAAAATATCAATACCTTTGAAATTTCTACCACCCCTACTGACCTTCACAGAGCATTCAAATGAAATAACTAAATGATCAGACAGTCAGACAATTCAAACAAAATGATAGGTATTTCGATTTAAAATTCGGCTCATAAGAACATCAACATTGACTTCTTCTTTCACTTCGAGTGCACTCGATAGCTTGTTAACACATCGTGACAGAGCGAAAATGCACCACTGTGGACTACCTAAATTTATTTATTTCCATCAATGTCTAGTCGATAGTCTGGAATCTTAAGATTTGCTTCTGATTCGAAGCAAAATGAGTTAAATGACTTAACAGAACCACTCCATATGGAAATATCGACACAGTAGCAATTTGTTGATTTATATATGGTAACAATGTACGAAATTCATTGAATTCGAGTGTGAATTGAGGCTTTCATGCAGAAAATAAAATAATTTTTTTTTTAATTTTTATCTTCGAATTCTATCTAGTCAAACGCAACAGTATCGAGCTAATAAAGGAGATTTCCAGTGGGTGTTTGAAGTGCAATGCAAATTTGGTAAATTAACAGTATAAAAATTGTTTCCCTATAGAAAAAAAGTTTCGTAAACAATTGCTGAAATTATTTTTCCCCGTAAATGGTTAATGGCGATCAGGTGGAGGTGTGGTAAAAAACGAATTTCATTTGATTATTGAAAAGAAAGGCTTGTTTAAATCACTTCAATGGGCATGAATTTGTAGGGGCATTGATTCTTTTAATTTCATTACAAAGCTTCGTCGTGTGTGGTGACTAGAAGGTGTGGAATAAGTTAATTTTAACTTTGCAATTTACTTGATTGTTACTGGTGAAATAAATTTCCGATTGCTTTTTTGTTCATTTTATTTTTAACTTATTTGCAGGCCGGAAAAATATAACTCAACGAAATAATTTCTATACAAATTGATTATTCCCGACCAATATAATACTTTTAATAATTCTAATTGAAATTATAATAATGTTTAAATAAATGGTACCTAACTATGTCAATGTTCCAGAAAAGTTATTTCAAAGGATGTCTATCCCGCATTTAATGCATTTTTATGTACTTACCTGCTGCCTAATTTCTTTTCCTCATAAAAGACACTAATCCTTCAAACCCTTTTCCTAAAGTTTATAACTAGAGATATTTTTTTGAAAAAGTAAAATTATTTTTTATTGATACCAGCTGAGAAGAATCACCATCTACATACACTGGTTTATAGTAGTTTACCTTGAAAGTAATAAAAAAATGTTTCATAAGATTTTCTGAAAATATGTCACCATTTTTGCTGGTATGGTATCATACTGAAATCACTTAATGCTTGTTCGTGTGTTTGATTTAAGGACTCCTACCAGCCTCGGCTAGTTTCCGATAAGCTTTCTACCTATCTTCAAATGCTGAGCTACAAATTGATTCGCTGATGTTGATAATTGGAAATTGTTGATCAAAAGGAAACACCACGTTGAATGTGTCGACATAAAAAAAAATCACATCCGCAAATAAAAGATACGCCGAACAAAGGATGATGCTATACTTCAAACGTGGCACAGTAAAATTGGCAGACTTGCAAAAGATTAAAGCCAGCCAACATCAGATCGTTCATTGGAACTATTATACCGGAACAAACAACAATAAGTAGGAACTGCTAGCATTACAGGCACAGCTCTGTAATCTTCCTTCTAAGTGCATGATTCGTAATGGTGGTGGACATAACAACGCAAGTGCTCGCGGTTAAAGAAAAATCCGTCTATTCTTTCAACAATCAAAAATGTAGATCAAATTCAAAAGCATTTTAAGCCAAATCTTTGCTGTGGCGGTATTTTTACCCATCAAACAACAAAGATAAATCAGGACAAGAAATTATTTTAAATCTAAAATATTCCTTGGACTGATTCCATCATTCATCTGTACGTAACTCTCGACAAGAAACTATTTTTCAAGAACCACGTAGGCCTTTTGTGCTCTAAAGCAAACAACAGTATTTGTGGTATTTACCTTCGAATTGATTAACGTTGTAAATTTTCGATTGAGAACAAAATATTGATTTTAGAAATCATTATCCAATCGATCATCACTTACGATCTTCACCTGCCGGGAAAGACAGTGCAATTTTACCTCAGAAAAATTGTAAGCAATCCCAAGCAAAGCAGACAAAATAAGACCCAATAACTTCTTCCGTTACTCTGCCAAACTTTTTGCATCAAGAAGGAGATGTCTCTTTCATCATTCTTTCACTATTGAAAGGGGAGGCAAATTGTCACACCGGAAAAATAGGCTGTAAAAAAACAGCCGTCTGCATTGAATGATGAAGTGAGTGCTGTCACAAACTCTGAGCTAGGTAGATGTCTTGATCTCTTGGTCCTGCAATCGAGTCAATGCAAGGAAATGGCCATCGGATCTGATGAGAATCAAGATAGCACAGTGATCGATAAGGGTGAAAGTTCTTGAAATTAACTTTCACTTCCCCAAGGCGACTTCAGCTGCTCTTCTCCTTTATTTGTGCAAACATTTGGGGAAGATAGTACTAATTTGACTATCTCCCCCGCATATACCCAACTATCTCCCCGTGTCTGTGGATTTCATGCAGACTTGTTTTACCCGAATCTTTGGTATACTACAATTAAGTTCTAACCTGTACCTAATTATAACTAACCTAACCTAAATAGACCTAAAATTTAACCTATGTCTTACATTTATCCCTTTCTGTTCTTTGGAAGGCCTACATAGCTAAATAGCGCATCTATGAGCTGCCGCTGTCACGCTGACTTCGCGGGGCGCATAAATGGCTCTTTGGAGCCACCTGTACACCCTATTGACCGAATCAGTCCGTTTTTATGTCCGTTAGTTAGTCCGTAGAATTTTTTCGTTAATTCTACAACCCGGTCCCTAAGTGGCTTCAGTCCCGACTCCTGATAGAGAAGAACGTTCTTCGGCCACTTTTTAGTTACCGAGTTGTAGAACATACCAGTGCAAAAGCGAAAGATTCTTCTTTCGAATATCTCCGCTTCGGCCATGACAGTCTTTGAACAGGTAATCCAGGATGAGGAAGCATAATTCAGGATAGGCCGGATCAGAGTCTGATAGCAAATTGGTTTAGCTTTGGTGGTCATACTCATCTTTTTGACGAAAAGATGGCTGATGCATTGATATGCGGATTTGGCAGCTTTGATTTTACGCCGCTCGTAACGATTAAATTTTAGAAATTCGTGAAAATCAACACCGAGGTACTTTAAAGTAATCTTAGAAGCTCCGAAAGAGACAGCGAATTTTTTGGTCTTGTTGCGAATAGCTTACGATCCTCGGTACTTAGAAAGATTGCGAAATATTCTAAGCTGTGTCTTACTGCTATTTGGTTTGATACCTCATTCGTCAAAGTAAAGACTTGATTCTGCCAAGTAGTATTCCAGGCTCCTCGCTGCTTTGAGCGAATCTTGACGCGAATGAGAGCGTGTCAGAAAATAGCCATATAAAATCGTTTTCTCTTCATCCATGCTATTTAGCTTGTCTCTAGGTAAAGATAGATTTGAATTGTCCTTGTGTATTAATGAATAATTTTACACTATCTGCACTGAAGAAAACCCGCATGGCGCCCAAAGGTTTGTAACATAGCGCATTATTTATGGTCCCATACGCTATGTACATAGTACTTTGAGCTATGCAATATGGCTCCTCGCGTCATAATGTCATAATCTACATAGCGCGTGATCCTATGTAACATGGCGCAGCATTTATGGTCCCACACGCTATGTACATAGTACCCTAAGCTAGTGATGCGCGATTGCGAGATGTTAAACTCGATTGTTTCGATTGTTCAAATATCTCGAAACATCTCGATTATTTAAGTTGGACTCGATTGTTGCAATCGAGACAATCGAGATAATCGAGACAATCGAAATAATCGAGATAATCGAGACAATCGAGGCAATCGGGGCAATCGAGACAATCGAGAGAATTGAATAAACATCTCGCAATCGATCATTCGGTCGATCAAGTCATCGACAATCGGTTGACGGCAATTTAGTGAGCCATAAAGCACGTTTCGTTGGCGCAGCCAATAAAAAAATGTTCAAATATTTCAGCAAAAATATTAAGTGTTATTATTTGATCAAACTGCAAGTCTGATCAAAGTGTATGATCAAATATTATATGAAGTTGAGTTTTGTCATGCTGTTAAGTATGTTAAAATAAAATCTGCTTTTAGATAGTGCAGTTTGAAAGCATATCAAGTATCGAGTATTTTCGTACTTGCGAGTATTTGAATCTAATATTAAAAAATTTTTTAGGGCAAAAGCAGCTGAAATCGACCAATTTCGGGTTAGAGTGGTTTCGGACATAACGGGCCAAGACCTATTGCTGTGATACAAACACTTTGGTTTTGTAGGGGAGTAAGGGGTTTTTGGCCATAGTTTGACAAAAACTGCCTTTACCGCGCTTTCGATGATTGAAAGTGGTCGGGTGTACAATAGTGATATTTTAAGTTGGAAAAATTTTTTTTATAGGGAATATTGGGCAAAAACGTTCAATTTTCCCAAATTTTTTTTTGCCTAGCTTAAATTCGGGGGCCATTCTGAGTTGCTTCGGGCGAAATGTCCATACAAGTCTGGGAAAAAGTGGCCTAGTTTCGAAGACACGGCATAATGCACAGCCGGAGAAGCCAATCATCGAACCAAAAAGGATCTCAACCTTTTCTTATTTAGCGCTTTTAGTGCTACTTTCAGTTTTTTCCGGTCGGTTTTCCGGCGGATTTCATTTTGCCATATCTTCGAAACTAGGCCACTTTTTCTCAGACTTGTATGGACATTTCGCCCGAAGCAACTCAGAATGGCCCCCGAATTCAAGAACCACACTACCAAAATAAGAACCACACTACCATGTAAAAGAAAATTTATGCCGAATAAAATTTAATCTGATCCAATAATGAATTGCATATCATTATATAGATATTATGGTTTAAAGATATTCTATTGATATTTCGAAAACCACTTGAACTTAATTTTCTGTGGGATTAACTTTCTATAAAAAGTCCTAAATATTTTTTCTACATACTGTTGCCGAACGAACCAAATCAGCACATTCCCATACTGAATTGAAATCCAATATTTAATTTTACTTGCCTTGTATTGAAAGTATACATTATGTCCTCATTATACTACCCCCGGGGTCAGATGATATTACGTCACTAGATCTATTTACTTCCATCCAATGCCATCGTTGTCGACGCAGCGCGAGCGATTATTAAGAGCCAGCCTACCAAGAAAAGGATCCGTCAAACGCACTCAACCTCTATCGACCCGCAGCAAAACAAGCAAACGAAACGATAGGCCGTAATCGAAGGAAATTGTCGTTCACAGCCAGCCAGATACGAATCTGTGATATCATAAAATGCATAAAATTCAGGCTAGAACAGGACGCACGGCCCGTCCCAGGGCAATTATCATAACAATGTCGAACGAGATAGAGCATCGACGACCGTCAGTAATTTGAATTTAAAACGGCAATATTTGATTTGTGTGTGCGTGCCCAGCCCAGGCTACTATCTCGCTATATGCCTGGTCGCATCATTTTCATATTATAAACGGATGCAGAAAATTCCATTCCACTCCGATCTGGGGAAGGTACATTTCATACTTCTCGAAAATGATATTATGGCACCATACATGTAATGACACCCCGACCCTGATCCGAGCCCGATTCGAGCAGTGCGATAGAGAAGGATCGCACGAGCCCTATAATCGATTTTCGGTAATGCAATGTTTTCGGAAAAATGTGATTTTCTATTTTTAGTTTATCAAGGGACACTGGGATAATATAATCGGTTTTCGAATTTGTCGTTAACAACGTCGCCGTTAGATATGAGCATTATTCGAGCGTTTTGAAATTAATTTTCGATTTATGTGGCTCGATCGTGACATTTTTCGAATTGCGCTTATAGTTTAAGTTGTACGAGCGGATTATGTGGCGATAGCGGTTTAGTGGTTCTGATAGTTGGCTGTGTTACGTGATAAGCAGTAATCGCAAGTGCAAATCAAAGTTTGGTGAAGTGAATCATCAAGTGGCTTCAATTGATAACGGGTGGCTGTTGTGGAATCGACAAACTGGCGCGAGATTCGGACCCTGGGAAAATGATACCGGTGGATAATTTGATAGCGGAGGTTAGTGTAAGGTTATGTATGTTTGTTATGAAAATCTTTTTGGTTCTTCAATTGTAAATTGAATTGACAGCTGATGTCGTCCCCGAATTCTTATCGTTCTGTTCTTGTAGCGACTCAAATTCATATAATCAATCCACTGAACTTCAATTAAAATGCCCCCAATTTTCTGACAGCCAATCTACAACACATCTCTATTTACTCTAGACCGCAGAGGGAAAAATCTGCAAGCGAAATATGATTGTTTTGACAAACTATGGAAAATTCTTCGATTAATGCACTAACCACTGTGTATAACGATGCTAATTGCCGAGATTCTGTAGATTCGGGTGCTAGATGTACAAATTCGCATAAATAAACGCTCGTTTTTGGCGTGAATTTTGCTATGTTCTGGCCTTCCAGGTCGGCCGATAATTGTTTCAGTACACAAGACATTGACTAGAAGTGAAAAAAATTTAATTCTAACTAATTTAGGATCCACTCGTAGAATTGTCGAGTGTGTCAATTCGGCGGAGTCTCGAGATCAGATATTTCGGTGGTTAGATATGGCTAGGCTAGTACATAAGTTTGGATGTAGATAAATTGAAATGTATGTGTAGCTCCCGCAATTACAATTTATTGAGTTATGAGAACGAGCCTCCTTCTGCAGGTCTGTAACCAAGAATAAGTCACGTTTCCACTCGCTTCTATAATATTGAAGTTTATTTACTGTATTATTTTTTATCTTTACTAACCTAGAAATTTCTGGAAATATTAACTCCAGTTACCGCAACCATAAATATTGAAAGATATTTGACAATATCTTAAAAGGGGCCACATTTGATTTGCTTATTGAATTGTTTACTAATATTATTTTGGATCCTTGACATAGCTTATTTATACTCCTCTCTTTATTTGTGTTTAATCCCATGCCAAAAAATATACGTACTTAGTTTCGGTACAAAATGTGTCAACGGAGGTAACAGTGGGTAGTCGATATTCAAGATGAAACTATTTTCGGATACTTGGCCATCTAAATTGATGGCATGGGACTGGATGTTCCCATCGCATTAGTATATTTGTAACAATGGCACCTTGTTTAACACCTAAGTGAATTTATTAGTTTTGTGGTGAGTTAGTAGTTTGTTTTATTTATTACGTGGCAATGAAGTGGAAACCTAATGATTTATTAAAACATCGAAAGAACTGTTGACAATCGTGTTTTCTACTCTGTTGAGGAACATTTTTTTCTATTTGACGTAAATAATTTTGAGATTGGAATGTTTCTTGAAACCATTTACGTACTAGTAAATGGAAGAATGTTATCCCCGCAGAATATTCGACATTGCTTGTGTCAATAAACTTGATTAGAGGAAAATTTAGGTTGTTTTAAGAGAAATAGTTAGAATATTTTTGAGACAAATTAGCAAGTAGGTACCTATATGGTGGAAATATGCTTACACTGAAAGAAAAATCTTGGTATAATCAACCATTTTCCTTAGTTGTTTTTGCGTCAACTACGGGCTATGGTTAAAACAATAATAAAAAAATAGTTGATTACTTTTATGCACCATGACGCGTGTTTTATAAACAACGTCCGTGGTGCAAAAAAGTACTGGTTCAGGCGGTAACGATGTATTGGTATATTTTTCTCTAAATGCTTGTATCATTAGAGGAGCATTAATAAACCACAAACCATAGCAACATAATCCATCCAAGCCCTAAATAGAAACAGGACGTGAGACGTGAAATTGAGTTCATATGCATAGCTGCAAGCTGCAGCATCTATGAAAACAATTGAAATTGCTAAACAATTTCTGGCATTGGGACAATCGTAATCGTTTTCGGGACTCCCTGTTTTATAACAGTGACTTGCAAACAGAAGACTTATATTTTGTGAATAGAAAAGAGAAATATAAAGGCTTCACTGCATAACATGAATATGAATTATATCGAACAGCAATGAAACTTCTATGATAGAATAGGAGTATGAGTATGAGGAGTATGAAAAATCAACAGTTTGCCTTAGTTGTTTTTGCATCAACTAGGGCTATAGTTAAAACAACCATAAGAAAATCGTTGATTACTTTTATGCACCATGACGCGTGGTTGATAAACAATTTCATTTGGAGCATGAAAAACATCCAAATGTTGAAACCATTCTACTTTGCGTAGAGTAATTCCAAAGACGTTGCTCACTGAATTACGTTTGTTGAAAGCAACTATTGCGAAGTAGTTTAAGTACCATAAAAACAGTTGATAATTCGAAACGTTGAAGTTTTGGGTGAATTGATGAAAATTTTTCTATTTATCAACTAATTTTCGTGGTTATGAAACAATTAAAACAGTTGATTTCATGAACGTTGCGATATTTTTTGTACAACCAGAACCAACTACTTTTATATCGTTAAATTAACTATATTAACATAATAAAAATAACTATTTTCCGTAGTTCGTTTAACGATTTTGAATGAATCGTTGCAATACTATTAAAAATAGTTGAACCAACCAAGAGTTTTTCTTTCAGTGTAATCCAAAGTGAAAATGGGTGTAAAGAAGCGATTACCGTGATCGCCATGGGGTTGAAATCGAAATTGTTTTATAACAATCGGATATAAATCCTTAATTTGATGATCGTTAAAATAGGTTTAGTTTCAGGAAAATTAGCCAGGTAGTTTCTACCTAAATACTTGAATTGTCAACTAAGCTTAAAATATTTTATATACTGAGGTAGATGTATAGTTCTAATTTCGATATAATAGCACCCAGTTAAGTACATACATTTGTTGGAATGTATTTAATATCCCCATACCCGAACATTATTTGAGCTTTACCTGGTTCAATTTAAATTATAATTGGTGTTGGCTCAGTGCTATAAAGATGCAAAATCTGAATGTTGGATATCAGGTTACCGGCTGAAAAGTGTGAAAATCGAGACTTTTGTAATCTATCCAAATAAATGGATAACAGAATTTTCAGTTCGTTCAGCTTCACATGAGCTGTTTTTAACATGGAATGTTTTTTTTATTGTCTTCTTAGTAGACTCATGCAATTCAACGTAGATCAACATTTGATGGAATGGTGCTATTTAATAGCAAATTCATTTTTCAAATATGACTACAAAAAAAAAGAGCTGTGAAAATGAATTATTTTCCTACTTCATGCATACTGCTGCTATTGTGTACCAAGCAAATTGTAGGATGAGATATTTTATAAATTTAGAGCTGTTGTCCAGGATAAATTTAGAGCTGTTGTCCAAAAATTATGACATTTCAAAGCTTGCTAATAATATTGGAAAAGTTATATCCAATTATTATTGAGCGCTACAATTCAAAGAATTCGAATATTGAAATTCCAAAAACACTCTGATAAATAGAAGATTACGTAAAAACAGCTATTTGTTTCGGAATAGGAAGAAAGCCTAAGGAAACTTCGACGAAATGCACATAATCTACTTTCGCACTGAAAGAAAAACTCTTGGTTGGTTCAACTATTTTTAATAGTATCGCAACGATTCATACAAAATCGTTAAACGAACTACGGAAAATAGTTATTTTTATTATGTTAATATAGTTAATTTAACGATATAAAAGTAGTTGGTTCTGGTTGTACAAAAAATATCGCAACGTTCATGAAATCAACTGTTTTAATTGTTTCATAACCACGAAAATTAGTTGATTAATAGAAAAATATTCATCAATTCACTCAAAACTTCAACGTTTCGAATTATCAACAGTTTTTATGGTACTTAAACTACTTCGCAATAGTTGATTTCAACAAACGAAATTCAGTGAGTAACGTCTTTGGAATTATTCTACGCAAAGTAGAATGGTTTCAACATTTGGACGTTTTTCATGCTCCGAATGAAATTGTTTATCAACCACGCGTCATGGTGCATAAAAGCAATCAACAATTTTCTTGTGGTTGTTTTAACTATAGCCCTAGTTGATGCAAAAACAACTAAGGAAAACTGTTGATTTTTCATACTCCTCATACTCATACTCCTATTCTATCATAGAAGTTTCATATACTATATGGCAAAATCGTGTTCGGTTTGTTGATCAATATAATTCATATTCATGTTATGCTGTGAAGCCTTTATATTACGTTGCATGACGCTTCGTAAGTTAATCACATGACAGTGTCTCCCACTGTGGCAAACGCAGTGGGCTGCGGCAATACATTCATTTTTTTTGTCTTTTGTATTGCTAAATCCTGTTGTACGAGGATTAGGTTGGCTTGGCACAATATACATCAGCCATCGCTTGTCTATTAGACCATTCAACCTAATTCAAACAGAGTTAATTAAACCTAGTAGTGATGCCAACTTATGGTAGGAATCGCCGCTAGCGGTGCGGCAAAATTAGAAATTCGGCAAATTCGGCCGCAGCCATTGTGCGCGTTACCATACAAATGTAAAATTCAACAAATAGAATTCTACACTGCATACTATGTATATTGTTGGAATACCATTGTTTGTGGTTGCTTATTTTTTTTGCACCACGGACGTTGTTTATCAACCACGCGTCATGGTGCATAAAAGTAATCAACTATTTTTTTATGGTTGTTTTAACTATAGCCCGTAGTTGACGCAAAAACAACTAAGGAAAATTGTTGATTTTACCAAGATTTTTCTTTCAGTGCGCTAATAGTTTATTCAACAGACGATAAATTCATCAAAACGTCGAAGTTTTCTCAGGCGCATATTTTAAAGGCATGTACTACTGTGATCAACAAGTAAGGTGAAATTGTCATGTACAACTCCCGGGCATTAGGAAGGCAAGTAAATTTTTTTTCCTAGGTTGGTAAGACTGTCTGTAACATTTGCCAAGTGTCTGTTTGTCAAAAGGTTTAATTATCTCCGAGTTACACGTGTTTTTGTAAACAACCAAAAGTGAATTTTTCGTTTTACAATGAGTGATTTTGGGCAGCAAAGAACTTGCATCAAATTTTGTTTGCGGAACAAATATTCTTGTGCGGACACGTTGAAAATGTTGCGGAAGGACTTTGGTGATCAAACTATGGCACAAAAAAGCGTTTATAAGTGGTACAACGAGTTCAAAGTGGGCCGAGAAAGCGTTGAAGACGAACCGCGCTTTGGACGACCATCAACGTCTACCGACGAGGATCACGTCCAAAAAATCAAAGATTTTGTGCTTGAAAATCGTCGATTGACAATAAGAGACCTCGCTGATAGTGTTGGAATATCATTTGGCTCAGCTCAAACCATTTTGAAGGATGTTTTGTGCCTCAAACGCGTCCAGTCTCGATTGGTTTTTTTCGAAAAAAAGCGTCGCATTGATGTGTGTGAAACTTTGGTGTCTGACTATCAGGACCACTTGAAATGCATCATTACTAAAGGCGAGACTTGGATTTACGCATTCGACCCTGAAACCACCGACCAATCTAGCGAATATCGTGCAAAAGGTGAAGCAAGACCGAAAAGACCACGACAAAGTCGATCGAAAATCAAGGTCATGTTGACAGTTTTCTTTGATTATCGTGGTGTGGTGCACTATGAATTCCTTCCGCCGGGCCAAACTGTCAACAAAAAATATTATTTGAGCGTTATGCGTCGTTTGCGTGAAGCTATTCGTCTGAAACGGCCGGAATTATGGGCGGGCAACTCTTGGTTTCTTCATCACGATAATGCACCATGTCATACTGCATTGGTTCTTCGCGACTTTTTTGCCAAAAACTCGACTCACATCGTTCCGCAACCACCGTCTTTGCCTGATTTGGCTCCGTGCGACTTCTGACTATTCAGCAAACTCAAAAAGCCGATGCGGGGACGCAGTTTTGACACGATTGAGGAGATAAAAACCAAATCGAAGAATATCTTGAAGGCTATACCGGAAAAAGACTATTCCGACTGTTTCGAGGACTGGAAAAAGCGTTGGCAAAAGTGCGTTTTATCGGACGGGGATTACTTTGAAGGGAATGAAATTGATTTGGAGGAATAAATAAAGAATTTACATTTTATTAACAAATTCACCTTACTTTTTGATCACAGTAGTACTTGTGTATAATACAAACAATAAGCAAATTAGGTCTGATTGCTTTACCTATACAACAAAACAGTGTCTCCCACTACTGAAGCTAACAGAGCTCAATTTTCAGAATAAAATTTTTTACGAGTGTGAAATGATTAGTTCCACGTCCCACTTAGCCGTTAGTTTGATTCAGGTGTCTGCTCAGAGCTAGGTTCGCTCAAAACTCAGTGTGCGACCTACGTTCAGACCTGAATTCGAAGTAAGGAATCTACACACTGAGCTACATAAGCTACTTACTTTCAGAGTAAAGTACTTCAATGGTATCGCCATGGAAAACCCCTTATTAATCTGCATGGGTAATTTGAAAGATATTTAAAATGTTCATGAGATTTGATGACTTCAAACATCTTGAAGCCATCCGTATGCAAAAAAGCAAAGAGGCCAAGAATGGATCCTTGCGGAGCTCTAGTCTTCTGACAAAAAAGGGCTGAAGAATATGAATTGGTAATCACAACGCATATAGAGTCATGTGCATATAATAAAAACCAAAAAACAATCCAATCGGATAGCTAAATTGGTAGTCCCTTTAGCTTCGAACTGTAATCTTTGGAATTCGATTTGATGTACTTCAGAGCCCGTACGGTAGTAAAGGGTTTTTCTACAGATGCTGCATTTTGAAACTCACCACTGTCACTGATTTTTACTTAATTTTACACACTTTTCCACCTATACTGAAAAAAATCCACATAGTGCCCAGAGCCATGTAACATAGCGCATTATTTATGGCCCCATACGCCATGTACATAGTACTCTGAGCCATGCAATATGGCTCCCAGCGCCATAATGTCAGAATCTACATAGCGCGTCGTCCCATGTTACATGGCGCAGCATTTATGGTGCCACACGCTATGTACATAGTACCCTGAGCCATGCAGTATAGCTCCCAGCGCCATAATTACATGGCGCAAAAATTATGGCCCCACACTAGAGATGGGAAAAACGACTCAATTTAGTGTGTCGACACACTTCGACTCACTCATTTGGATGAGTCAATCAGTGTGAGTCAATCAATTGTGTCAATTCGTTTTTGATTGATGTAAAATGTAGTTATGAAAAAGGATTATGCATATGATTAGTATATTTTCTATTTACCGCTTATACATGGCCATGAAAAGGCGACAAAGAAAATTAAACGCACAGAAAATTTCCCAGTATTTATTTTAATAAGTGTCTTTTTTTTTGTTTTGAACATTTCAAAATGTAAAGAAAGTGTCTGATAGCTTAGTTAACTATAGTTGATTTGAATTACAAATTAAAATCTCTAGTCCGTCAGAAAATCCTATTTTCGTAGAAAAGTAGAGGAAATATGTATGTAGATCTTTAATGCATGTTTTGGTCCATATTATAACTAGAGTCGGGTCGTACAAGGATTTTCACATACTAGGTATAACTAGTACAAGCACAAAAAAATACATGTTCCAAAAATACTAGCAAGTATTTGTTGAAGTATGCTATATATACTATACATACGATTTGCAGTGATGTAATGAAAAGGTATGATATGCCCTCCTCCACCCTCCAAACACAAGGTTCCCAAGCCAGAATGGTGATGGTGCAAGATAATCTTCAAAGGATACTGAGTCATTAGTCCGCCCAGCTTGTCCGTAACTTTCCAATGGTCGGCCATTTATTTGGCAAACCTTTTCGCCTAAAGAAAAACCATGAAATTCAATCAATTTAATTTGATTTTCATTTTATTATATGCACAAAACATCTCCTGTATTCGTTCAAATTACCAAAGTCAAAAAATTTACTAAGATAGAACAAACTAATCCTGTTGCCATCTATATGGCTTTTCATCGATCGATCTCTGATACCAAACTTTTCTTGGCTAATCTAAAACAGCCGGATTTCCACTTCGTCTCACTGAAGCATGAAGTTAAACGAAAATTTTATTAAGAAATGATAATAACAAAATGTTTCGCCTATTAAACTTGCACCCACTAGGGGGCCAACCTCTTCGGTAAGTCTGGATATGAATCCAGGGGCATCTTAACTCCCGCGGTCTCGTAAATTTTACAACCCCGGTAGGGTTGGAGACACCCTCTTGGCGACCTGCAGTCACGAGGAGAGCCTCAGCACAGCCGGAGAAGCCAACTGGCGAACCAAAAAGGATCCCAACCTTTTCCTCCTTAGCACTTTAAGTGCTACTTTCAGTTTTTCCAGACGGTTTTCCGGCGGATTTCATTTTGCCGTATCTTCGAAACTAGGCCGCTTTGTCACAGACTTGTATAAAAATTTAACCCGAAACAACTGAGAAAGGTCCCCGAATTCATGCTAGACCAAAAAAATAATTTTGGTAAAAAATGACGTTTTCATCCAATTTCCCCTATCAAAATTTTTTTCTCAGCCTTAAAATATCACTATTGCACTCTCCGACCATTTTCAATCATCGAAAGTGCCGTAAAGGCAGTTTTTGCCAAATTATGGCCAAAAAACCCCTTATTCCCCTACAAAACTGAAATTTTTGTATCGCAGAAATAGATCTTGGCCCGTTATGTCCCAAACCACTCTCATCCAAAATTGGCCGATTTGTCCGATTTCAGCTACCTTTGCCCTAGAAACTTTTTGAATATTTGAATAAAATACTTGCAAGTGCGAAAATATTCGCAAATACGAAAACACTCGAACCTAGTATTTTTGAATTTCATACTAAGTACTGATTGTCCCAAAAGAATACCTGTTGCAGTATATAAATTTGTGAATAATAAACATTGTTACTTGTTATATATATATGATGCTAATCACATGCACATTTTATGGCCGCATTTCCTACAACATAAATGAGGAAAATGTTTGCTTTTTTTGAAGTACCTCCCACTCACATTATTCTAAAACGTTATCTCAGCGAAGAAAAAATCACTCATAGAAACTACACTGATTTCAATATACACTTCAAGAGCTAATGAAAATCAAAAACTTTTTTATTTGAATTATAAACCCACTTTAGCTCCCAGATATAACAAATAATCACAGCGATAATCATCCAAAAAAAAAGCGGGCAAACCCAACCATTTTCATTTCCCCCATTCTCGTATTTTGAGGTTTTTTTCTTCATCAAAATATAATTGTTTCTGAAAATTTGCTCGAATATCCCTATCTAATATCTATACCTCTTATACTTCATTAATATCCTTAAAAAATTTCATTTCGATCGGACATCGCATTCCTGAGATAATCTCACTGCATCCAATCACAAAAAAATTGAGAAAGTCTACAGGAAGAAAGTTTCGATCAAAATCTTCATCATATGCACATATAAAGTGCACATATGTTCTTCCGCGACGGTCAGTTTCGATCATCACAACCAACCACGGCATGCTTGCACTGTAGGGCATTACCTACAGCCTTTACGAAATTCATATCGCGGCACCGATTGACTTGCTTGAAAAGTGTCGAGCTCATAAACAAGCTCCCAATCACATCAACTGATTGCCTCGTTCTTGTGCTGCTCATCTCTAGCTCTACAGTGTGTACACAAACGTGTCGGCCAACACACGTGTTGAGGCTAGTGATTGCTTCACCAAATGCTCAACTCCGACGAGATCCGTGAAAGGCTCCGCGGCACGGAAATCTTCGCGCAAATGATTGCTTATGTGCAACGATTGACTCGCTCCTGTGCAAAACTGTCGAGCTCATAATCAAGTTGGAGCTCATAAACAAACTCATAATCACATCAACTGATTGCCTCGTTCATGTGCTGTTCATCTCTAGCTCTACTGTGTGTACACAAACGTGTCGGCCGACACACTTGTTGAGTGCAAGTGATTGCTTCACCAAACGCTCAGCTCGCTCATACTGTAGTGATTGCTTCACCTGTGAAGCAGCTCGCTCAGTATAGAGTGTGTCGACACACGTGTTGGGGGCTAGTGATTGCTTCACCGCGATTGCTTCACTCACGTGTTACCCATCTCTACCCCACACGCCATATTACATAGTGCCATGAGCCATGTAATATGGCTCATGGCACTACAATAATAACTCGCAACCATGCTGTGTGAGGAGATGTATAAATATCAGCAAGCTTCTTGAGTATAAGAGAGGGTATGGGCTTTGATGTCATTTATCCCTCGGGAATTTCTTTAATGGAATTCCATCACCTGACATCAAGTGCTCTACCTCCAGTTGCTCCGAACTGAGAAGGCTCGTGGCCTTTTGTTGGATGCAAACTGGATCATCTTCAGATGCACTGAATAATCACATAGCGCCAGACGCCATAATTTATAGACTTCTGGCGCCATGTACATAGTCGATTTCGGTCGATTTGTGATAAAATATAGTGCCCCGCGCCATAGTACATAGGAGCAGACGCTATGCTTATAGCCCTCCACGCCATGTACTATAGTCCTCCACGCCATACAGTATAGTCCTCAACGCCATGTACTATAGTACATGGCGTGTAGGCCTATGTACTTTTCGCCATGTATTATGGCGTGTGGCGCTATATTTTATCACAATCCCTAAATCGACTATGTACATGGCGCCAGAAGTCTATAAATTATGGCGTCTGGCGCCATGTGTTTTCTCAGTGTACCCTGGAGTCTGGTAGATCAGTTTTTTCACATGTTTTTTTTTATGCGCCTCTTAAACATAGAAAAACAAAACTCGCAAACATTCCAAGTCGCAATCAAAATCGGATCATATCAACATGCCGTTAAGAAAGAGGATGCTGATAGTAACAAATATTTAGATTAATATATCTCAAAAACGGTTATGGTTACAAAAAAAAGCTGTCAGATATTTTTTGTTGGAAATTTTCTAAGCTACAAATTTGTCCTACATTGTTTTTCTGAAGACGTAACCGTTACTGAGATATTTAGAAAAGGTCACTTTTGGTGACCTTTGATCCCGTATAAAAAGTAACGCAGCATTCGGATCGATGGGGACTTTTGACATTTTGTTCAACACGCCAGGACCAAGGTTCACACCAAAATTCGGCTTTCCCCTAATTTTTTCGAAGTTTCACCTTTTCTAAGTCGGATTCCACTGGACTAATATTGACGATATACGGCTCCACTTGTTCCAAAAAGTGGTCGAAACATGGAGCTTAGAATTGACTTCTTGACAGGTAGCTGTGACGATCATTTTGCACGAGATCATCTCCAAAAAGTAAATGAAAAGAACCAAATTTGGCAACAACAAAAACATAAGACGATCCGACCGATACTTTTTGTTTTAATCAAGTTTGAAATCGGAACTCTCTAAAAATCCTTTACATAAAAGAGTGACGATAATTTTCGAGTTGAATTACGATACATCTTCCGGGTTTTTAGTGCGGTAAGCCGGTGTGAAGTGAGGGTAATGAGGATGTAAACATGTTCGGTAACACTATCGGTATCTAGACCGCAAAGAAAGAAACACTAATCAATAAAAAAATTTCAAGAAAAACCATTCAATTTTCATGCCACTGAAATCTGATTGCAGGAAATTGAAATGAACAGAGTAGCGGCTTTTTCTTCTAGAAGATTGATTGCAAGGTGATAAAGCAGCGCTTAAGGAAACAGATCAAAAAGGGAAATTCGATATAGCAAGGTGCAATATTTTCTTGATCGAATCGGGTTTACTATTGTGTTCCAAAGGGAGAAAAAGTTGTAAAAATACCTGGAGAGTCCGCAAAAAACACAAACAGGACACTTGCAAGGAAAAACACGATGACGAAAATCTAGAGATAAGAGTGAGTTAAGGTGACTAGAACAACAACAGGGAGGGAGTACAAAAACTGAAAGTCTGAAAGACTGTTCCATTGAGCGACCTTTTTATATTTATGAAGACGCCTCTTATATCAGATTTATTAGTAGTTTGGCGATCACGAGTTTTCCGGACTTTTCATTATACATAATGTTTTTCGTAAGCTAACTCTCTGTTAGACAGACTATATCATTGCGAGCCAAGAAGAGAGCGCAAGCTAATATCACTAGTCTTGCTCTTTAACCCGCGAAAAGTTTAGCTAAAGGCACTGATATTATTCCTTAAGATAAGGATCCTTGAAACTCTGGGGCGAAAATTTCGTCGCGGCCAAAAGTATCTCTGAAGGGCTTCAGTAAGGTGAGAAGAAACTGTTAAACTTAATGGTGAAATCTCTTGGTAGTCCAAGCTATCAAACGTAAGCTTTTTGATCAGTAATAGTATAAAGATGTACCCTTATTTTGCTATATCGTATATATATAACAGTATCATCCGTTTTGTACACGAGACGTGAACTAAAAACTCTGCAAACTAACATCTATATCTAAAACAAATATTGGAGTGGCCGCTTTCGCAAGATTCTCGCTAGAACCAGTTTGGCAAGATACTTCGATTGAAAATTGAGGTTTGCGGATTTCAGAATACATAGAATAACGTTGCTGCAATATTGAAGATGAAGATGATTTTCATGGTTACAGTGAATTCAGATTCGCAGTATTCGGTTTGTTGACTAGAATTTGTTCTGTACGGCCTCACTGAATGGAGCCACACAATTTCGCTGCTATATTTCGCAACGCTGGTTATGTTCGATTTGATCCTGCAAAAATGTGAGTAATATTTGAAAATGAACTTCAGCATTCAATTTTAAATATATAGAACGATCACTTCATATTTTACACCTAAATGAAATAAACACCATCTGATTGAAAAGTTCTAAAAGCTCCTAAGCGAACGTTGTGTGTTAATGAGTTACTTTGTAGACAAATGTATAGAAACAGTTGCTTCCTTCGCGTAAGTAACTATCCAAAATATTTTTCTTATAGTTAGTTAATACAAATGTTTTGTTCTTATGTCTACAAACGAATTTTTCATTTAAGGAATGCACTGTAGTCTTTATACTTATTTGCTGTTGGTAAACAAACATTGTAAAACCCCTGAAAAATTCACTTCAGGATCACATTTGATTCGTTGTAAACCAAATTTTCAATCCCCATAAAAAACAACTAGGGTGTGTCAGAGACAAATCAATCCAAAATTTCATATAAAATGCCTGTAACCATACCTAAATCATTCGCTACTAAACCCCCGATACCGACGAATTTATGCACACACTCAATCAAATTCTTCTCGAAAACAGCATTCAACTTCTTGACAATGAATTATTAAATCTGAAATATTTCATGAATATATTCATTTTTTATTTTTGACTCGTCGTCGATCGAAGTTGAAGCGTCTTTCAAGCACGTGTATTGTCTGCAATATTAAATTTCTTCAGAAAAACGGCAAAGATCATCGGCGATGATGACCCAGACCCGTAGCAAGGATATATTCTCGTAGTGGCTCGATCATCGACGATCAACAGCAGTCGAATCAAAAAGCTCAGCAGCAGCAGCAGCAGCATCAGCAGTAGTAGTAAGTAACAAAACAGAGGCCAGAAAGTAAACATACATCTCCGATATGATCACGATTTTTTGATTCGATGAGAATGGCGTTTTTAATGGAAATTAACATATTAATAAAGCAAACATCATTTTAACATAGCCACAAGTCATCGTACCCGTTGATCAAGTGTCATTCAACAAAACTGTTGTACGGTTGGCCTCCCAAAGTCTGAGTCGTCGTCGCCGTCGTTGTTGTAGTGATTCGTCGTGTGTGGAGACCAAATTGGCTGTCATTCGATCAATGATCTACAGGTTTTAGGAGGTTCTTTTCTTTATACATCAGCAGCATCACCTATCTACCGTCATCATCATCATCATCTTACTTTCTTACTTCTAACCGTTTGCTGTAGATAATCTAGTGGTGGATAAAAATTGATCAAATGCGATTAGAGCTGCCATTTGGAATTTTTTTCGAAGGGAACAGTTTCAGGCAAGCAAAAAGATAGTAAATTTTTTTCGAAAAAGGAAGATACCACAGAATTCCATGCGAAAATAATATTATGGATAGATTTGCAGTATTCGCCTCTGATTTATTTCCACTCTGAGCGCAATAAAGTCAGCTATTGTAAAGTAGAGTTTCGTGTTAGCAACTGAGTGTCGTTTGTGCTAAATCGTTGCTGTTGCCATAAAGAAGTTTCAAAAAAGAGACGTATGCATTTGTTTTAAAAAACAACCCTAACGCGTTTCTGACTAACTTGGGGTCTTGACAGGATCTATTTTAGTTCACTTACCTGCTAACCGCTATGTAAATTCGATCAAAATATTTGGAACCCTAGTTAGTCTGACATGGAAAAAAACTTAGCCAAAAACCATAAAAATCGCGATCTACAATAAAAACAAATATGGCAGCACCAGTCGATAATGATCACCATGAACCAAACAGGGTGGCTTAGGCATTGTACATGATTGAATATTTGGACTATGGATTTCAATAATGAAATAATGACAAGTCACGCTTTCCGACATTTAAACGGTAGCAATTTAAGAAGAGATCACTGCTACGATGATGTGTTGCTTAATATATAGCCCTTCTTCGGGTGCAATTCAAAACTATCATGTAAATATAATTGAGAGCTACTGTTCATCAAAACCGCAGAAACATGGAGCAAGGTGCCCGCTAAGCATCCGTCTACATCCCACCTCGTTCGCTAGTCCCATCTAGCAAACCAAATGCAGTCTCTGGTAGTCAGCTCATCGTTCCCATGTCGTCGTTTACTTCTCCAAAATCGAATGATTATTGTTTTTCTTCTTGGAGAAAAAAAGAAGATTTGATTCGATCGATGGGCACATGGGAATTTAAATAAATACAAGAAAAACTCTGATCGTGTTAACGTGATGATGGCGCTAAGGTTATGAATAGAGATCGCAGTTAGTGGATACCACAATGCATTTTCAATTGGCTCCAAGCGGATGCGACTGTTAATTTACTGGTAATGGGCAAGGCCGAAGATTTCGTTAGAAGCTTGCTAGGTAATTCAAAAATATATTTTTTCAAGTACTTGGTAGGCTTCAATGAAATTCGGAAATATTCGAAAAAAGTTTCAGTTATGATTAAATGCATATTTAAGCGTGATTTACTGAAATCTTTGACAGAAACTTGAAAAACTTGTATACAGCGAAGATGGGTGGTCTGGAGAAATGTAACATCAAGCTATTTAATGATGAATGATTTTTACCAGCAGAGAAATGAGTACTAAATTGTGGAACTTAGACTGGTCATAAGTGACGAAGTAATTTATTCGAATCTAAGAGATTTGTTTCGATAGATAACTAACTGTAGCAAACCGTGAAACGACTCATTTACCCGTTTTTCGTGTTTTTTTTTATCGCCTGCAATACGAAAGCCCCAATGAAATTGCACTTGCTTTAAAAACACAATTTGGCGAGAAAATGATTTTGTGAGATTCTATGCAAAAAATGCCCAAATACATTAGTCTGGTCTAACAACATCACCGAAAAAAATTGCTATTAGGCTGCAAACGATTAGGTTGATACAATATAGGCTGCAATAAATGAAGCAAATCCATGTGCAGAAATGCAAAAATTCGCAAAAACACTCCTACCATACAGTGTAACTCTGATTTAAAAGCAGAACTATGAACGATGCCAATAAGAGCGCAGCAGAGATATTACCATTAAGACTACCCTTACACTTAATACCACCAGAAACTCTGTACGGAACAGATCAGAGATCCTTAAATCTCTGGAAAATTAAGAAAGCCTTAAAAAAATAAACAGCTTGGAAGCACGATACCGTCATAAAGTAGTATACCCAGTAAAGTAGCTGGCTGCAACTGTTGCATCTGACAATGCGCTGTCGAGCTGTCGTCAGTGCAGTATACATTTGTTAGGGATTTTTCCTTTCTTTGCCCGGCGTGCCTTATCCCGACCGACTAGCTCAGTCTATCGTGGGTTTGGCGGGCGGGAAAATCCATACGTGCTACGGCACGCAGATACCACAACACTTAAAACATCACAGAACGAAGACAATAACAACCACACAGAAGAAGGAGAGGAAGAAGACTCATCAGAATTATTTTTTTATCCCAATTTATTTAAAAAAAAATTGTTAAGAGTTAACAGCTCAAAGAAAAAAAAAGGTCCTAACAGAAAAACTAAAATAAGATATAGTTTGACAAAAAAAAGAAAAATTCAATATTGCAAAGTAACTACTTCAGATTGACTTCAATAACTACCAATTCAATTAAATCAACTTAGTAATAGGTTGGGTGAGGTTTGTTTTTAACCCCCCTAACCCCGGCCGGAATTGGTTTGCAACAACCGATATAAACAGAAATATAAATTCCATAAGTATATATAATTCAATTTGTAACGCTCGACAGATTGTATGAACATACATAGATGATAGAGTGATTTAATTGAAAACTCACATGCAGATAAATAAGGAAATAATAAAATAATATAGCATCACCTCACACCAATACATTAGTTTAAATGTTAATTAGAAGAAAGAAATTTAACAATTATTCTCCTATTTTCTTCGTCAGAGTGAACTTGACCGTTAATAAAGACCATAATGTGAACAAAAGATGTTTCTTCCTTTAGGCTCTTTGATGATTGATACACAACTTTAAACTTGCTTTCACTTTAAATTTGCCTTCAACTTTAAATTTGTTTTTAACTTTAAATTTGTAATCTTCAAAGGAAAAAGTAATTCAAATCCAGTACTTAGCTGCTCCTTGCTCCGGAATTGTTGTAATAACTACTGTCTGCTTATCGAATTCTTCGGGCTGAGTGAATATTTGTTTTGTTCCGCCTTTCTTTCACGCACATCATGAGGCCATGAAGAACAAATCTGCTAACTGAAGTCGCTGCTGGCCACAGTTTTATGGAATGTTCGAAGTAAATCGATTTTTTCTTTTTATCATTGGTTTCTTTGGCTCGACGGGGAATTCACCTTCCACCACAGAATTTGTGCCTCGTTGAGTTAGTAATATGTCCTTTTGGGTTTATTCGTCGCTTCTGGCTCCACTCTTTAAATTTAATTAGACAGAACCGCCTTACTTTCTTTTCCCCCCTTATTATTCACTTTTCAAAAGTACACCACTTTTTCAAAAATACAACGCTTTTCAAAGATACAAATCACACTTTTAGTCTATCACTTTTTCAGTGCTTCCTACTCAGTCCCAATCCCAAGACAAAAAACCCCTTTTTCTTTTCAAAAATTTTTTCGCTGTACCGCTAGAGCGGTTTTTTTTCCAAGCTTCTATTTCCACGTGATTCTAAACCATTAGGGCATCACTAAAACAGAAGGTTTGGATATCAGCCTCCAGGTTCGCTGAGTTTTCGCGCAGTGTTTGGAGATCCAGCTGTCAGCGCCGTTGTTTTCGTCGCTGGTATCTGCGCTGTCGAAAAACGAATTCTCAACACGACTCAGAAAAAAAGAAACGTTCGCAAATTATTTTCACAGTTCACATAACATTATCTCCCATATGAGCAACACTATCATGGTATAGAAGCAGTCCAAATTTTACTAAGGAGAAGCTAGATATGAGAAGTAAGCCCAAAAATTGATAAAAGTAAACCCAACCCTAAAAAATCGTGAAACACCTGGGCGTAATCATATTCCCAATCTCGTCTTAAAAAATCGACCACATTTTGTTTTCAGTTCTTGCATTAAATATGGCTATTTTCGTTTAAAATGGAATTAAGCAGTTATTCTACCCATAAAAAGCTAGGAACAACTCTGGAACGGCAAAGGATTTCCATCCCATTATCCTGCTTTGTACGTTCAGTAAAGTGTAAAGTGCCACGAGAACAAACGTTCCTGCAAACATCAAACATCATTTTGCTATCGGCAGAAACTTCACCAGCTTCACAGAGGGTCACAACGGCTGAAAGATAAAAAACCAGTAGGGTACTCTTTCTGGATATTGAAAAAATCGTTCGACTCGGTGTGGAATCAAGTCTAATTTGCAAATGAATAAAATTTCAGTTTCCAAATTATATATATACTTTCTAGTTATTAAGCGTAAACACATGAGGACCAAACTTGATGACTCTAAAACTGCAGCTTTACTAGAAAATTATCATCTGGTTTGTTTGTTAGTATCTTGGCTCACTAATGATATCTCTAGTTTTGATTTTTTCCCCTACGTACAATATTTACCCCAATGAATAAGTCCGATTTTGGGGCGTGCTTATTACTATGCTTAAGACTTTTAAGACGATCGACCTGGCAACGCCTGAGATGGTCGTAGATGCAATGCTACGAGCCGAAGATAACTGGCGCGCAGTCTTAACATCAACACTTTTCATATCTCAACACTTTTGAAAAAAAATCTCAAAACAATTTATACTGTTTCCACTTTTCACAAGTTGGCACCATGTATCTACTTCATTCTTATTTTCTTCGGTTTTAATATACTGTCACCGCAAAAAATACAAATTACTATCCGATGTTGAAATTCGCACACTTTCAAACTATTTATGTCTTAAAGATATCATTCTTAAACGCACAAATGGTTAATTTTCTGATTGTAGGAGCTAAAAACTCGTTTTAATTCACTTGTCAATTTGACAATCAAGGCAAAATTGACTTGAAACTTAGAGGAAATGTTTGGAACTGACAGTTAAGGGATGAAAATTTAATGTATTATTCTCCAATAGATTTCTTATGGGATTGACCACTACATTTCTATTATCTCAGCGAAGGTGTATGCAAAAGACACTTGTTTATATATAAGTGAACACTGCTTCCGTAAGAGGCAACCGGACAGAATAAAATAACTGAAACAATGCTGCTCAAAAATCAAAATAAATGCAGCAAAAACCACAGCTGTCTTCTTCACTAAAAAAGAAAACTGATTTCAAACTCTTCCTAGTAGCATTATTAACTGTTTGGGATAAAAAATTGAATGGAACACCAAAATCAAATACCCTGGCATGAAAATTGGCAAAAGATAATCCTTCTGTGAATATGTAAATAGTTTCTGTATCAATATATCTATGCCAGTTAAAACCCTTTCCCCCTCATAAATCGAAATTCGTTGCTTTCTAAACTCGATCAACTACCCATTTTTAAATAGCTTAAAAAATTGCTTGAAAATCCATTAAATAAGTCTTGGTACTTCTCAATTTACACTCTACATTGCACCGGCCAAATACTAACAGTACGGTAACTTATGAAAATACACGATTACATTCTATGCTAAGGTTCGCATCATTAAGAAACCCCTTCTTCGTGACATACTGCATTGATGCTTAACTTATTTATATTCAATTGCTGAAGATTTTCGGTTAGGTTAATATTAGGATTTATATACATATTTTTAGCCTTCATAAGCAAAGATGTTGTAAATTTGCTCTGCGAAACGAAACTAAAAATTGGATTTATTTATCAACAGATAAGCTTTAACTTCTAATTGAAGTTTGTAAAGACTCTAGCAGTTTAGGCGAATTGAGTTTCTAAAGTTGTAATACAAAAGTGAAATGTCAAATAGTGTTCTTATCTATACATCTATCTATCGATCTATCCCTCCGAATATTGTTTTCCAAATCACACCTGACACTTCAGGGATTATTAGTGGAAAATTGTTCTCAGTTGGAAAAATTATTACATCGGATTTTATTCCTAGATGAAAATAGTGTATTCGTATTCAAGATGCTATTGTTCTATGTGTTCCAAGAAAATATTCCCATAAAATTTCCATTCTTTTTCATTTCCGATCCAAACAACTGAATTCGATCCTGCCCAACGCTTTACCTTTCAAAGCAAAACCTTAAAAAGAGCGAGAATATCTACTATCTTGAAAATGCATGCAATAAATTATTTTTCCTTGTGATTCTTCAGGTCATTCAGTAAATCAATTTTGTAATCTCCTCCCGTGTCATCTGTCATTTCGTTGTCATCGAAACCTTCTTGGCTCTTTTATTGTGTATCTCGAAAATAATAAAATTTTCAAATTTTACATGCAAATACAGATCCTGGGTGCTCTAGGTTTTGGAATGTAATTAAATTTATTTTTCTCTTAATGCCACTACAGGTAGATACTTGGTTCAGCAGATTATAAAGGTTTTTTTCTTTCGTGGAATTTTTCGATATGGGACTCATAGGCCATAAGATAGTTCAAGGACATAGAAAATGTTTTGCTTCTAGACGATATTGTGGAAAACAAAAGTATTTTTGAAGTCTGACTGAAATGGTCAATTGTGTGTAATATTGTTAGCGTAGTATTAGTGAGGAAATTCCATGTTTCCAATAGCCATGGCGTCGATAGCTGAAGGACAAATGTGTTTTTAATGTAAGTCTGTGTTGTTGTTGTTGTTGCCCTTGTTGTGTATTTGTATGTATTGAGTAAAAGAGAGAGTTTGCTTTGGCTTTAGTGGTAACATATTTACTGTCTGTTCAACTAAATAAATCTACCACAAAAAAAATATTAATCCTATCAGGTACGAGTTTTGTGACGTTCAGCGACTGGCTACCGTTGAAACAAAGCGCAGAGTCGAATGTACAAGTTTGATCATTCAATGTCGATTGTATTGACAATCTGAACATTAACTAAAAAGTAAACTTAAAAAAACCGCTTATTTTATGGACCGTTCACAAACAATTCGAGCATGAAAACTCTCAATCGTAATCAAAACGTATACATTAGCCGCGTCTATAACGTAGTTTTTGGGATTGGTCAAGCCGCGTTGTATATCCGCAGTAGATTGATTTGAGATTAGTTGATTCAATCACGAAATTTTACTGGATCGGATCGACTTGGGCGTTAAAAGACCTGGATTGAGGGATTCAGGATTGAAAAATTCGAAGCCCACTTGATATATGTCATATATGTGACGTTCCGATACGATATACTTCAATTTAGTAGAACTAGCTGAATTTAATTCGGCTAATCGACGTTAATCCAGTCGCACCAAAAACCTACTTTGAAGTTTCATTTCAATCCGTTTCAAGCCAAGTCAGTCCGGCTAATATACGCGGCTATTGCGGACTGATTTATGGATTGAAATTGATACAAAGGAAAGTGAACGAGTTGTAGAAGATGTCGATTCCACTGTTTCAGTCTCAAGCCGCTTTGAATCCACTTTCAAGTCATGTTGTATACGTAGCTAATGATAGGTGCGTTTTTTGCATTCCTGGGCAGGGTAATCTAAGGTAAGTATAGGTAAGTACATTGAATCAGCAAGGACAGTACATTGAATACAACAACAATCGCTGCGCCTTAACTTACCCTGCCCAACAGTGTGAAAAAATGTAACTTTATATTAAAAAAAGAAAATTTAATAATTTTGGTTGTTGTCAAAGCGGTCAATAATTGTCGGAATCATAATTTTTTTCATTAAAAAATCATAACACTCAGTCTTGGTTTTATTTTCTGCGCAAGAACGAATGTGCCTGGTGAGCTTGTACCTCAAGGCAAAGAAACTCAAATCACTTAAAATTGATTCACCGGAAAGTGTGGAAAAACAACGCTTTTATTTGAGACCAGGCGTTTGATTCTTTCACCACGATAGTGTCTTTGCAGATAAAAGGTGATGTAGGTTTTGAGCATAAAACCAAACTTCCTCGTAACTGACGCGCAATTCATTGTTGCCTCAAAAACTGGCTATCGGAAATTATTAGCTTGCTGGACACTGCGACGAAGCTCCTCGAAGAGTTACTCAAGCCGCGTCTACTATTAATAGTCAGATCAGCTGGCGATCTTCCCGACCGACACCATGGCTTCTTCAAAGGGTATTCATTAATCCATGCCACCTCAAAGGTGGGTAAGGCAATAGTGAAAACGGAGGAGGTATGCCAAAGCGCTAGTCCTGTTAGTAACACTGGGCATGCAAGACGCCTTCGATTCGTCGATCCACTCTTCGGGACATCGAGCAAAATTTCCGTACTGCTACTTTTTAGCCATGATGCGGGACTACCTTAGGGATCACAATGAAATGACAGCTTCTACGGTATGCCTGGAAATGCCTGCAGATGTGTTGTTGGTCAATTAAGCTGATGGCAATGCAAGATTTGCCGATTTCACCCAAGGAGAAGACTGGAGCGATGGATGACAGAATAAAACTTTCAATTGGTGGTCTCAAAAACGGAGATTGTTATGCTGATGAAATGGAGAATACCAACTTTCACAGTCATGACAGTTAGTTCCGTCGAAGTGAAGACCAGCAAGGTGGTCAGGTATCTGGGAGTGATCTTGGATACCAAGTTGACCTATCTCTAGCAGTCGTCATTTCGCTGAGAAGTCAGAAGTCCAACATTAGCTGACACCATGAGACGAGACGGAGGTTGCCGATGGTGATGGTCAATTTCATTTTCCTACATGAGACCAAAATTTGGGACGATGCGGTCCTAAATAAGATGTTTCTTATGTACATAACCAGTCTCAAACGCAGAGGTGCACTGCGGTTTCAAAAAAGGGCGTGATAGAGTTATTGGTAGTAATGCCGATAGAAATATTAGCGCGAAAACAGAAGAAGGGTATCTCTCTCGCTCCGAGCCGGACAGCACTAAGGCTCTGACGTATGTGCATACGCAAAGTCTCCAATTTTGGCAACGACGTTAAACTGAAAATAGCAAAATATACTGAACGGCTAAGCTAATTCGTTTTATTGAGCCTTAGGTTAGCCGTAACCACGGAAGAGTAATTTTCTATCTTGGTCAATTCTTAATACGACACGGCTACTAATAAAACTAAATACTAGCTACTAAATACCTGAACAGATTGGGTTTGTGGGCACACCCTGCTGCTGGTATTGTGTGGTTGAGTACGCTTTGCGATATTTTGTGGTTGAGTATGCTTTTGTGAGTTTGAGGTGCACTATTGAATCCACGTTTGGTTTGGTCTTCCTAAGGACGATTGTGGATGCAGTGCTTCGAAACGAGCGAAACTGATGAGCAATCTCATCATACATTGAAAAAGTACTAAGTTTAAAGCGGGATGAGGGCTGCCTTACCGACTCAGGAGCTAGTAGTTGAAGTCTCAGTGGCAGGTGAAGCAGCACGGCTGGGTCGAGGCATTGCGCAGTCGGATCCTGACTCGAAATATTGTGGGCCTCGGGTTTTTAGGAAGCCAAACTTCACATACTTCGCGGTCTAATAAATCATTCACGGATCTAATAAGCAGGTTGTTTTCTGAACACCAGCACTAGGAAAAAAGTGTTAGTTTTATTATATGCTATCACGTTTGTCACTTTATGAAATTTACAAAGCTCACACTCAGAAAAATTTCATCACTTAACATTTTTTTAGAATCACTTTAAATCAAAAGTTGAAACACTTTTAAATCAAAAGGGAATCTTATTTGAATTCCACTTTATTATAAAAATTTTATTTTCAAATCAAAATGTTTCATCATTGAATGAAAAATAAAACATTAAAACAAGCAAGACTCACATTGATACAACGTTGACTCACTTTGATACAGCGTTATTGAAATAAAGTGAGATTATTTGAAATAAAAAGAAACGTATATGGCGCCAAATCATATTTGTTCAAATATGATTTAGCGCCATATACGTTTCTTTTTAATTCAAATAATCGCACTTCATTTCAATAACGCTGTATCAAAGTGAGTCAACGTTGTATCAAAGTGAGTCTTGCTTGTTTTAATGTTTTATTTTTCATTCAATGATGAAACATTTTGATTTGAAAATAAAATTTTTATAATAAAGTGGAATTTAAATAAGATTCCCTTTTGATTTAAAAGTGTTTCAACTTTTGATTTAAAGTGATTCTAAAAAAATGTTAAGTGATGAAATTTTTCTGAGTGTCATTTAAAAAAAAAATTTACGAGTGGTAGGTTATTATTGGGTGCAAAAATATGATTAAAAAGCTATTTACAGATGTCGCTAAATTTGCTACTTGTATTTTTTATCACTGGAAACATTTGTATTGTTGTATTTATAATGTGACAGGTGTGACAATAAGCTTTCATTAGGTGCTTTTTTTTTCTTGGGCAGAGCAGGGTAAGTTAAGGTCATTAAGGTCAGAATAACAATGTACTTACCTTAACTTACCCTTCCCAAGAGTGCAAAAAAGCACCTATTGTTAGTATAAGTTGTTTATGCAAAGAATTGAAGTCGGTAGCTCTTTTCGCTAAGATGCCAGTCCAAAGCAGCGATCAACTGGCCGCGGGCTCGAATCCCGCCGTATGCACGTAGTTATATTTGTTCGTCTTGTGTTATCTTAATAGCCGGCGACTGGGCATAATACGAGCGCTCCACTAATTAAGTGTCACACCATAGCATTAGCGGTGACAGGGCATAACACCAGCATTTGACAAGAATAAAGTGTGGCAGTCAAAAGAAAAGTAGAATTAATTGTAATCGTCTTCTCCCATATGTGTCTCCCGACTCTCCCTACCGCCATAGCTAAGTATTCTCGTCAAAGGGTGATCCCATGACCTTGGCATTATCATTGGCATTATCATTTGGCATTATCTCGTTTGAATTCGGTAAATTTTATTGAAAAAAAATATCAGTTGCGGGAAAAAATTATTCTATGGGAAGAGAATATTTTGCAGTAATGTACAGCTTGCTTCCAGAAATCGATGATCAATTAACTATTGATTAATGAACTTGTAATACAGCTGCGAAAAAAAAATTCCATGATTTTGACTCAGAGCATGAAATTCCACCAAAAATTGAAGATTCCGAATCGGAAAAATTATTTGAAGACATTAAATGCATCAAATGTTACACAGTTATATGTTTCATAATATTTACAGTAAATAGAAATGGTGTAAGAACAATCACATTGAATATCACATGAATTAAATGCAAGTTATGTTGAATAGCGAAAAATCGTTTACGAAAAGGTAAAAATTAAGGAATTTTCGTAGCAGATTGTTACAGGTGCTGGAAAATGAATTTTTATACCAGAACCTTAAAGTGAAATATATTTGATACAGCCAGGGGAAGCACGTCTATCAGACCCAAAATCGTAACATTTATTGCGTCAAGATGAGAAAAGAGTTATCGAGTGGCTGAAACAGTGTTCAGGAGAAGGGTTTCCTTGTTGAGTTTTCCCTGAAACAAAGTTCGTGTGCTTGTGATTCTCAGTGATATTTTAATCAAACAGTTTGTTTTTACTGATTTTATCTAGAATTCTTATCCTACTTATGTGTAAAACAAAAAACTGCAACTATGTCTAGGAAAAAGGAGATTTTATGAAATTTTTACTATTGCTACATGGAAAAATCATGATAAACAGAACGCAAGCTCAAAAACATCACCTCATTCCATAGCCCCTGATACACACATATAAAATAATGGAAAAATTCCCACAAAAGTTCTATGTACTTAGTGATTTGTTTAAAAATAGCAGCCACTGCCACATCGGACTTGAGAACACGATCAAATGATTAGTAAAGCTAATATGAGTTTATAGAATTTTCACACTATGTCGTTGGTTAAAAATTGGAACCAACATTTCAAAATATTTGATGATATAATTTCACGAGTCTCGTGCTTTTCGAATTTAGCATGTTTGGCAAAAGTACAACTATGTGCATATAAAAAGAAGACTTAAGGTTGATTATGTTTGAACTCTGATTTAATAAACCGAGTTGTGTGTATATATAAGTAGCATGATTTGAAGTTAAAAAAAAAAAAACAAAAATTCTTTTAGAGCTCAATATGAGTGGGAGCTTATGGGAAATCACCGATTCTTTTCTTTTTATTTAGTTACATAAACTTTGCGTTCTTATTCTATTTTTCATTTTCTTCTGTTATTTTGTCTCTTTTATTTGTTCTCTTGGGCTCCCTTTTTCAATTATTTCATCAATAATTTTCGGTCATTTTTGCATTTTGATTCAAAAAATTACAACACGTTTCGTAAGCACCAAACAAAGTCTCATTGAAGATTTCCATCTTTTGAAAATAATACTTCAGATGAACTATGAGCTCACTAAGTACTCAGATCATGGAAAAATTCGATCCAACATAATTTAAACGTACTAAAATTGAAAGTGATTTTATGATTTGGATTTAGTAGATTTTTCGGTTATTTTATTGAATTATTTATGTAAAAAAAGGACCAGCAACATAGTGCTTAAAATTAATGGTTATAGGAAGAAATTTTTTATTGTGTTGTCCAAATCAAGTTTGTTGCCTTCCAAAAAAAAAAAAAATATATTTTCTGTCGGCACAACAGCCTTCCCAAACAAACAAGAAATGAAAGAGTGATTTTTTTTATAAACTTCCCTGGCACATAATTGTGACTTGCTTGGGTGATTTTTATCGAGACTCCCTTTTTATCCTTAATTTAATCTACTCATAGGTTGGTATTGTCTAAAACCTGGTTGCGATAATATTTTAACTTTGATATCTGGAATCGAACCAATAATATACATGCTTCCAACCAGTATTCTACTCAGTAAGATATCCTTAATTCGGAGAAAAGGTGCTGGACAACAAAAGAGATTATGCTTCTCTTCCCGAGACAAAAATGAAACTAGAACTGAAAGGTTTCTTACTTTTGTTTGAAATTTAGCGGATTGGGTTACCAGTATGTGGGCTGAGTTCCCTGATCTGAACCCGGTCATGGACGATCGATAATGATCGCAAAGTGAGTTTTGAGCTCACTTGACGGTGTTTAGCAAATTGAACTGAAACAACCGTAATTGATTATCTCTCATAGCCACGCCGAATGAACATTGACTGGGATTTGAATCAACATTTCGAATCTGTATGACATCACCCTGAAAACAAAAAAAATCATTTAAATTTTCCTGGTTTGGTGTTTTTCTTATTTTCAAAAGCGAACATTTTAATTGTAAACCCATTTCTTCCGTTGGAAGCGGTTGAAATATAACCAACAGGTATGTGTGTATAAGTTTATTTATTTTTGTAGTTCTAGGCCCTTTGAGAGCATTCTACCTTTTGTTTCTTTTGCATATTGCAAAGTTTTATTGTATGAGTGTAAATTTTGTAGATGAATGATTTTTCAGAGTGGTCCAAAGAATTCTTGGACATGTAAAACTATCCCCGCCTTAAATCTATTTGCTGCGAATAGGTGTTTCGCTCGGCGATCCGGCGGTGTCGTGTTTAGCTAGGCAATCCAGGTGCACAATGCTCATTTTCCCGGCTGACGATTTTGTTCGGTCCTTCCCAATAACGTTCTTGCTTCTGCGATCGACCCTTTCGGCATCGTAGATTGTACAGTCAGACCAAGTTGTCCTGTTGGAATCCTGCTAAGTTAGCCCTTAAGCCGTATGTCGTTTTCATGCAGTCGGTGGTGACTTTGTGTCGTTTCCGTTCAATCAGGTGGATTTAGTTCAACCATCCGATTAGCTTTTTATACAACATACTACGTTCGGAGTGGTAAGAGTAAATTGCTGTATCCTCTGGACTGGGACAGACTTGAGCCATGCTAAAATCTTTGTGCAGCCCATGTTGGTTCCAATAGACATCGATTATTCTACTTGTAAACGTTCTCTGATTCAACGGTTTGGAACCCAGATCCCAAGCAGTGAAGAATGGAGTAAAGGACTACCTCTAGAAACAGATACTGGAAATGGATACCGATATCTTCAAATTAAATGACAGACTGGGACGTAGAGTGATCCACTCATTTTGGTGGCTGGGATGTTCCATTCATCTAAATTTGAAGCTCTCTTTCCGCTTACCAAACCACTGCAGTGTTTTTAAGGCGGAAGTAATGATGATTCTCCAAGTGACAAATTGGTTTTTACGCTATCAAATTTTTGGAGTGAAATTTTTATTTTCACTGATAGCCTAGAAAGTTAATTCTTAAATCTCGATGTTCTCTTATTGAACATAGCAATTTTAAGGGAAAATGTAAAATGGACGAGGTTGCAAAGGCTTCTACACTTTTTTTGGAGGTGTCCTGTAGTTTCTTGATTGGTTTCATGGCTTCAGATGAACTGATCATGAGGCAAAAATACCTAAACGGCGCTATAAAGCTCTAGATGGAAAAATCTACTTGTGCGATCGCAATATAATTGCGGAAAACACACTAGCACACTAATTGAATTAGAGTGAGAGTCCCTCCGCGTAGTCCCTTAACTAGACATTGTCGACGATATCTGCCAGAGTTAAGAATGCAAGGAATATAAGGAAACAGCTGCTTGCTTTTGTGGGGATATTCGATCCTTGTTTGAAGGACGAAGCAGTCCTTCGACTCATATTTTAGTGTAGTTTCTCAAGAACTGCGATATAGATATGTCTAGTTTACAGAACTGGACTAAAATCATGCCTACATACTAATAGAAGCCAGACTTCATGGCAAATGGGTCAAGAAAAGCATGGCAGTTACTGTTAAAGTCCTTTGAAAATTGCAGGAAATTTACTTCCCACTGCCCACTGCTTCCCATGAAATGGTTAGCGGTCAAACGCTGGTTGAACCTGTGAGCCACCATGTCACAAATTCCTTTGACCCGTGCCCAAAAAACTGTCTCAGGTTCCGATTTTGCACTAGCGTTGACGAGTCAGCCCACACAAACAAGTAAACTGTAAGCATATTGGTTCTTGCCTGGTTGCCTTGGTTGGTCAACGTATATTGGCCACGTAAAATAAATAAACGGTGCTACGGAAGAAGCTTGGAATGGTTGAAGTCGTGTTATAGTTCACGAACCTGGTTTTAAATATCAGTGCTTCTCACTAGTTTCAGAGTGTTGTCAACTGTATAATGGACGCAAAGTGGTCAAGCACAGATCGAATATATTCACTTTGGCTACTTTTGACGATCTGAACATAAGATGAAGTGAAAGTATGCAAAGATATCCTCTTTTCGGAGAATATGTATGAATCATATAGATATGAATATGCCTAGTTTAACTGTAAGTGAGTGACGTCAGACTAAGCTAGTATTTTAGTGGCTTTAGTGGCGAAACTACTACATTAGTTTAAGGCGGTCCATCTTAAAGGTAAGTACGCAGTCTTGCCTGAATTTCGGTCACTCGGTTTTGCTATTTATTTCTACACGGAAAAATTTTCGTGTAGAGAAGTGTAGAATATTACAAAGTGACAGTTAATTGTGTAGCTGTTTGGCACTTGTATTTTGAATTTTCAGCAAACAGAATAATGGGTAGTGGTTTCGTGAGTTTGCTGTTGATGTATGGCGCATATTCTTGGGACGCG